>OW964562.2:21883838-22233325 GCA_943138885.2 Tholera decimalis
TCCCGTTACCGTGGCCCCGGTATGTAAAGGGTTATTGAAGGAACACCGTGGATTTTAGTCAGTAAAAGTCTGACAGTCCCTCCCACCCTGCCCGGAGTGGGAGGATTTATTTGATAATTTTACCACGTTAAAAAAAAAAAAAAGCTTTGACATTATGTTGTTATAATCTCAAAGTAGGAAAAACCAATTCTTTTATGGAAATTAAATTCATACAGTATCAATATATATTAGGTTTTCTTTTTAGTGTCCACTATTAGGTTGTCAGCTTCTTAACCGAATTTGCCTGTGGTGCCTTAATTACAGTAGTTAAAGCCTTTTTTTATTGATAATAGGTTCGCGTTTGACCACCATCTCACCTGATGGTACGAGTAAGTCATGATGTGGTCGAAGATGGAGCACGCTTACCTAAAAGTAACCTATTCACTCTAGACTTAAAGACCCCTAGGTTATAGTGTACTTATATTAATCTAGCATACTAGACGACTACAAGCTTAAAGCATCCCCTGTAGGGTACAGACCTTAGCTTAAGGCGTCTCGGGGAGCGAGCAGTAAGGGACAGGCAGTGTCGGACAAGTAAATTAGGTATTTAAAAAGGATGTTTTCATAGTAGCGCCTAGGTACATACGTGTTCTACATAACTTATTAACCAGAATCGATTGGCATCCGTAGACTCGCCCTTAGGTCCAGTTGAAAACCAGCGTCGAGCATCAGTTGTCCGGCATTTTGTTGAACTGGGCCTATTTAGTGCAGCCGTGAGTCATACAGTAATATTAATCGTCCTAGATCTATTAAATTTTATTTTATTCTTTATTTGATACCAAACAAGTTTTACAGCCCCAAATAAAAGGGAATTTCCTGAAATAGACTTTCATCCTAAAATATTTTACATTCTTAGAATTTAAGACAGACAGACGAGAGATAATAGAAGAGAAATAAATACAATAGTGTTCTGTTATAATATTATGTTATATAGCATTTGAGTGTAACTATGCAACTCAGTATACAGCACTTTGATCTAGCAATTGTCCAAAAATTCAAAGGTGAAAGTCTCTTTAAATTCGTAAAGTTCAAATTATTTATTACATGGGTACAGGATAAATGTCTAATATGTAGTGGCAGAATGGATGTGGACGAAACTTGGTTCACATATAGTTTTCTACCTGGCACAGGTAACCCAGGTTACGTTTTATTTCGGAAAAATGTTCAAAATTTTTACGCACTAGAAGTAACGGTCAACATCTAATATTCTATCAATCCTAAATCTATCTCATATTCCTCACAATAATAATAGTTTGACTGCTTGTTGCTATATCAGCTTCAAAGTTCAGAGATGTTTTTGTTGACATTGACTTGCTAATTTCGAAATACGGCTAATTCTATTAAAGTGAGCATCAAAATTATCTCATAATATTCAAGTGAATAGAAAGTTATATAATTTATCTATTTCTCTAGGTTTTGGCACATAGCAACAAGAATTCAAAAAGTGACTAAGATATAATTGGTTGGCTGTGGTAGGTAGGTAACTAGATTGTTGTTACATTTCTCTTAATCTTAAACAAAGAATAAGTACATTGTTCATCGAGGGGAGAAAGTGACCGATTATCAACGAGGGTGTAGTTTGAGGCCCGAAGCGCAGCTGAAGGCCTTAATACACACGAGTTGGGAATCACACTTTCTTCCAAGTGATACATAGTGCTTCATACTATACCTACAAGGAAAATAAGAGGGAATAATAATAATAAACTGTCTCTTGTCTTTTGGCATTATAAGTACTTTTAAGTTAGCTACTTAATTGGTCTAAACTAAAAAAAAAAACAGCGCTTTAGTAATGGATTTTCATCATTGATATGTATATCAATGATTTTCATACACTTTTTCCTCCCACTCCAGTGCCTCCAGTACGTTTTTTTTTTTCATGGTAAAATCATCAGATGAGTCCTCCCACCCCGGGAAGGGCCGGAGGGACTGTCAGACTTGTACTGACTAAAATCCACGGTATTCCTTCAATAGCCCTTTACGCTCCGGGGTCATGGTAGTGAGATAATTCCCACGACCCCGGCAGGCTTCGGCCCTCTACAAGGGGGGCCTCGTCATCTTGCTGACGCTCTTTGAGACGCGCGTGGAACACAACGCGCCGTCGACCTGGGCATGGTCCATGATCGGACAGCGAGTTGCCCTTTACTCGCTGTCCGCATGCCCGCGCCTACGGTGTCCGGAGATCGTCGGCCGGCGTCCGACGCTGTGGGCGTCTACCACTGCGGCTGGGCTGGAGGGAGGACGCCATCCTCTCCCTCACGCGGCCCGCCTCCTCCTTCGATAGCATGACTGCTTCGCAGAAGGAGGCGACCGCTTCCCACTCCGTCTCGCCCCGCAGCATGGCCTCGACCAATGCCGGGCGCGAGAGGCCTCCGCCTATCGCCACCGTGAGGACACGTCGGTGCTCTGCCCAAACGGGGCAGTCTTGCACCGTATGCTCTACTGTGTCCTCAGGGCGATCCTCGCAGTGGTGACACCCAGGCGTTTCTCCCTTCCTCATCAGACACAGATACCTCCCGAAACTTCCGTGTCCGGTGAGGACCTGCGTCATGCGGTAGGTCAGGACGCCGTGACGCCGATCTAGCCACTCCTCAAAGAGGGGTCTTACCGCCGCAATTGCGGCGTGCCCGGTCTCCAGTACGTTAGTAATGAATTCTCACACACTTTTGCGACCCGCACGTTTGTACTACAGCATTGATGTCCCTTCTGCCAAACTTTTTAAAAAGTAATAAGACACTTTCCGAGCAGGTATAGTATAAAAACTAATTTAACGGTAACACCATTTTACTGACCGAGAGCAGTAGTGGCCCAGTGGTTATGGGGCCGACTGACAAGTTGTAGGTCGAGAGTTCGAACCCAGTGAGACACGTTACTTTGGGTAATTTATATCATCACCACTGTCCTCAAAATGGTGTACGAACACATCGTGAGGAAATCAGCATGATCTAGGACAAAAAATCCGAAGAAATGCGACATGCACCAATACGCATGAGGCTCGCGTAGTGGATTTCGGCCCCATTACCTATCTTGGAGAAGAGGCTTATGTCGCAGCAGTGGGAACGTTATAATAACGTTACTGCTTTCGTATTATGTTTTATGTATAACGGTTTCAAACTCTATGAAAGCATGAGACAGCACTAATTGCGTGTGCCGACACTTAAAAAATAACCCAAGTGAACATACGTAATCCAGCTTAAATTTCGTTTCATATGACAAAGATAGAAGAATTACTTCAAAAACGTAAAGCTTCTTTAGTGCTCTACCGAATCTATTTATTATTAGAACTTAAAACGGGATATTTACCATGTGTACTTTTTGTTTCGAGTTTCTGATATTTCGGCACTGTTGCAAGCGCAATGATCACGGATGAACTGAAATAATTGCGGGTGGACCTTTATGAGCAGAGGAATCGGTCTACCCTCTTTCTCGTTCGTTTTTTGTGATCGCCACCGCTACTACTGTCACATGTGTCACTCAAAACTCGATTCTGATCTCGAAATACAATTATTATTTCACAGACAGACACAGACCATTTCTGTTATACCTTTCTAATAACTATTGATTAATGTGGATTTTCGATGGCAGCTGTTGTTTTACTTAATTATATTTATTAATTTATTAAAAATTTTGCAACAAAAAAGGTACAACGGCAAAATTAATGCCTTAAGCATTCTCTACCAGCCTATCTAATTAATCGTTATAATAAAAACTTATAATAATCTTCAAAATGTAATATTTAAACGAAAAGAACGAAAAAGAATAACTCACTCAATTTAATCCGTGGTAAAAACTGCCTAACTAAAAAATAATTATTTCGCGAGGAATTTTCGGGAAAAAAACCGTTTTTCACAGGCCCTGAAAAAAGTGCGTCTAAGTTTTCTTCTATATCATAAATTCGACCAATTACGGGAGCGGCAAAAGGGGCCATTTGTCACAGAGTAAAAAAATGTGGTCGGTCCACAACCCGTCAGTCTGTCTGTCTGATGTAGACCTAACTCAAAACGCTGTTGACTGACAGACCTTATATATAACGTTGGATATTGCACTACGGCGACGCAAACGGACACAGCTTAAACAATATCATACGTTTTTCCTTTTGATACTCTTCTTTTCTGGTCATATTTTCCGACAACGCTTATTGTACCTAAGTGTCACTTATATTCTACTAGCATTATTCGGAATAATTATTTTTATATTTAAGTAGCAAATAAATTCGATATTGACATGCTCCTTTACTGAATATTATTACAAAGATATATTACATCAAAAATATGTGATACTTCCAAGGCGTATCGAGTATAATATATCAGTAAAGCATCGAGTTCATTGCTCCCCGTATACGTGGTGTTATAAAAATCAAACAATATGATACTTTTCCACTAACTCAAACCGATGCATTCAGTGTTAACCGCCCGCCAAAATAATTAATTTCTTGTTTCAGAATATTATCAGAACTATATCGGTAGGTTCTCTTATAAAAAACTTTTATAGCGATAGAATATAATTAAGAGCAAACACATAATTTATTCGTGTTGTCATCATGTAGGGTGGGAGAATCGAATGAATTTAAGGCCAGAATTTGCAAACGGTTTTTTGGTGTAAAATGGTTAGTAAAAGAGCCGAAATTTCGTATCGAAAAGTATTCAAGACCTACATTGGTGTTTCTAATCTAAACTTCAAACTTGAAAAACGACTTTTGAATGCAAACCTTGGGGTACCAAATCAATTGAACATCTAACTCGCAAAATTCATGTATCAACTAACCCAAACTTTTTGGTGGTGATTTTTATAAGGACGTGTAAAGGTTTTTCTTGACCACAAATAAATTTAAAAAAAAAGCGAATAAATTGTGCTTACATTACACATTAAATTTCCTGTAAAAAGAGTGCATTATCGCCCTCAGGTATGCACTTCACTTTATTCAGATTTTGTTTTTAAAACGTTATCTATCTAAGGAAATAAATTACGCTGACATGGTATTAAATTATAGTATAAACTCGTTTTAACAATAATCTCAATGCATTGTAATTTTAAGCTGCTAATATGAAATCTAATTCGTAACTATAAACCTAAATAATGTTTTTTCATGTATATAAATAAAATAAATCGTTGAAATTATATACATGTATAACTTCTGAAAGACTGTAACAAATTGGATGATTCTTTTTTTGTGTTCGTAATTGTATCGTCCATGAAAGGTTTCGTAGTAGCAAGCAGAGATTAGAGAAAAATGACTGAACAAACAAACTGCTGACTTATACATAACATGTACTTTATAGATTTTTAACTCGCTTATTTTAAAAGTTAGAAGGGAGAGACACGCAAGTTTTTTTTTTTTTAAGATAACAAGCAATGTGGGTACAATTCATTACTAGCCATCCTGTTAACCCCTCCAACTAAGCTAAATATGCTTGTGTCAGGAGTTGATTCTTGGCAATAGTGTAATGGGTGGGGCTCAAACCCGTGACCTCTCGATCACAAGTACTATATTTCGCTATTTAACTATTAGGTTATTTTACCAGTTTGGAAGTTCTAACTTTCAAATTATTGAGTTTGATAAAAAAAATAGTTTTGAAATCTCAATGTCATTTAAAAAGACCACTCTATAGACAGGATATTTTTTTTCAGATTCCCTTAATATTTTTCTATTTTGTATAAAATTCGTAAAGAGCTTCACAGCATTTCTACCTACCAAATTCGAACAGTGTAGTCCGAAGATAATAGTTTCGGAGTGAAATGGGTGTGACGGACAGAAAGACAAACATGACGGATCTACAAGGGTTCCGTTTTTTGCCATTCTGCCACCATCAACAATCACATTTATTAACACATCACCTTAATATGCCATTCATTTTGAGTAAAAGCAATTAATTTACCAATCGTGTAGGTAACTGCTAATCGAAAGGGTTATTAATATTCATATAAACCTTAATACTGTATCAATAATTTTCGAGCGTACAAGTACTTACTTGTTTCTACCCAACCCAATAAAGGTTATTGAAAGCTGCACGTCGTGAAATCAAATATTGGGTCATCGAAAATTCTCAAAGAAGTGAAGTGAAACGAATCTGTATCAATGAGTTTGGCAAGCGTATTGCTGAGTGAGGATCACTTTGGTTTTATTGTGTAACTTGAAAGTATTTTCGACTCAAGAAGCTGGATGGGTGCAGAGTTGTGATGGTTGCGACGATACAATTATTTTACATCCACATTTCTAACGAGATACCGCGGCCTGGAACGTAAGGTCAACTAATGGAGCAGGGTGGGTTTTAGTCAGTAGAAGTGTGATACTCCCTTCTACTCTACCCACAGCAGCAAGAGTTATTTGACGATTTTCCCATCCAGAAAAAAAAGTGGCGGAATTGTCATCGAGAGGTTTTACTTTTGCCGTGAACCGACTCCAGACACAAGTATAAATTTAACTTAGTGGAAAGAGATAACAAGATTGCTGGTTATGTAAATACTACACAGGTTTCTAGTTCTCTTTAAAAAAATAGGATGTGATATCTATATACAACGTGTAACGGAATCCCCATATCTATCCAAAAGAGCTGAAGACAACATCTGGTATGGAGTCTCTATGCACAGTTTCAGCACAAAATAACTGTCACAAAGAATTGATACCTAATTATTGGTTTTATATATTTCTTGAATACCAATCATAACAAACGTGTCACAGCACTACGAGGGTCAATAACTTTCCACGTCACTTGCCAATAACACAATAATTCTTTACGTTCTTTTTTTCGAAAATTCAGTCTATGGTATCAGTGTATTGGAATTTCTAATAAGTTCTACACACATAGACTTAGGATTACAAAACCCTTGCCATATCGTTTGTTATCATCCAAAGAAGCCATGCACTTGGTATGTATATACCCTTTATTTAAATTACACGTTGGAGAAAGCTATAAAAATTAAGGGAGCACGTCGGTAAATAATAAGAGCCACATGGGTCAAAGATAGAGAACCTTAGCAAACCAAGATTCCTCCATGCCTCGTAAAGCAAGATAAGCCGTTGGTCCCAGCTATCATTGTACCGAATGTAACACTTTAACAGTCATTACGGGTAGTCAGTAGTAGAAGCCAAGTGTGGAACTAGTCTTGCCTAGGGGAATCATGTTACCCAGCTACTAGGCTGTGGATGTTAGAGAGGTACTTGCTCCATGTAAAATACTAGTACTCAGTTGCATTTAGTTACAGTAGAAGTCGACCCCAAAATGGTTGGATAAAGGTTAACCCCTCGCACGTCTGGCCGCCCGCCTGTCGAAACGCTCCAAGTGAGAAAAAAAAAGAGAAGTCGGCAATTTATAGCCATTATCATGCTATATATTATACCTTCCTGGCTTCATTATGAGTTGTCTATTTTACCATTCAATAAGCAAATCAAACTGCCTGTACTGTTGACACTTGAGGGGTTAAGCAGATGATGATTTACATAGAAAAATGCAACGAGAATTAGAAAGAAATACCTACTAACGTACAACTTAAATTGATAAACTAGACAAAATACATGTATGCAAAAAATTACCTCATTTATGCACAAAAACTGTAGTGGACATAGGTAGGCCATTTCGACTTCCAAGATTGACTTCGATTGATTGATGGTATAAATTATAAACACTGATATGTAAATTACACCATTACGGAATTCGTGGACTAGCTGCTGATCCGGTTTTTTCCTATTTATCAGACAGGCAACAAAAAGTTAATGTAAACGGAGCGATATCTTCAGGATCTTTAGTGAAGATGGGCGTGCCACAAGGTTCAATTCTAGGTCCTTTCCTTTTCCTTGTATAAATTAATGACCTAACTCTCATGATGTCTAACTTATATAATATAATTCTTTTCGCCGATAATACTTCACTCATTTTTAAAATAGCTAGAAGAGATACAGATGTTTTACAAATCAATGAAAGTCTGGCTGTTCTCTTGAAATGGTTCTCAGCTAATAATCTCGCACTTAATGCGAATAAGACAAAATGTCTCAAGTTTTCACTACCTAATGTCCCACAAGCTGGACTCAGTTTGATACTTGACGGCAAACAAATTGATCTTATTACTGAAACTGTATTTTTGGGTGTAACTGTTGACTCAAAGTTGCAATGGGGCCCTCACATTAGGACTCTTTCAGGTAAATTAAGCTCAGCTGCATATGCAGTAAGAAAAATTAGGCACTTGACTGATATAGCGACAGCTCGGTTAGTTTATTTTGCTTATTTCCACAGTATTATGTTATATTGTATACTACTGTGGGGATCCGCAGCTGACGTAGATTCAATCTTCATACTACAAAAGAGGGCAATCATGGCAATTTATAAAATGGGTCTCCGCGAATCCCTTAGAAATGTGTTTAAAGAAGTAAATATACTGACTCTGCCTTCTCTTTATATATTAGAAAGCATATTGTATGTACGCAAAAATATAGGACTTTTTAAGATTAGAAGCAATTTCCATACAATAAACACGCGCAATAAACATGAAATTGTTATACCCAAATGGAGATTAGCCAAGACAAACAAGTCATTCCTTATAAACAGCATACGCTTTTATAACAAGTTGCCAAAGTATGTGACAGATCTTAGCGAGGGAAAATTTAAAACCCATATTAAACGTGTCCTTTTGAAAAAAGCATATTATAAGATTAAGGACTACGTTGAAGATAAGACTGCTTGGCAATGACTCCTTCTGCACATGTGGCTTCCCTGGCTTATTGTGACTGCGTTATTGTATAAAGGTCTATTAACAACCCCACTTTTTTGTGTTGTTGTTATTATTTGTGTTTTTTGTTTTTTTTTGTTGTTATTTTTATTTTATTTTACTTGAATATAATTTTTATTTTTATGTCATTTGCTTTAGTTTATTTGCAGTTTTGTAAAGTTAATTTTTAATGTAAATGTGTGAACACTATAGACTCTGAGATTCATTTCTGATTAGTTATATTACATTTTATTATGTCAATTAGTCTATACTGTCCTCTCATACCAAAAAATAAATAGTATTTTTTATCTATTATGCAAAGATTGTGAAAATCAAGAATTTTTTTTTAAAAGAGTAACCGTGGAGTTTCTTGTCGGTTCTTCTCCATAGAAAACGACCAATTTCGAACCGTGCACTAACTTCTGACGTTTTATGAGTGCCCATTTAGGCCTATGTTAAATAAAACAATTTTGATTTGATTTGAAAAAATACCTAAGACTGTTTTACTCACAAAATTATATCTACAATACGCTGTTTACAGAAACTGTTGGTCAACCTTAATAAAACAGTATATATAAAATGAATGCAAATTAACAGTTTGCATTCATTTTATATTAAGTACATTTATATTTTACTATGGCACATAACACTAACCGTCACGGTAAACTTCAATATTTAAAAAAATATATTCCGAAACCATGAAACCACCTCAATATCCCCGATGACACCACAACGATAGATAAAATACAATACACTGATATCATTCACTTGATCGCCCATATATTAGTAGGAGGAAATTTTTATCACTATCATATGATAGTGATAAAAAATTTCCTCCTACCCATTCACACGATCCTATCTCTGTAACCATCGCTGCCTTTCGAACTCTGCTGAATTCTATATTACCTTTCGGTCGTCCAATCGTATACTGAATCTGGATCTTATTTGCGATTCACATAACGACCAATAATGGCCGTAAATGGCGTGCGCTCTATTGATCAGTTTGGATTACCATTGTGTGTACATGATCGCTTTGGTTGGCATTCGATTGCCAATAGCACGGTGATTTTGGGTTAAATATTAAGTAATATAAATGCATTTTTGGGTCGTAAAATAGAAATGTATGTGCGATACCGGTGTGAGTACTATGAATTCCAAATGGGGTTAAAACCGTTGTGTAAAAAATAAAATTTATATTCATGACATATTTAAAAGAAATAATAATAATAAGGGTATGCACCGAGATGTGGTTGCAGTGGACAAGGGACTCACCCCGTTGACCATGGCTAAAGAGAACTGGCACAAACCTGTTATACTTACCACAGATGATCGCAAGGAGGTATGGAAAAGCAAGGAGCTTCATGGTCGCTACTATCGGGCTCTTTATGGGTCCGATGTAGATTTGAGAGCTTCCGTTGCCTGGCTACGCTTCGGGGATCTCTTCGGGGAAACTGAAGGTTTTGTCTGTGCAATTATGGACGAAGTTATCTTGACGAATAATTACCGGAGACATATTATGAGGGACGGGACGATTGACGTGTGTCGGGCATGCCATCATCCTGGTGAGTCCATCAGACATATTGTCTCCGGTTGTTCACAACCAAGTAGCCAGAATTATCCATCAGCAACTTGCTTTGAAATACAAACTTGTCGATTCTGAGGTACCGTATTACAAGTATGTGCCCGACCCAGTTCTCGAAAATGACCATGTCACGTTGTACTGGGATCGGTCTATCATCACTGACAGGACTATTGTTGCCATTAAGCCTGATATAGTGGTGATAGACCGATTAGTGCGCCGCGCAATGATATTCGATGTTACCATCCCACATGACGAGAATCTCGTGAAAGCTGAGAAAGAGAAACACATAAAGTATCTCGACTTAGCTCATGAGGTTGTTGACATGTGGAATGTGGACTCGGCTGTCATTGTGCCGATTGTCATGTCAGTCAATGGGCTGATAGCTAAAAGCTTCGACGACCATCTGTCGAAGCTGGCGTTGCACAGCTGGATAAAGGGCCTGATACAGAAGGCAGTTCTCCTCGATACAGCTCGTATTGTGAGGAGGTTCCTTTCTCTGGAGACCTAACCACCGGTAGCTTGGACCCTGCTCCCGACACCGGTGCACTGCCATTTTTTATATTTTTAAATGTTTTTTTATTGTAAGTTTTCTATAGAAAAATATTTAAAAATGTAACTTTTGAGAAATGTGTTTAATAAAGGAAATAATAATAATAATAATCTGTGGCCCGGCTGTCAACAAGCACGTCAAAATTTTTTCATCCCGATTTTATTAATAATTTTGATATAAAATAGTTATTTAAAATGTTCGATAAAACGAAAATAGTAAAAAAAAAACTTCTGCTACTACTAATCCCACACTAACTATCTATAAAAATGGACTAATGTGAAAGAAAACATCGTGCATTGAAAACTATGTTGACTAGAAACCGGGCACGATTGCTCAGAAGTACACGCCCAAGATCTTCGGATTCGTCGCTCAGCTCCGCCTCGCAGCCGCCAGGACCAGCTCCAGCCGTGAGTGAAGAGACTCCGGCCGCTGCAGTTGCGTCGAGCTCGAGCGACGAATACTTCTCGCCGCCGACGACACCACCACCTGCGCGTTGACGGGGAAGAGGCCGACCTCCGGCCTGCTTGGAATCTCGAGGCCCGCCGGCTTCTGATAGGGTTCCCGCTGCCGGTGGAAGTGTGCAGCGCATGCGATGGACTCAATCCATTAATGAGAACGTCATGCGCTCATACTATGGGGCTACAGAGGGGGGAACTAACCTGACTGCGTACCGTGGTCGGATGCTCTCTCTGTTTCAAGTACTTGAGCCAACTGTCAACGTTTCGGCCCAGCGTCTATCGGATCAAGTGCGTGTCATCCAACGTAACCTTATGTTGGATGAAGCCGTACTTGATCGCCTCCGTTCGGAAATGAGTAGCTGTGTCACTTCACATCCGACGCCGTTTGTGGTGGTACCACCACAGCCCAACATCCAAGTTGAGGAGAGTAGTGACAGAGTTACAAACGTAAGTACCCAGTATAATGAGCAATTGAGGAGTGCTTTGGAGTGTGCTATTCGGGAATATCGCAACATGCCGCCTGAAATAAGACCACGCTTACCTCGTTTGCCCATGCATAATAGGAATAGGGCACTGGTGGCTGCTCTGGATTCGCAGTTGTCAGACTATTTTGATAACTGCGAAGACCTCGCCGATACCCACTCTGTCTTATACTGCGCAGCTGTCGCGGCATGTCGTGTAGCTAATGTTAAAATTTCTAATGACATAGCTATACGACCTAAGCCCGCTGTGCCAGCTTGGCAGTGTAGGATCGAGCGCCGTATTGGTGAGGCCAGGGCACTCATCGGAAAACTTCTTTGCTTTAGGGGGGGCAACACTCGCCCGAGAGTGATGCGCTTTGTGAGACGGGCGTTTTTGGGAACCAATATTCACCCACAAAATTATATGTCCTGTGTCACAGAGCGCATCGACTTCCTAAAGCAGAAGGTGTATGCATGGGCAAACCGTATTCGGAGGTATGGACGGCGAGTGGAGCGATTCGTCCAGAATCGCACATTCCGAAGTAACGAAAGGTGGGTATATAGGGCTTGGGAGCGACTGGAGCAAGGTGCGACTGATATGTGCCTACCCGATGATGAAGCCTTATGTACATTCTGGCGCAACATCTGGTCGGTACCTGTCAGTCACACCGAAGGCAATTGGACTCGGGAGGTCGAGCGAGTGTGCGATCCAATACCAGAAATGGGGGCAATCACTATCAGCCCCCAAGATGTAGCCCATGCAGTCCGTCCGCTGCTTAATTGGAAGTCTCCAGGGCCGGATGGACTGCATAACTTTTGGATCAAGTGGCTAACAAGATCGCACGATCACACCAATCTGCCCTAGAATCTGGCTCGCTACCTGAGTTCTTTACCACTGGAGTTACCCACCTACTCAACAAATCTGGTAGCACCGCGGAACCCAAAAATTATAGACCAATCACGTGTCTACCAACGGTCTATAAGGTTCTGACATCCATTTTGAGGGTTAAAATTACCAAACACATTGATGACAATCACATCATGTCTACCTCTCAGAATGGATGTAAGAATGGATCCCGCGGTACTAAGGAGCTACTCCTCATTGATATGGCCATTAGCCAACAGGTTCAACGTTCCAAAAAAGATATGTCGACATGTTGGATAGATTACAAGAAGGCCTATGACTCAGTGCCCCATACATGGCTCATGAGGGTGCTAGAATTGTATAAAATTAATGCAACTTTGCGCACCTTTCTGACATCATGTATGAGACAATGGAGGACAGTTCTTCGCTATCCATGTCGATATTTCCCAAGGTACAGCGAACCGGTAAGGATCGAGCGAGGTATATTTCAGGGCGATAGTTTGAGTCCGCTTTGGTTTTGCTTAGCCTTGAATCCTCTAAGCACAATGCTGGAGAATTCAGGCCTAGGCTATAGGTTGAAAAGAGGTGGTCAGGTTATTTCTCACCTCCTTTACATGGATGATTTAAAACTTTTTGGCGCCACTAGTCTACAACTGACGGAACTACTGAAGGTAACTGAAACTTTCAGTAGTGCCATTAGGATGGAGTTTGGTGTCGACAAATGTGCGATTATGCAAGTAAAGCGAGGGGAGATTGTGGAATCCGTGGGATCTTAACCCTCGAATTCCATAAACCTGAGAAGCCTCTCCCCAACCGAAACCTACAAGTATTTGGGTATGTCGGAAGCGTTAGGTATCAATGAAGTTGACATGAAGCAATCGCTGAAGGAGCGCTTCTTTGGACGCCTAAAGAAGGTATTTAAAAGCCTTCTATCGGGCGGAAATAAGGTGCGTGCCTTCAACGGTTGGGTCATGCCAGTGTTGATATACTCTTTCGGCGTACTCAAATGGACTCAAACTGAACTTGACACCCTGGATAGGAGAGTTCGTACATTGCTGACTGCATATCGAATGCATCACCCACGCTCGTCAGTGATGAGGCTGTATATCCCGCGGAAATGTGGAGGTCGAGGCTTTTTGAATACTAAAACTCTCCACAACCGCGAGGTATACAGTCTCAGGGAACGTTTCCTTGCTTCTGAAGAGGGTATGCATCGAGATGTAGTAGCAGTGGACAAGGGACTCACCCCGCTTTCCTTGGCTAATGAGAACTGGCGCAAACCTGCAGCGCTGGACACTAACGATCGAAGGGGGATATGGCAGAGTAAGGAGCTACACGGACGTTTTTTCCGGGCCCTTCATGGGCCCGATGTAGACCAATTAGCGTCCGTAGCTTGGTTGCGCTTCGGTGACCTCTTTGGGGAAACCGAAGGTTTTGTCTGTGTAATTATGGACGAAGTTATCATGACGAACAACTACCGGAAATTTATTGTGAAGGATGGCACGGTTGACATGTGTCGGGCATGTCACCGTCCGGGTGAATCAATCCGTCACATTATCTCTGGTTGTTCTCGTCTTGCTAATGGAGAATACTTGCATAGGCACAACCTTGCAGCCAAGATTATTCATCAGCAACTTGCTCTGAAATATTCTCTTGTGGAATCGGAAGTGCCGTACTATAGGTATGTGCCCGACCCAGTTCTCAATAATGGCCTTATCACATTATACTGGGATCGGTCCATCATCACTGACAGGACTATTGTAGCCAATAAGCCTGATATAGTGGTGGTGGACCGAAACGAGAGGCGTGCCATGATTGTCGACATAACCATCCTGCATGACGAGAACCTCGTGAAAGCCGAGAAAGATAAGCAAATCAAATATCTTGACTTGGCGCATGAGATTGTCGACATGTGGGATGTGAACTCGGCAGTCATTGTACCGATAGTCATCTCGGCCAATGGCTTAATAGCCAAGAGCCTCGACCAACACCTTAGGAGGCTCTCGTTAGGCGGCTGGATCAAGGGCTTGCTTCAGAAAGCGGTACTCCTGGACACGGCGCGTATCGTTAGGAGGTTCCTCTCTCTAGAGCCCTGACCACCGGTAGCTTGGACCCTGTTCCCGATACCGGTGGGCGACTATTTTTTATATTTTTAAATGTTTTTTTGTGTTTTATAGAAATATTTAAAAATGTAATTTATATGTGTATAATTAGAAATAAAGGAAATAATAATAATAAAATATTTATTGGAACTAAAACCACAAATACAATAAAAAATCATTGTCAATTATGAGATTAGCCGCCGTGGCCAAAAATCTGTTAGTAGAACTATATATTTTATATACAACGTGTAACGGAAACCCCATATCTATCCAAAAGAACTGAAGACAACATCTGGTATGGAGTCTCTATGCAAAGTTTCAACTCAAAATAAGTGACTCACAGAATTGACCCCAAATTATTGGTTTCATATGTTTCTTGAATACCAGTAATAACAAACGTGTCACAGCACTATGAGGGTCATCACTTTCCACGTCACTTGCCAATAAAACGATAATTCTCTTCGTTCTACTTAATTTGAAAAATTCGGTCTCTGGTATCAATGTATTGAAATTTCTAATATGCTCCATACATGTACACATAGGATTAGAAAATCCTTGCTTCGTTTATTATCATCCAAAGAAGCCGTGCCATTGGTATGTATATACCCTTTAAATTACACGTTGTATATATAGGTATATTTAAATCATTGTCCCACTCAATAGTTCTGTTATGTTTCTGTTTTCGTAAATATTGGTCAATTAGGTATAAAACATACTTAAAACATGAAAAGGGAGAAACCTATTATTTATTTTTATTTAGTTCATTGGCCTATAATCTAATAACAAACTAAAACACACACTAATAACTCGCCTAAACATTAGAAATTATTCGCCAGTTAAGCAAAGTAAACATCAAAACTCATTAGTTATGGTAATCTATACTAATATTATAAAGCGGAATAATATTATAAAGCGGAAATGTTTGTTTGTTTGTTTGTTTGCTTGAACGCGCTAATCTTCGAAAGTACTGGGTGGATTTGGATGAAATTTGGTATGGAAGTAGCTTGAAGTTTGAGGAAGGTTATAGGCTACTTTTTACGTGACTGCAAAAAAGGAGAGTTATGTTTTTACCGTAATAGAATCCACGGGAGCGAAGCCCCGCGTGAGTATTAGTTATATATAGAAATCGATGTAGGTGTTACTCCAAATTAGCGGTAACAAAAGTTTGTTCAAAAGTTAATACCGTCTCTCGTATGTAGGTATATCCACCGTACCATTAATTACTTCAATATTATGAAACTATAACCTACCTAGAGATCTTTAAGCCAAGAGTGAATAGGTTATTTGTAGATAAGCGTGCTTCATCTTCAACCACATCACCGCTTACCATCAGGTGAGAGAGCTACAGTTACTAGAATTTAGTCAATGTGATCTGCTAAGTGACCTATGCCTAGACCTATACAACGTGTAATTTAAAGGGTATATACATACCAAGTCCATGGCTTCTTTGGTTGATAACAAACGATATGGCAAGGGTTTTGTAATCCTAAGTCTACGTGTGTAGAACTTATTACAAATTCCAATACACTGATACCAGAGACCGAATTTTTCAAATTAAGAAGAACGAAAAGAATTGTCGTGTTATTGGCAAGTGACGTGAAAAGTTATTGACCCTCGTAGTGCTGTGACACGTTTGTTATGATTGGTATTCAAGAAATATATGAAACCAATAATTTGGTATCAATTCTTTGAGTCAGTTATTTTGTGCTGAAACTGTGCATAGAGACTTCATACCAGATGTTGTCTTCAGCCCTTTTGGATAGATATGGGGTTTCCGATACACGTTGTATATAAAGCGTCAGATCTGCAAGAATTGGCCTAAATCTTGGAGGTTAAGCAAGCGTCCCGTCTGTTTGTGGATGGGTGACCATCATAACATATCGACATTCCTTCATGCCACGGAAAGCACGTTAATCCGTTGGTAATGGCTGTCATGTGAACATCTTTGACAGTTTTTTTTTAATAGTTGATAGGCTTGCGTTTATATCGTGTTACCCAGCTACTGGGTGATGGTGGTCAGATAAACAGTCGCTCCATGTTAAACACTAACACTCACCTGTAACCGGTTAGATTGGAAGCCGAGATGAAAATCTTTTGAAGTGACAACGTCTTATAAATTCGATGAAGCTCGCTGCACGCACGAAAATACATGACTCATGCGGCGTTACTTCGCTCTGAGGCGTTCCATCGCTCTGAGGCGTTCCAAAGCAAATCAAATTGGATCTACAAGTTAACATTTATGTATGACTCAACGAGTCAAGTACTAGGCTATCATAAAACGGTGAGAGATGACATCACTGTGTAGGGATTCTTTCACATTTATGTATGACTCAACGAGTCAAGTACTAGGCTATCATAAAACGCTAAGAGATGACGTCACTGTGTAGGGATTCTTCCATTCTTCCATGAGAAGTGCAGTAATAGTGATGAAAAATTAAAATTTTCTTTTGAAAAATGCAACCATTTCCGTCCATCAGTATTTTATTATGACGTTGTCACGTTCAACTATCGTCAGTAAACCGACTTTACAGACAACCGATTTTTTGTTTCAGAGTATTGCTTAAAATTTCTCAAATAATGAAAACTGAAAAAGATCCACCCATCTATATGAAATAAAATAAAATAATGAAAACCATATGCCAAAAGCCATAGTTCTAAGCAAAACGAACAGAATATCACAGATTCCTTGAAATATGTTACAAAATATCGCTCTTGCTTTACGCAGAATTGTTGATTACCGTGTGTATTTTAAAGATTCATGTACAATGCAGGCTTCCGTCAGTGTGTTATTGTTGTCAATTAATTAAAATGCCGAAATAATGGCCTCTTCAACAAAGCTGACGTAGTTTGTAAACAAATTTTTAATGAATACATTGTATGCCTTTATTAACCTGCCGTATGGCCCTACGTTGGCCGTTTGTTAAACACTTCGTCATTATTAAGGCCTGTTTTAATACATCGACTTTTTTGTAAGCTTTCCTTAGTCAAGTATTGATTTTTTTATTACAAGCCAAAACTGGTCATGGTCAGGCAAGACTCGTGCGCATAGGTTTACGTCGAATTAAGCTTTTTAAAGTTCGAGTTCCTTAAAATTTTTATTTTTTATTATTTTAAATAGATAGCGTTTAACCACCATCACACATGTTGGAAAGTGATGATGTGGTCGAAGATGGAGCAAGCTTGCCTAAAAGTAACCTTTTCAGTCTTGACTTAAAGACTCCTAGGTTATAGCTATCAGGAAACACCGACTCCGGCAGGGAATTCCACTCCTTAGCCGTACGCACAATGAAAGTATTCCCAAAACCATGTTCACCGTGTAACGATGGCGCATCGTCGTTTGTCTCGTAATCCGATGATGGAACGGGCTTGGTGGAATTAGTTTGTGTAATTCCATCGCACACTCCCCGAAATGTAACCGATAGAAAACTGATGAACCGAGTTTCATGTTGGGCTACGCGATGACTGATTTGTCACTGTTTAGACAGGGCTGTTCAAATGTGTGTTTCTTTCCTAAAGAGAGCACCACAAACCAAAACCTCCATATGATTTTATTACTACGGATTGTATGAACTTCAAAATAAAACTCAGAAGTCAACGTTCTGAGTTTGTTACACAACACAAACAAACCGGCCTCATCTATTTACATGTTTCACAAAAAAAAAATGACGTGTGAAAATGTTATTTATAATCTACGTGCAAAATAAACACTGTATATTTTTTTCTACTAACAAGAAGTAATAACAAAAATATAGTAGGTACCGAATTTATTCAATATTTAAGTTCTGTAGTCGAGAATCAGGGAGAAAGCAATTGACAGCCATTATTTTAAATAGCTTTAAACATATTTATTATACATTTTAAACCTTCACTGAAAATGTTCTTTCCAATTTCTAATCTGTGCCCCAAAAATTACCCTAAATTAAAACTGTATTGATATGCGTTCCACTTTCACATCTCTGATAATAGCAGCTAATATTTGCACCAAATTGTTCAGATTTGGATAGTAGTTGTGACAGAGAGATTGTGGAGTAGTGGTTTAGGTGGAGTTGAATAAAAGATATACCACAGGTTTACAGCATATATTTTGAAGGGGGGTGGGTTCAGTTCACAAGATTCTCCACTGGTCGATGGATTAAGGGCGGTACTGCCCTGGGCTTAGGCCGCGACGCACGCAGACCGGCGGGCCGACCCCGTAGCAGGCAGCTCGCGCGCAGACGGGCGCAGAGGTTATGCGGGCAGGCCACGCAATAGCGCGCAGACGGGCGCAGAGGTTATGCGGGCGGGCCACGCAATAGCACGCAGACAGTCACAGAGGCAGCGTGACACCCGTCGAGCGGCGGACGTAGAGGTAGTTGATAGTAGAAATGAAGAAGGAGAAAAAAAAACCCTGGAATCAACACGAAGGGTGCTTCCGTAAGCGTGGTGCCAGGAATCGCGAGCGCCAGCGATGCGTGCGTCTCCCAGCCTTGAACCCAAAGAACAGTACCCGGGAAACGGATGGAAAACTCACCATCGCGGCGGTTCACAAAGATTATAGATAAGCGCAAGCATGCCGCGTGCAACGATATAAAAGATAACCGCGTGATAAAGCGTTTAAGCTTGTAGCTGCTATGACACAGCAGGAAAGGTATGCTGCGACATGCTTACGCTTCACAAATTTAGAAACACTAGTGGAAAACAGATGACAACGAAATAACACAGTTATGTTCCAGGCGGAAGACATCTTGACAACCGGGCAATTATATTAATTTACAAACGCTGCAGATTATGGTGAAATAAGCGGATTACGATTTGGCAAGATGGAGAGAAAATGGCAGATACGACGAGCACTTACCCTTGGGCACAGAGGGGTTTCTATATTAGTTACTTGCAACTTTAGGCGGTGAAATAGAACTAAGCCAACCGGAGGTTAGAATTTATAGCCGGTCACCGCATAAGTGTTGTCACTTCGTGAAACCATAGACATTAGAGATTAGTGTGGTAGTCAACTTCTAGTTTAATCGACTACAACGCTACAAGATAGACGGATAGAGACTAGTGTTTTCTTACGGGTTCTGTTTTTGTTCAATCTGACGTACGGAACACTTAAGATTTATACGTTTGCATTTGACCACATTTTCACCTGTTGTAAGGCAATGTGTGGTTGATGAAAAGCTCACTGATTCGTTTAACATAAATTGTATTTTAACCATATAAATTTCAAACAAACAACGTAAACGTGCTTCATTACCGTAGAACTTTTGTAAATGATTAATCAAAATGTTGGGTATCACCGTGTATGGGTAATGATTCAGATCAATCACAGAAAGTTAACAGTATGATTTATTTCTGTCGCACCCACAGACATGACAAAAATAGTTGCTGTTGTATCCTTGCTATGTGGATTTTTTTAAATACCCGAATATTCAAAATAAACCCATCATAGTAACTCTGACATTAAAATGTAGTCTTTGGTTGGCATTTCTTTCAACTATTTTTCTTACGGAAACACGAAAGTGCCACTCTAAGCTAGACTTTTAACACCTGCCGGACCTAAGTAGTCCTTAAGACTCACCTTTTACGGTTTAATTTGTATCTTTAAGACTGCTCCCTGAGAGGCCGGGGAGTGGAAGGCACTGTCCACATTCAGATTTCATCTGCCAGCAATAATATTAAATCCAACGATTTTATTTATATTTATACTTCTTCTTTACAACATCTTGTTGTTTCAATTGATTACTAAACTCTAGATTAATACGTTCTTTCTCACTCAAATTAATAAAACTAATTTAACATTCGAGTAAGCCATCAATAAAATTTATTTTAATTTCTAACATTACATTTTCAATCTACGCAATGAGGCACGAGAAGTGATTGCTGTAAAAATAATATATTTTATTCATTTTCGCAATAAAATATCATCTTTCTGATGTATCGCATGTGTGTGCAAATGCCTTTCACAGTTAATGATGTATCATCATTCAGGTTATTCATCAAAGTCCAAGAGATTTTGTTATGTGAAGTTTGTTATGTGTGACAATGAATAATATTCTCGAATACAAAAGGTACAATAACGATGT
Source organism: Tholera decimalis (assembly GCA_943138885.2). NCBI lineage: Eukaryota > Metazoa > Arthropoda > Insecta > Lepidoptera > Noctuidae > Tholera > Tholera decimalis. Next base: position 21,904,652 of record OW964562.2, read on the forward strand.
TTACTTCTGTGCTAATCTGCTATTGATGGAAAAACATATTATTGTTGTTTGTTTTGTTACATATATACATTCTTCGGAAGTTTGTATGTATGTAGAACATGACTGAAATCGCAATTTCTAAAAGTCGTTACATTAATTCTAACCGCTTATAAGCAATGAAAATGTGACGTAGCCATTCGTGGATTATTTCAAAATTACGAATCAGCCCCGGTGTGAAATCTAAAAAACACTCTTTCAATTAGTGCACTTCACAAAACCATGTTTCCTTGAAAATCTCACTTGGCCAAAATTTTCTCGCCGTATTTACGGACTACTTGAATTGGAAGCAATTAAACCGAAGGTGGGTAGGCTCTGTCATTCAGCAGTCAGTCGAAAATGCAGTTAGAGGGTTCCTTAGCACAGCCCATAAATAAACTAGTTTGACTGGCATCCACCCTAATAATTAGGCGAAGTTATTTGAAAGCGGGAAGCAATGAAGGAGATATATGGAGGTTTGAATGAGAAATCGAGCTAAATAGAGTCTATTAATGTGTTTGTGTAAGGTTAATGAGTCTCGTCCTGAGTCGTACCCTTGTAACGAGATAAATATCGTCACAATTGATAAGGTAGATACACGTATCATTGAGTGTTATCAGTTTTTCAATTCGATATTCACCATATTATTATCACTGTTGCGTTAAATTTATTTATACTATCTTAGTAAAGTATGTCACAATGTTAAACTTTATTAGAAGAATAGATTGATATAATACTCTTTATTGCACACCAATAATTTAACCACACCTGATTCACAGTATTGCTCAACTTATGGTTACAATGGCGGTCTTATCGCTGATAAAGAATACCACAGAACAAGTACTGATCTTATCTGACTACCCCTTTGAGGAAAAATCGGTGCCAAAATGGAAATGTTAATAAATTATTTAACAGAATTCCCGTCCTTACTCCCTGTCGAGACCAAATTGTATAAAGTTGTCCATTTGTAATTACGCCATAGTCTGAATCCGCTCGGTGAATAAATTCCAAGAAATATGTAAAACAACATTCAGTGATGTCGACTTAAATGAGTTGCAGTTGCAGAATGCGGACATAAGTAAAGTAACAACGTTAATTTGTTTATTTTACATTTCTCGTCTCCGGTGGCCTGAAAATTAAACAAAGAAAAGCATGCAGGGTTTTTATTCAATCAAATAGCTTTATTTTTGTCCGATTCATTATCGTAATGACTGTTTTGACCACATTATTTACTTTGAATTATCATTTCAGTAGCAACGGGTACCTAAAATGCCACAAAAAACAATGTGAGAGCTTTATTATACAAATATTTTTTAGTTAAAAACATTTTATTAGTAACAATAGTTTGTACATGTATTTCATGTATCATTTACATTTACTTAGCCTTTTCCCTGCTATATTGGTTGGGGTCTAATTCCAATCTAACTAGATGCAGTGATGAGTATAAGTTTTTAGATTTTCCGGCTTCTGACTACCCGTAACGACTCTCAAAGATTACCCGCATTTGTATCGCATCCTGAATAAAATGTGAACAAAAATTTCATTAAAACAGATACGAAATTTTGGACATATTCTCTATTGAATTTATCCAAAGTTTCCCCATCATCGGCACAAAGAAAAAATTCGTTAAAAAAATCCGTTTTAATCCAAACCCTTCGGTGTCTATTGATCCTGACTTGAATATTCAGCGTACAACCAGACCAATATTTTTTACACTTCAATTCGCATCCACCTTTCTTTTTCGTGACTAAACTTCTAACTGCTCTTGAATATAACGTCTACGTAGAAACATGTTTTCAAACCACGGAGCGTTGAATTTCTTATCCTCTTTAGGTTAATGAAACTACACATCGAGTAGCAGGGTTTGTGGGCAAGATGCTTCTAAAACTTTCAATTTATATTGATAATGATTGGATATTCAAAGATCAACTTTATTATAGAATATTGGATAGTCTCTTTTTATTTTGGATATCTATCGGGTGATGATGCCTGCATTTTAATGAAGATTATCCATATTACTTTAAAAAAAAAATCGTTATTGTTTTAAAGCAAATTGAATACAAAGTTACAAAATGGGATTATATTATAACCGTTGTACGAGGAACTAAAATAAGATAGAATATTCTGCACATAGGGTCACATCCCAATAGAGGAAACAATATTTGCAAAAGTTTTTGCCCTATTCTGGGAATTGGTAAAGGTTTCGTTTTGAAGATAACCCTATTTAATATTTTACGATCAAACCTCGTTAAAATAAAACTGTGAAAGATAAATATACCAAAATTCTTTATTCTCGCCGTTGATACAATTTTGATTATCTTAGATTAATATAAATATGCCTTATAATTCATGTATTGCACGAAAAGTACTGCTACTGGTGGTCAAACTTTTATTTTAATTTTTTTTTTATTTAAAATAGGTTCGCGTTTGACCACCATCTCACCTGATGGTAAGTGATGATGTGGTCGAAGATGGAGCACGCTTACCTAAAAGTAACCTATTCACTCTTGACTTAAAGACTCCTAGGTTATAGCTGTCGGGAAACACAGACTCCGGCAGGGAATTCCACTCCTTAGCCGTACGCACAATGAAGGTATTCCCAAAACGTTTGGTGCGTATGGGTGGGATGTCCACCATGTAACGATGGCGCTTCGCCGTTTGTCTCGTAGTCCGATGATGGAACGGGCTTGGTGGAATTAGAACTAAACTAAACTAAACTTGTATTTTGGGAATCTTAATATTATGAACCTGCAGTTGTTTGAGATACTTTTTTTAAATACGGAAAGGTATTTCCAAATTCTCAAACAAGAGTGATTTTTAGACTAGTAGGTATCATTTTATCTCAATATGTGATTTGTAGCGTAAAAAACCGTTTTAGAACGTCTGTGGATGATGGATTGGTAGTCAGCTGGTTCGATGACAACGCTACAAACGTTATATCGTTGAGGTATTTATGGTATTTATATCTAAGCTCACATATATACCTAGATGATGGACATCCCACCCATACGAAAAAAAACGTTTTGGGAATACTTTCATCGTGCGTACAGCTAAGGATCGGAATTTCGGAGTCTGTTTCCTAATAGCTATAACCTGGGAGTCTTCAAGTTAAGAGTGAATAGGTTACTTCTAGACACGCGTGCTTCATCTTCAACCACATCCTCGCTTAACATCAGGTGAGATGGTGGTGAAACGTAAGCCTATCAATTACTCCAAAAAAAAAAAACAATTAAAATAACCACGAAATAAATTATTTTATTCTTGTAACAGCTTATTTTAACCTCTTATCTGCCAGTAATATAGTCCAGTAAATATATCAATTTGTGAAAACCAGCAAATTTTGGCGTGATTGATAACCTTTGTTCATATTTAACATCATAATATTTTGGTGAAACTATTCAACATCAAATTTATTAAACGTAAAACAACTTAAAATCGAAATGTAATGTAGAGACTCTAACACAATTAAATGTTTTCATTCTGAAACACAATTAAAACCAATAAATGCTTTAATTTAGCTTTTTGTAATTATGATTACTTTAAGTCACTGAATTGTAATGAACAAATATTTTGTTCGGTTAAATTTATATTTTGTTTATAACTTAGTCTTGAACTTATTGAGAATTACCGCTTATTGTAATTCTCAATAAGTAAAACTTTTTAGCTTTAAGCTAAAAATTTTTTTTTTGATTTGTATTCGAAAAATTTGTATTCGATTTTGTATAAAAAATAACGATATGTAAATATGAATGTAAGCATCGAATACCTTACGTATGAATAGAAATACATTCCCTAAATGTGTTAGATATTTTTCCTTCGTCGGCAAATCCGTAAGAAACCTATTTTTACTTTAATCTCATATTATGAAAACACGGCATCTTCGATCCAGTAGGTAGCGAACAAAGCTCACCATATCTTTTGATAACCGTAATCTCGACCAAAACCAGCGCAAGTCAACGAATTCCCGAGATAGGTACGTGAAGAACTCATTTGAGAGGGTGATTCAATTTTAATAAGCCCCTCTAAGTGGCAACTTACATTATCAAGTCTCGTTGCGACGTTTTATGCCAGTGCTCATTGTGCCAGCGATTCTCTTCAAAAGAATACTTATTATGCGAGAAAATGACGCGGAGAAAAATATTCCGGAGATATTTTTGGTCATTGTCCTTTTGTCAATGCACGGTGGTCTACTGCCTCTAAGATGCAGACTATGCTATTTTGCCTATTCATATTGCTAAATTTTTAGCATTACTTTTGTCTCCAACTGACTTTTCAGTTGATTAATACCTTTTATTACGGAAAGTCTTTTGTTTTTGTAATTCTGCTTTGTTCGATTGAAGAAACCTCTTTTTAAAAGCTGGAATTTAATTAAGTTGCATTCATATTTTAAGTAAATATACCTACCAACGTAATTAAACTTTATGTATTGTTTTCCATGGTGACGAACAAATACTATCACCGCATTAAATCCGAAACAAATTAATAAGTAATTGTTCGATATTCAGGATAGCAGGGTTGAAAGGAAAAATCTTTAAAACGAGCAAACACTATTTATTCACTTTACAATCTTCAAAAGTAGCTCAATGTTCAAGCGAGAGCGTAGGCGTGTGTACAGCGCGGCGATCGGAACGAGACTGATGTGTACACCGCGACGATTGAAACAAGACTGATGTGTACACCGCGACGATTGAAACAAGACTGCCGTCCCACGTTTTTTTTTTTTTTTGTGGCATTTCGCAGGTCAACCTCTGAGGTTGTCGGCTGCTTAACAGGGCTTATTAAAAAACTTACAAACTAGGCGACTACACGCTAAGGGCACCCCCTGCGGGGTACGGACCTCGGCTTAGGGCGTCGCAGGGGAGGGCAGCTAGGGACAGGCTGGATCATATCATTATTATTATTAATAAGGGAATTTAAAGCTTCTGGCTCAGCGTTGCGGGCTGGCTCTGGCAAGGGTCGGGGTGGACTATTACGGGGACGTCGCGGCGGGCCTCGGCGGCGAGGACGGAAGGATGGTCGGTTTTTGTGTTTTTTTTTTTTTTTTTTTGTGTGTGGCATCTCGCAGGTCAACCTCTGAGGTTGTCGGCTGCTTAACCGGGCTTGCCTGTGGTTGCCTTAATTAATAAATTAATTAAAGCCTCCAGCCAGGGCTTATTAGAAAACTTACAAACTAGGCGACTACACGCTAAGGGCACCCCCTGTGGGGTACGGACCTCGGCTTAGGGCGTCGCAGTGGGAGGGCAGCTAGGGACAAGCTGGATCATATCATTTTTATTATTAATAAGGGAATTTAAAGCTACTGGCTCAGCGTCGCGGGCTGGCTCTGGCAAGGGTCGGGGCGGACTATTACGGGGACGTCGCGGCGGGCCTCGGCGGCGAGGACGGAAGGACGGTCGGTTTTTGTTTTTGTGCGCCACTGTACTTGTTTCCCTACGGCTCTCTTGGAGCAGGGTGATTGCGTCATCGGGAGTGACAAGGGTATGCCTTGGTCGGCGAATCTTAGAGATACGCGAGGGTTCGTATTGGGCGGCCGATACGATAAGGGGATTCCTATGTTGGATTGCAGTATCAAAGAAACGCTTGGAGACACGTTTCATGAACTGCTGGATGGTGGGCATCTTGAGGTCTACGTGAAGAAGCTCATTTCGAACATAAAAGGGGGCTCCCGTGACTCTACGGAGGAATCGGTTTTGAAGGGTCTGCATTTTGTGGAGGAGGTAGGGCTTTGCGTGTGCGAAAACAACGCAGGCGTAGGTCATGATGGGACGGATGACCGCGGTGAAAATACGCAGCTTGCACCTGAGTGATAACTTGCTGCGGGAGCTAAGAATGAAGTGGAGCCTACCTAGAGCGAAAGCGGCGCGCGAACGTGCCTGCTTTATGTGCTCAGCGAAGGAAAGGTGTTTATCGAGGACCACGCCTAAGTATTTGGCTTGCTTTTCCCAGGGGATCGGCTTGCCGTACATGGTAATCGGACGGGGGGAGGGTGGGTTTATCCGCGGCTTAGAAAAGAGGACTGCCTGGCTTTTGTCTGGATTGACTTCGATTCTCCATTTCCGGAACCACTTGGCCAGAGTGTTTGCGGAAGTTTGGAGAGTGCGAGCGATGGCATCGGGTTTAAGACCGGTATAATAGATAGCCGTATCGTCGGCAAATAGGGCTAGCTGAGTATTTTTATGCTTGGGGATATCGCTAGTGAATAGCGTGAAAACGAGGGGGGATAGTACGGAGCCTTGAGGAACTCCTGCGCGAATGGGATGGGGGGAGGAAAGCTCCCCCTCAATTCGGTAACGAAAGGTGCGATTCGATAAAAAGTCCCGTAGGATGAGCACGAGACGGTCAGGCACGCCGAGTTGGTATAGCTTATAGATTAAGCCATTGTGCCAGACTTTGTCGAACGCTTTCGCTATGTCGAAGAATAAGGCTCCCGTTATTGCGCCCCGTTGGAAGCCGGCGCTGACGTGTTCTATGATGCGGTGGACTTGTTGGATACATGAGTGTTCGGTTCTAAATCCAAACTGCTCATTGGGTATAAGACTCTTTGCTTCGGCAAAATCTTTGAGCCGCTTATATATAAGCCTTTCATAGATTTTACCAAGGACGTTGAGTAAGCTAATGGGACGGTAGCTAGACGGGTCAGACTTGGGCTTGCCTGGTTTGGGAATACCTATGACGGTGGCCTGTTTCCAGGTTGCGGGGAACATATTATTGCTCAATGCACCATTGAAGATGGCAGTCATTAGCACTATAAGCTGGGCGGTGAAAAGTTTGAAAACCCTATTGGTGATGCCGTCGGAGCCAGGGGCTTTTCGCGGTTGGAGACTTTTAATGATATCCTGGACCTCATCAGGAGTGATGGGGGCTAGTGGATTAATGGGATCTTCGACGGGCGGAAGGGAAGTTCTACGTTCGACTTCGGCGTTCACCATATCGAGGTGGGCTTGGTCTACTGGTTGAGAGCTGGGAGAACACTGGGACTCTAGGCTGTCGGCTAGGCATTCTGCTTTTTCAGAGTTATCGAAGGCGACACTCTTATCGGGACGAATGAGAGGAGGCATTGTGGCCTCTTCAGTGGATCGTAACTTCCTCTGAAGCTGCCAGAAGGCAAGATGGGTGGGCTCAAGTTCGCTCAGCATCTTGTCCCAGCTCGCATTACGCTGCTCGGTAATGCGTTTCCTTACAGCACGCTGTAAGTTGCGCATGTGAGCTTTGTTTGCGGCGCAGGGAAAAGCGCTGTACGCACGGATGGCTGCGTTCTTCTCGGTTATCAGATTCCGTACATCGTCCGGGAGTTTCCAGCGGTGGTCTTCCGCTACTGGAACTTCCCTTGAACAATCGTTCAGGACGGATTGTACGTGATTTGTAAGCGAGTCGATCGCCGCCGTCGTGTCAGCGACTGAGACTATGTGGTCAGGAATGGTGTCCAATTGAGGCGACGTGGTGGATTTCAGTTTTTCACTTACTTTCCTCCAGTCGGTGATCAATTGGGTCGGAGGAGGTTGGGTAGGATCATGGTTACCCGAGCGGGAACCTAGGTGTAGGATAACAGGACGGTGATCCGAGTTGAGCTCGTGAAGCGCTTCTATGGAGTGTAAACGGAGGTTTACATTCTTTAGGAGCGCCACATCGAGGACATCGGGGTTATGGTTGGGGTCGTGTGGGTAGTGGGTGGGAGTCATCGGAGCGATGACGTCGTAGTTTAGGGTCGCGCCTAGGTTATACACGATTCTGCCTCTGGCATTTGTCGTGTTGCTGTTCCAAGCGGGGTGTTTGGCGTTGAGATCGCCCGCTAGTAAGACGGAGTCACTCAGGCCGAAGAGAGTCGTGAGATCGCTGGTGAGCGCGATAGGATCGTCTGAAGCAAGAGACGCGACCGATGGTGGGGGATGGTAGGCAGAGATGATGGTTATCGGAGGATGACCAGTCATGCCTAGTCGACAGGCAGAGTACTCTAGGTGAGAGAGAGGCGCGGGTGGGGTCAGAGGGATGCAGTATAACTCCTTTCTATAATAAATAAGGGTACCGCCGCCGTGGCAACGTGTTCTGTCATTGCGAACTAGACGGTAATTCGCAATTTTGGGATCAGCGCGGTGGGGTTTCAAAAGGGTCTCCTGTATAAGGAGGACGTCTAATTGGTGGTCGCGGAGGAATTTAGTTATTTCGGCGCGTTGGTTGAAAATGCCATTGGCGTTGAAAAAACCTAATTTGAGGGATCGAGGCCTAGTGTGGTTTGTGCGTTGGGAATCCATTGGATCAGTCCATCGCATCCATCTGGTCGAGACCTAGCACCACATCACTGTGTGTGCTGAATATTTGGCTGTACATTGCCGTCATAATTTTGCCGTTATTCTGCTGTTCGGCAGCCAGAAGGGCATCGCGGAGAGATCTGGCTTGGCGGGTCATAAATAACCTATAATGGCGCAGTATAGTCTGGGCGCAAGCCTCGCCGTGCGCGACGGGTGAGGGATTGGGCGGTTGTTTGACTGCAGGAGCAGCAGTGGTTTGAGGCGCGGGTTTGTGACTGGCTGTGGGCTCTGTAGCCACGGCTATAGGCAGGATCTGCGCTGCGATGGGTATATCCATCAGTGCCTGCAAAGGTTTGGCAGGGGCCAAGGAGGGAAAGGCTTTTTCGTGGTTTAGCCTGTTCCACGGGGACGGTCTCTGAGGAGCGAGACGTTGGGGAATTTGAGAAGAAGGTGCCTCTCTGTGTTGGCGGGCGTTGGCGCGCTTCGCTAATTTAGGAGCGAGTTTGGGGGCTTTGGGACAGCCGCGGTAGTTTGCCGGGTGACCGGTCTGGCCGCAGAGAACGCAGCTGGGTGGTTCCGAACAGAGGGTTCGGTCTTTAGGCCGTGGGCAGTCCGCAGTGCTATGCTCGCCCAGACACTTGACGCATCTGGGAGTCGCATAGCAGTTGCTCTGCGCATGGCCATACAGTTGGCAACGGTGGCATTGTCCCACTGTTGCGGTTTTGTAGGGCTTTTCTATTGAGATACTGGATAGGGAGCAAATAGACTTAATCTTAAATATTGGGTGATGACCTTCGGTTGGTTCACAAATGACAAGAACCATGTCGTACAATTCACCGCCTCTCGCTTTATGTAAGCGATGGACGGCGATCACTGGTATACCTTGATCGGCAAGGTCGTCTTTAATATCCTGTACTAGGATTTCTTTAGGGACACGTTTAATAATAACACGAGTGGGCGTGTCCTCGGGGAAGGAGAAAGTGTGAAAGGAAATATTCCTTTCACGGAGGGTGCGATATAATTCCCTATAGTCGTTCGACGTAGGGACGGTGACTTTAATGCCATTTTGGCAGGCACGGGCGTTTGTGTAGTTGATCTTTCGATCAACACACATCTTAGACACATCAGTCCATTTCCCCTTGTCCTGGATGTAAAAGGGGGGCGGAGGGCGTTGCTTCCTTTGGGTTGAGGAAGTTTGAGCTATCGGGCTGGGGGGACGACTATCCTGCGCGCGAGTGGAGGTCGTTGGGACGGGGCTAGCGGGTCGTACGGGCGTTTGAGTTGGGGACGGGGGTGACGCGGTGGTCTTTTTGGCCTTGCTGGCCTGGGAGGTTTTCCCTTTCTTCCTCTTGCCGCCGGTGACGACTTGAAAGTCGTCTTCCGAAGATGAGGGGCATGATGACAAATCATTGTCGGAGTTGTTATTGGACATAGGTTCGGTGATGTCCATTTCACGGAATTCAGGTGCAGCGCACACCTGCGCGGCGTCCATTGTTTTATGAACAATGGGATTAGTAGGTGGGCCGGAAACAATGGGTGATTTCGGGAATCGGGCGATCGGCACGACTTTGTCGGCGGGCGGGGGCAATAGAGGGCTATCTACCTGGAAGTCGTTCGTTGTTTGATGAACAATGGGATCGGAGTTAATAAACACTTCCGTGAATTGACCAACTGGGATGCCTTGATCGGCAAGCGGGGGAGATAATGGGCTGTCAAGCGCGTCACTAAAATCAGCGACGTTGGCTTCGGTAGCCGGAGGACTATTAGCGATTTCACGCTGGATTTTTCCGCCATATTTGGCGGAAATAGCAGGGTTTTCCCTAAGGATCTCTAACAATATCTCCAAAATATTGGAGTTCGCCATGATTGGCGAATGGATCAAAAATTTAATGAGGAAATTTTGGAGATTTCTCTCACGCGGGGGGCCTATTTAAAGCCTAACTGGCCTAACTCCCCGGATGGATGGGTCCGGGGATGTGTAACCCTCCCAGTCGGGTAGAGACTGGGAGGTGAGTACCTAATGGTGAGCCCTAAGCTTGTAACCGGTCGCCAGTCTTATTGTGCGAACCGGGCCCTATTGGGTCTAATGCGAAGGGGTAGACACACCCAACCGACACTAGGTGAGTAGCTGAAAAGGAAACTCAGTAACTAGGTTTGACTAGGAGATCCCCCAAGGCCAAAACCTAGCACTCGACTCCAATTGACTGCTTCACCCTGAAGGGGATCAGCGGGTGCGTCGGGTCAGCACTCCCTTGGTTTTGTTGACACCGTGAGGTTTCCACCAAGGACCACGAAACTGTGGTTTTACCCTGAAGGGGCCAAACCAAATTGTTTTTGACGATACTCTGTTAGAGAAACAGGAAATCCTTCACCGCCTCGAAAAAGGCGGATCCGGACCAGGCGTCGTAGTCGGCGACTACGAATGACGTCACGGCGAGCGCGACGAAGCGATGACACAGACACAGAACGATCGAGAGCGCGGAGCGGTACGACCGTCGCGGGCGAGCGTCGGAAGCGGAATGTCGGTTTTTGTGTTTGTGTGCCACTGTACTTGTTTCCCTACGGCTCTCTTGGAGCAGGGTGATTGCGTCATCGGGAGTGACTAGGGTATGCCTTGGTCGGCGAATCTTAGAGATACGCGAGGGTTCGTATTGGGCGGCCGATACGATAAGGGGATTCCTATGTTGGATTGAAGTTTCAAAGAAACGCTTGGAGACGCGTTTCATGAACTGCTGGATAGTGGGCATCTTGAGGTCTACGTGAAGAAGCTCATTTCGAACATAAAAGGGCGCTCCTGTGACTCTACGGAGGAATCGGTTTTGGAGGGTCTGCATCTTGTGGAGGAGGTAGGGTTCTGCGTGTGCGAAAACAACGCAGGCGTAGGTCATGATGGGACGGATGACCGCGGTGAAAATACGCAGCTTGCACCTGAGTGATATGTTGCTGCGAGAGCTAAGAATGAAGTGGAGCCTACCTAGAGCGAAAGCGGCGCGCGAACGTGCCTGCTTTATGTGATCAGCGAAGGAGAGATGTCTATCACCACGCCTAAGTATTTGGCTTGCTTTTCCCAAGGGATCGGCTTGCCGTACATGGTAATCGGACGGGGGGAGTGTGGGTTTATCCGCGGTTTAGAAAAGAGGACTGCCTGGCTTTTGTCTGGATTGACTTCGATTCTCCAGAATGTTTGCGGAAGTTTGGAGAGTGCGAGCGATGGCATCGGGTTTAAGACCGGTATAATAGATAGCCGTATCGTCGGCGAATAGGGCTAGCTGGGTATTTTTATGCTTGGGAATATCACTAGTGAATAGCGTGAAAACGAGGGGGGATAGTACGGAGCCTTGAGGAACTCCTGCGCGAATGAGATAGGGGGAGGAAAGCTCCCCCTCAATTCGATGACGAAAGGTGCGATTCGATAAAAAGTCCCGTAGGATGAGCACGAGACGGTCAGGCACGCCGAGTTGGTATAGCTTATAGATTAAGCCATTGCGCCAGACTTTGTCGAACGCTTTCGCTATGTCGAAGAATAAGGCTCCCGTTATTGCGCCCCGTTGGAAGCCGGCGCTGACGTGTTCTACGATGCGGTGGACTTGTTGGATACATGAGTGTTCGGTTCTAAATCCGAACTGCTCATTGGGTATTAGACTCTTTGCTTCGGCAAAATCTTTGAGCCGCTTATATATAAGCCTTTCATAGATTTTACCGAGGACGTTGAGTAAGCTAATGGGACGGTAGCTAGACGGGTCAGACTTGGGCTTGCCTGGTTTGGGAATACCTATGACGGTGGCCTGTTTCCAGGTTGCGGGGAACATATTATTGCTCAATGCGCCATTGAAGATGGCAGTCATTAGCACTATAAGTTGGGCGAGGAAAAGTTTGAAAACCCTATTGGTGATGCCGTCGGAGCCAGGGGCTTTTCGCGGTTGGAGACTTTTAATGATATCCTGGACCTCATCAGGAGTGATGGGGGCCAGTGGATTATCGGGATTTTCGACGGGCGGAAGGGAAGTTCTACGTTCGACTTCGGCATTCACCATATCCAGGTGGGCTTGGTCTACTGGTTGAGAGCTGGGAGAACACTGGGACTCTAGGCTGTTGGCTAGGCATTCTGCTTTTTCAGAGTTATCGAAGGCGATACTCTTATCGGGACGAATGAGAGGAGGCATTGTGGCCTCTTCAGTGGATCGTAACTTCCTCTGAAGCTGCCAGAAGGCAAGATGGGTGGGCTCAAGTTCACTCAGCATCTTGTCCCAGCTCGCATTACGCTGCTCGGCAATGCGTTTCCTTACAGCACGCTGTAAGTTGCGCATGTGAGCTTTGTTTGCGGCGCAGGGAAAAGCGCTGTACGCACGGATGGCTGCGTTCTTCTCGGTTATCAGATTCCGTACATCGTCCGGGAGTTTCCAGCGGTGGTCTTCCACTACAGGAACTTGAACCCTTGAACAATCGTTCAGGACGGATTGACCCGAGACGAGAGAGGATTGATTACCCGAGCGGGAACCTAGGTGTAGGATAACGGGACGGTGATCCGAGTTGAGCTCGTGAAGCGCTTCTATGGAGTGTAAATGGAGGTTTACATTCTTTAGGAGCACCACATCGAGGACATCGGGGTTATGGTTGGGGTCGTGTGGGTAGTGGATGGGAGTCATCGGAGCGATGACGTCATAGTTTAGGGTTGCGCCTAGGTTATACACGATTCTGCCTCTGGCATTTGTCATGTTGCTGTTCCAAGCGGGGTGTTTGGCGTTGAGATCGCCCGCTAGTAAGACGGAGTCACTCAGGCCAAAGAGAGTCGTGAGATCACTGGTGAGCGCGATAGGATCGTCGGAAGCAAGAGACGCGACCGATGGTGACTGCCGTCCCACGCAGTGGGCGGCCATATTTATATGCGCGGTCGTAGGTGGCGCGCGTGGAGAGCGCTCGATTTTTACTTATGCCGCGTCCACCAATCTACGGCCGGCATTTACATGCATATACTATACTATCTTATGTACATTGCCTCTCAAAATGCTATTTACAAACGAAATGATTCTAAATAATAACTATATGATACAACCAAACTAAATGATTCTACATGATAATAAAACGACTCTACATAAAAACAAATATTATATCTACCATGTACAATCTTTGATACGATTCTACGATTATATCTACTTATTATCTATCCTAGGTTGCTGTACTCCCTAACAGTAATTAAGTATTTAATATTGCCCACACAACCCAAAATTAACATATTATGCATTTATTTTATACCTCATAAAATCGCCGTTAAACTGTGCCCCAATAAATATATGAACATTGAACACCATCACACGTCTCATGACTTTCCATCCGACATATGAATATATTTGAATAATTCACACAGGCTTGTCTGAAACGCTTTTGTACAGTGTTCCCTTATCGAGCGAATGGATAATAGAGACCGGTAGCGTTATTTTCTAAGAAATTTGGAATTTTACGTGACTAATATTCCTTAGAAAGGAGCTGAATTACTCAAGGTCTAAAGGAGATGACTTTTAAATTATACTTTCTAGCTACCTTTAGCATTATCAGTCTCATTTTGTCACGGACAGTAAAATGACTTTGAATTTAGGACTAAACTTAATTATAATAGTTCTAGTTACTCTGGCCAGAATCTTAATTGCTTATAAATACATGTATAAGATTAATACAATTAAATAACATTTAAACACACAGTTAATTCCAGCTCAGTCTTCTCATTTTCATTCCAGACAGAATGTTGGCAAAGTTTTCATAATCCGAGCATATAATTCACAATCTTTATTTGTATTGTGAATAACCCAAATAGAGCTCAAGAACCCATTTAGAGGCGTAAATGAATCTTCCAATTGTCGCCATTTGCTGGTGCCGAGTATAATCTCATTCTGTGTAGACTCGTTAAGTGCGATTGCACTACGCCAAATTGCATCCTGAAGTTGCTAGGTTTTCTTTAAACAAAAGAATGGTCGACGCTTTCTTTTTAGGGTTAAGTATTTGCGACGCTTGCACAATAGGGTTTCACTATGTGTAGCTACAAGTAGATTCTTATCATTCTTAGTAGGATTGCGTTCCTGTTATATACCTAACAGCCGCGCTAAGTACTGAAGTTATATTGAAGTTCGTTCATACAGATATAAGTCTAGAAGCGTCTAACCTCATAATCCTATCTTTGAAGTTAGGTTTATTTAAGTTGCGTAGGCTGTAATCCTTCGTTCGGTAAACGTATTTTAGAATTGGTATACCGCAAAACATTTCTGTGCCGTTAAAATAAATCAATTTGAGTAACTATTATTAAGTCTAATCTATTTCTGAATTCAGATTTAGATGATCATTTCTGATTTAGCTCAAACTACAAAGCTACTAAGGCATTGAACAGCAACTACAAATAAACACACGATAGTCTGCATGTAAAAGCATGTCGGAAAGTCCGATATTAATGTAGTCAAGCTAATGCTAGGTAAATACGACAGTGTCTTAGAACAGTAACAAACTGGGTTTCTGCTAAGGCAGGTAACTAACTACAAAGACACTTAAACATAGTGTACATACATGTAGGTATGTGTATGCTACACGAATTATATTGCGCGCGAGATGTAGTCATGTCATTAGTACATATCTGCTTTAGTTACAATGGCTGCTATTGTATTGGTAACCTGTTAGGTAAATAATAAATTATATTAAAGAAATAATAAGGTAAATAATTAATTAATTTTGTATGATAAGATACAAAATTAATATTGTATACAAGGTCAACGATGTACTTATCTTGGCTATTAAGCCACGCTAAGTACATAATTTGTTGTATTTCTTAGTTTCTTTTTTATTTTTATAGTTTCATTTCTTGATTTTTTTTTAGATAAAATCCATGTTCACAAAAAAAAAACACTAAAAGGTGAAAAATAATCTTACTTAGATATATTCTAGCTCCTCATAAATTTATAAGCATGAAATGTACCTAATTAATATATCCATTTTGACTTAATATGTTATGTTATTATGTTGGTGTTATTATGTGAGAAGAAATAAATGACTTTTATTATTATTACATTTAATTCGAAGAGAAATGCACACAAGACTAACTATTTTTGGTGTGAAGTTACGTGGTATAGCAGGAGCCGACGTACGTAGCCTATCAAACCTATTAATTTGCATTAGTACAGAATCCTTCGTGTTTATGCGGTGCGATGTCTACATGAAACCGACTGGCTAACAAAACTCCCAAACAGCGTCAGCGTCATCTGCTTAGCTTTTACCAAACTATCGTCGGCTCGACTTTCAATCTAATTGGTTGCAGCTGCGTATTAAGTTTGCGTTTGTGCATTCTGCGCAAAAAGACAGCATCTTTGCTAAGGCGGGTAAGAGAGAGTCCCAACATCATGCTGCAAACGGTGGCGGGGATAATGATAAGTACTAACACTAGATTGTAAGTTATTGTTACTAGCACTATATGGATGCAAAGTCTGAAATAAACGTCTTAATAATAATTAGTGTTTTTTTATAGTTGATAGGCTTGCGTTTGACCACCATCTCACCTGATGTTAAGCGATGATGTGGTCGAAGATGAAGCACGATTGCCTAGAAGTAACCTATTCACTCTTGACTTAAAAACTCCCAGGTTATAACTATCAGGAAACACAGACTCCGGCAGGGAATTCCACTCCTTAGCCGTACGCACACTGAAAGTATTCCCAAAACATTTCGTGCGTATGGGTGGGATGTCCACCATGTAACGATGGCGCATCGCCGTTTGTCTTGTAGTCCGATGATGGAACGGGCTTGGTGGAATAAGACTGTGTAATTCCATTTCACACTCCCTGAAATGTAACCGATGGAAAACAGATAGGCTTGCAACACGTCGCCGATGTTCTAGGCTCTGGAGCCTTGTCTCGATCAGTTTCTCGTTGCCGATGAGCCTTTTGGCCCGTTTCTCTATAGACTCAAGTGCATAAAGCTGGTATTTGGCTACTGCTTATCTGATTTCCTCAACCCAGAATCTGGATAACAAGATAGCCCTTGGCAAGACTGGTGACATATTTTCTGGCTTCTGACTACAAGTAATGTCTCTCAAAGGTGTATAAATGACTGCCGATACCAAGAGTTTAACGTGTTTTCCGAGGCACGAAGGAATTTCAATATGCTAAGCGGGTCAAACGTTGGTTTAATTTGGTAGATCGAACCGTGCGGCTATTATTATTTGGTCACAGCTACCTCTATAAGTGAACTTCTAACACTTTGAGCACCGTTGAAGAGTGGTCACTTTCATCATCGGCTCAGCACCATGACATGATAATTACCAGGCAAACATATCTGTAATGCGTTAGAAAGTAGGCATATGAAAAATATTGTTGCCTAGATTTCCCCGGGTTCCCATCATCAGATGGGACCACATCAGACTATATAGGTTTTCAATAAAAAAATTATGAAAATCATTCCACTATCGGCGAAGAAATCGCTAGAAAAAAATATTGCAAAAAAACATACGGTCGAATTGATAACCTTTTGGAGGTCGGTTAAAAAATTAAATCCATTTTCGATCACGTGTCAACCGCACAACTGAGAATCAAAGTCAATCCGACGACCCCAGCCATTTCTAATTCAATAAACTTTCATTTTCAAACTTTTATATTAGAAAAACAAAGAGGAATCGATTTTAAGTTTACGAAATTTTCTCACAGACTTTCTCCCTCGCGTTTTCGGTCTTACATAATTTTATCGCGTCTAAAGTTATGGGATAAGGACTTAGGGGAACACTAACGACCCGGTTTTGTGTAAGAGATGGAAATATTTGGCAACATAAGTTTTTTTTTTGCTTGTGCTTGTAGAATAATACATAGTGTGACATGAACACACCTGTAGGTTTACTCTGATTCAGTGTCTTTTATTTTTCGCTTGAATACTTCATTCGATGCTGAATAGCGGATGGGTTTCTTGTGCTTATTTTAGCACCTAATTAAAAAACTAATGAGCTGAAAGATAGAAATGAAATCACTATGTAGGTATATAGCTATGTAGGAAATTCACACCAAAGTAATATTCCAGAAGAGATGCACTAGAGATTTTTCTGAAATATTAGTATTTACGTATACAACGTGTAACGGAAACCCCATATCTATCCAAAAAGGCTGAAGACAACATCTAGTATGGAGTCTATAGAGACTCCATACCAGATATTGTCTTCAGCCTTTTATTTTGTGCTGAAACTGTGCATAGGCACAGTTTCAGCACAAAATAACTGACTCAAAGAATTGATACCAAAATATTGGTTTCATATATTTCTTGAATATCAATCATAACAAACGTGTCACAGCACTACGAGGGTCAATAACTTTCCATGTCACTTGCCAATAACACAATAATTCTTTTCCTTCTTCTTAATTTGAAAAATTCGGTCTCTGGTATCAGTGTATTGGAATTTGTAATAAGTTACACGTAGACTTAGGATTACAAAACCCTTGCTATATCGTTTGTTATCATCCAAAGAAGCCATGCACTTCGTATGTATATATACCCTTTAAATTACACGTTGTATATGATCATACATGCCATACTTTTAAGTTAATGATTTTACCAAAACAGCATAATGCATTGGTCTTCGCCCGGACCATGCTTTGCTTTTTCATCATCCCATAGCACTTGTCTCGCTCTCCCTCTTATCGGTCCCTCATGTCTGAGGATCTTGCTTAACATCAGTCGATGATCAGCTTCCACCGGTTCCTGTCCGAGAGACGCACTCTCTTAAGATGTGTAGAATTAGAGGATAACGGGTCTTTTGCAATCCGCAACCTATAAAACGTTTGTAAAAACAAACTACAAGAATGAAAATGTCCCGAGGATGTCTTCATTTAATGTTTATTTACTCGATCTTGGATAAATTAAACGATTATTTTATCTTTATTAATTTTAATGTTGATAGGCTTACGTTTGACCACCATCTCACCTGATGTTAAGCGATTATGTGGTCGAAGATGAAGCACGCTTGCCTAGAAGTAACCTATTCACTCTTGACTTAAAGACGTACTTAAAGTTGGCTCCCCAACATTAGATAATATCACAAGAAAGTAGATTACTAAATTTACTGACAACAAAGCATAAAAGACTATTCAAGTATAAAGGACTTTTATGTTCATTATTTAATGAAAATGAGACGAAACACAATAGGTCAGAGGTACCTGTTATGGGATCATTAAGGAGTCTCTCTACCATTTGAATACTAATGAATTCTAGTCTCGAGAGTTTGGTTACTAATATTGTTTCTACCCCGTACATAATTGAGTATTTTGATACGTAGATACTTGATCGAATAAAAAGGAATTTGAACTAATAATAATAATTCAGACGGAACGGATGGGCCATAATTCAACACGCAGGCCCAATGCGGGTTGATAGATATCACATGTCGTCAGATTGTCGGTCTTAGGACATGCCGATTTATCTTACGATGTTTTTCTTCACTGATTTGAGAGCAGAGGTGATGATATAAATTACACAAAGTAATTTGCCTGAATTGGTTTGAACACACGATGTGCAACTCACAAGCCACTGCTGCAATGTAAACTAAAATTAAATACTGGAAATAACGGAAAACTCTACAAAATGAGTGAAAGTTTACGATAACGTTATTGATTATAAACAGGTACTAACGTCAGTTATATTACCGCAAAGTAACACGCGTTACATTGAATTTAGCAGCTCTTTGTAACTCCGTTAACTGCAGGCATGAGTATAACGGTAAGTGGATGGCAATTGACCTACATTACCTTAAATGAAGTCATTAGCAAATCAGATAAATCGCCTCCTATCCTTCCCTTATATGTAAATTTTGCAAGCTTTTAGTCTTCATAACGAAGTATTAATCAAAATTTTAAGTTACATTTTTGCCAGTGACGCGTGACGATGAACTTGAAAGTTGTTATATCAGACTCATCGGATTCTTGATCATTAAAATGTCCAACATTGTGAAAATTGCTGTAACTGTCACGCTTAAAATACTCATAGATATCTGATATTTTATTTTAAAGAAGTTTGTGCCTAGTGCGTTATGCCAAATGAATTTCTGAGCATCAAGAATCCGCCTGATAAATTAGTGTGTTGATGAATTTACTAAACAGAAACTTAGAAGTTTTATACCAAGTCTTTCAAACCGATAACGAGTCATGGTTTAAGACACAATGTAGATGCGTATTAATCCAATACTTTTAGGGTAATAAGCAATTGTTACGTTGGCGAAAGATAAGTAAAAAATGGCTGGTGTTCTTTAATGCTAGTTGATCATACATTTAAAATAAAATTCTCAGCTGTTTTCACTTAATTTTACATTTAAAATATTACTTATGAGTGATGCGTTCTAATTCTAAGGTTGAAAGTAATGTTCTCCACTTGGAATGTAATAAAAATAACCACTTTCAATTCCATTTTTCACTTTTTTCGATGAACAGGCATGAAAAATTACTTACATAGAAAAATAATTTTAATAAAAAACTTTTAAGAGATTTTGAGTTTATCAAAAGCATTAAATCACTGTTGCCTGTTCTACCATCTTGCAAAAACAACTAGAACACTGAAACGCACTTTTCACTCAAAATTTGTTATCTCTAAGTTTATAAATACAGACTATAGGCGTGTACGCGGGCTTTGAGTTTTAGCAAATATTTTCAGAGGATTGTTGGTAATATTTTAAAGAAACGGAAATAGACTAGATTCCAACCAAAATGACTCCTCCCACTCTAGGTAAAGTGAAGGGGAGTATCAGAATAATGAGACTGCTAACTAAAAGTCACTAGTCCTTCGGTTGTCCTTACGTATTGCGGACATTGTATATTATTACAACACTCACACAACTTAGGCAAGATCATAAGTCTAGATCATCGGTAGTAAAAAAAATGTCGTGCTGTACAATATAAAACGAGCGAGTATTTAAACCTTCTGTTGAAATACACACATCAAAAGTGTCTAGGGATCAAGCATTTTTATGCGGATTTCTTGAGATTGAGATGTGGCTTTGTAATAAATTTATGATTTTATAAATTTATATGGATCCTTTTTGGTGCATTTCATAATTTGAAACAGGAACTGTTAATCAAATTCGAGTAAAAGATGAAAATCAGCTGTCAATATTTTCCCTATAAAAACATACAACGCATTGAAGACATTATTAGTGCTACTGTTTCACTACTACTGATTAAAACCAACGTTATTATGGAGCGGCGACGTCATTTAAGCAGGGAAGAAATGCTCAGAGCCGTGGGAATGATAGAAGCTGGTTCCCGGCAACGTACTGTGGCTTTAGCTCTGAATACAAGTCAGAGTGTTATCAGTCGACTTTGGACACGTTACCGAAGCACTGGTACCGTGGCTGAGCGCCATGGAGGACGGTATCGCTGCACCACACGGAGACAAGACCTATACATTCAAATCTTAACTCGAAGAGCTCCAACAATAACCGCCATGATGTTAGCCGTGAGGCTTCATCACTCTTCAGGGAACTTAATTAGCGACCATACAGTCAGAAACCGCTTGCATGAAGTGAACCTTCATTCCCGAAGACCGCTACGGGTACCACCTATAGCAATGCACAATCGTAGGATTCGATATCAATGGGCTCTTGAACACAGAAATTGGGCAGAAGAACAATGGCGTTTCGTGTGCTTTTCTGATGAGTCTCGTTTTGGTATGAGACCGGATACAAGACGTATACGACACTGGAGAACCCCTGGACGCCAACAGCGATTAAAATCCTGCCAGGAAGTCCATCCTTATAGTGGTGGAACCATCATGGTATGGGCGGGTATTTGGATCGGCGGAAGAACTGAGTTGAATTTGGATCAGAGGCAACCTCAACGCTCAAATTTCTGCTGAGACGATTGTATCTGACGTCATCGTTCCTCTACAAGTGCAAATCGGTCCCTTATTTCAGTTAATGCATGATAATGCACGACCGCACACCGCAAGAGTTGTAAGTCAGACTCTCGCCGCAGCTAACATCAATGTCCTGCTCTGGCCTGCTCAGTCGCCAGACTTGAACCCGATTGAGCATGCATGGGATATGCTACAGAGAAGAGCTCTGCCGAATATGGAGGGTATCCAGTCGCAAGAAGACCTTTTTTGTTGTTGCAACCAACATGGGCGGCCATTCCACAGCGTGATTTGGATGAACTCATTTTGAGTATGCCAAACCGATGTTCTTGTGTTGTTAGTGTTCGCGGTAGAAACACGGATTATTAATTGTTTAAGTTACCCAATAAAATTTTAAAGAAAATTGTTATTTCAGTCTTTTTTTCGAACTTTAATGTTAGTGGTTCAAATGTCAAAAATCCCTTTATTAGGAAAATGGCAAATTTCTTTATTAATGCAAAGGTGACTTGGTTTATCGTTACTGTGACAAACGAAAACACTTTATTTGATGAATCCTTAAAGAAAATTTTAATTAATATCAATCAGGAGAAAAGTTATTGCAAAAATATATGTTGATCCCTAGACACTTTTGATGTGTGTATGTTATATTCTATTTTAGTGGTTATCTGCATTCAATTTTAGTTCCAAGTATTGCTGCTATTTAATAATTGCTATAGATTGCTATTTTTTGGAAGTCTGAAACGCCTTTGTAAAACTATTATTACGATCCTATAAAAACATGGCAAAACCTATCACATACCGAAAATCAGTAGTTAATTAATACAAAAGTAGAACACAAAAAATATGTATCGTAAATGTTGTCTCCTGGAAGCAATGGACACATAAAGATATGAACCGACCTTCCGTTCCCAATAGTTTCTATTTATAGCAGAAGTAATAACATAACTTTTGGGAATAGTTCCTCCGCTAAACCACAGTTCTACAAACGCATGTATCAATTTAAGCTGGGAATACACAGCGACATTTCAATTACTTGTACAAAAATATGTAAGTTGGCTGCACGATGCAGACCCTACCTAATATGTGCCTATATGACTGTGGTACATTCCACTGCAGTGAAAAGTTTGACATACGCAGAATTAACAGACCAAAAGTGTTAGAGTACACATAGACCAATGTGCCATTAAGTTTTTGCAGCGAAATATATTTTTTTATCTTATGAGTAATTGTTTCATTGTTTTTTGTTATTGCTTTTTCAGTTGATTTTTATTTGTTTATTTTAACTTTTCCAGTGACATGTCTTTGTGCCACAGGTACGTTTTTTAGTTAGAAATTCATTAACAACGGAATTGTTTTATATAAATATGACTTAATGTGTTAGTAACAATATTTATTAACCCAATGTTAGTACTCGAATCACTGCTACAGACTACTGAGGTTTTATCAGTTACTGGTATGTATGATCCCAGCTTTATAGACTTGGCTTTACGAATATTATCTCTTTTACAACTAATTTACGTTGCTAAACCTTTGTCCTCGCGATCTTAGACACTCTTTGTGCAGATAACGAACAACGCAACTATTCACTGTAAAAGTAAGGATTTAATATCTTACTGCCTCTTATTACCTCATTTATTGTTGTCTTTGATAATCATCTTTAAAGTTATATCCAGTTCGACGCTTGAAGTAGTAAGGAATTATTATTTCGGTATTTAAAAACCATGAAACTCATAACTTACTTCAATTATACCTACCTACATTGTTCCAATCCAATCTTAGTTCTTCTTGCGATTGGGAACATTGCCATTTTTATAGTATCACAGATAGTATAGTATTTTTACTGATTTTGTTATTGATAGTAAATTATTGAAATTGAAAGCCAGGCTAGGAGGTGAGTGAACGTGGGAGGGAGACATAGCACTCTTCCTCACGTCCCAGCTGCCGCAGGAGACGCCCCGGGCATCTGGGATCGTGAGCCGATTTTTGGCTACCGCAGGCGCGGGCTTGCGGGTGGTGAGCAGGGGTAGCTTATCGTCCGGTAAAGACCAGGCCTGGCTGGAGCAGTCAGCAGCGTTGACGTGGTTCGAAAGGGATATTGCCTGATGAAAAAAAAGAAAGGCTAGGAGGCGAAAACTGTTGTGGCATATACAATCAAATTAATGCAAAACTATATTTCCATCATGAGGTCTCACATTAATGCAAAAAAAATGAGAACTGAGTGTTATAGCCAGACTTAAATGATTATGTCTTTAAAGTTTTTTATATCGGATTTTTTTGAGAAATTAATTACAAAATACTTATATACAACGTGTAACGGAAAGGGTATATACATACCAAGGGCACGGCTTCTTTGGGTGATATCAAACGATATTGGAAGGGTTTTTTTTATCCTATCTCTACATGTTCGGAAGTAACAGTAACACCTCCTGCACGCTAGGCTACTACAGTACTAAGCGCACAGAATTACGGAAGAGATTTAACGTGATATTTGCAAGTAACGTGGAAAGTTATTGACCTACGTAGTGCGGTGACACGATTGTTATGATTTCAATTTATGAAACCTACGAAACCGAAAATTTGGTGTAAATTTTTTGAGAATTTTATTTTCAGTTGAAACCCTTCCGATATCGTTTGATATCATTCAAAGAAGCCGTGCCCTTGGTATGTATATACTCTTTCCGTTACACGTTGTATACAAACATAATTATATTGAAATACTGATTTTTGCCATAAAATTTAATTAATAGGTAGAAAATCTTCTACTTTGTTCATTAAAAAGGAATGCTGCAAAAAGAAGCTTACCTCGAGATAAAAACCCAATTTCAAGTTAGAAGTCAGGAAAGGACAGCTGCATTAGAACTAATTTAGCTGAGATTAGATCGAAATGCACTGAGCGTATGCTTGGAATTTTAATTTGAAAATGACGTCAATACCCCAATCCGCTACATTACAGTGCAAAGTTAATGAAAATTAAGAAGACCTACATACATTGTAGAATTAATGCCGGAGTCTGTATTTCTTGACAGCTATAACTTAGGGGTCTTTAGGCCAAAAGTGAATAGGCTACTTCTAGGCAACCTGTTAGGAATGGAACGCAACCATAAAGTTAGTTCACATCTATATAATCTATGGTCACTTCTCTTTTTGCTCGTACATTGGAAAACTGCTTTGTAATAGTTTAATGCCACTTATAATAAAAAACACGTTTTATTAAAATACTTGCTTTATTGCCATTATTCCTACATGGTAGCAGAGGTCCGTGGTTCATTAGCAAGTATCTGTACAAATAATCGTGCAGAATTTATCAGTACTTTGTGGTGCACGTGTACCGGAAAGAAAAGTGAGGTTAGATACACGCACAAGGGCCCGGCCGGCGAGTTATAAAACTCTGAAAAAATGAGTTCATCGCATCACATGTTCAATCTCGATAAGTTAATCGGGCGTGAAAACTTTGCAACTTGGAAATTCAGTGTCCAGACATACCTGGAACATGAAGACTTGTGGCAATGTGTGGACCCCAAAGATGACAAACCTGTAGATTCTGGTAAGGATGTCAAGGCGAAGTCCAAGTTAATATTGTTGTTAGATCCGCTAAACTATATACATGTACAAAGTTGTAAGAGTGCCAAAGAAGTGTGGGATACTCTGCTACGAGCGTTTGATGACAATGGATTGACCAGAAGAGTTGGACTGTTAAAAGATTTAGTAAATACTACTTTGGAATCCAGTGGTAACGTGGAATCGTACATTCATAAAATTATGACCACAGCCCACAAGTTACGCAACATAGTGTTTGAAGTCAACGAGTGGCTGGGCACCTTGATGCTGGCCGGTCTGCCCGACATCTACTCACCGATGATTATGGAGCTTGAGAGCTCTGGCGCGAATATTAGTGCCGATCTTATCAAGACCAAGCTCCTACAGGAAGTTAGATCAGCAGACATCAGTACTGCTTTGTATGTTGGCTCAAAATCAAGGAAACAACATCAACGTCAGCAACAACAACCAAAGACTAAAGGGCCAAGATGCTACAATTGCAATAGTTATGGACACTTTGCTAAGCTTTGTACAAGTGCTAAGAAAGTAAACAAGACTGAGAATGAAAAAGGCAAATAAGATACAGGTTTTATTGCAGCTTTTTCAGCATTTTCAGGAGATAACCACAATAAATGGTGCGTCCATGCATATGACAGGCAATAGACAGTGGATGTACAATGTCACAGAGCCACCGGTGAAGAAAATAACAGTAGCTAATAAAGAGCCGCTGTCAGTTGAAGGAGTTGGATACACTGATATCAAACTAGCGCAAGGTAAGAACATTCAGTTAAAAAATGTTTTATATGTTCCTGAGCTAGCTGTCAACCTACTCTCAGTGAGTACTATTGTTAACATTGGTTACAAAGTAACATTTACTCAAAGAGGCTGTGATGTTCATGACTCACATGACAAATTTATATGTTCTGCAACTCTAAATAATAAACTATATACATTGGATACAGAGAATAGTCCTGAAACTGCACATTTAACCTCTAGTGAGGAAAAGTGCAGTGACACTTACTTGTGGCACTTGCGTATGGGCCACTTAAATGTTACAGATGTCAACAGGCTGCCTGATTGCGTCAAGGGCGTGACTCTGACTAACACTGAGAGGGATGTGACAAGATGTGTCTCCTGCTATGAAGGCAAGCAGTCGAGGTTGCCATTTAAGAATATTGGTTCCCGAGCAACAGCACCATTACAGCTTGTTCACTCTGACCTCTGTGGACCCATGGAGAACTTGCGCTGCTCAGGTATGAAGTACTATATTACTTTTATAGACGACTATACAAGAATGGTGTATGTATACTTCATGGAAAATAAAACCAAAGTATTAGACATTTTCAAGGACTACAGAAATAAAGTTGAAAACCATTGTTCTCAGAAAATAAAGGTATTAAGAACAGATAATGGTACCGAGTACTGCAATACTCATTTTCAAAATTTTTTATCCAACAGCGGTATAGTACATCAGAAACGGTCGATATTATCGCTGGCCCAGTCTGCGTCACAGAAGCCTCTCATGTTTGTTTCACCATCTTCGATGTAAGTGAGTTTCATGTCCTTAGTTCCTTGTAGGTATCGTAATATCCTTTTGACTGCTGTCCAGTGTTCAGCTCTTGGCTCCTTATTGAACCTACTGAGAGTATTAACAGCAAAGGAAATGTCAGGCCTTGTACCTTGAGCAATGTAAAGAAGACAGCCTATGGCTTGTTGATAAGGGTAATCCATTTCCTTGTCATCAGCACCCTGAGTAAACTTCAGACCAACTTCTATTGGAGTTTTACATGGTTTACAATCAGACATACCAAACTTGGTAAGTACATTTTTAATGTATTTTTCTTGGTCAATCATAATGGTGTCTCCAGCCCTTGTTAAGTTCAGACCTACACACTGACTGGCCTCCAAGTATTGCTTAAGCCTGTTTTTAATCTTATCTCTTTCCACTTCATTAGAAGTAAACAAAATAAGGTCATCAACCCATACAGCAATGTAGGAATTTTTATCTACATTGAAATAGGCACTTGGGTCAGACTTTGAC
The DNA here is from genome assembly GCA_943138885.2 of Tholera decimalis. Lineage (NCBI taxonomy): Eukaryota > Metazoa > Arthropoda > Insecta > Lepidoptera > Noctuidae > Tholera > Tholera decimalis. The sequence goes on from OW964562.2 coordinate 21,931,343, forward strand.
TGTTTCATCCCCATCTCTTGCAACACAGTGTTTAGTTTTGAATTCCACAACCTGCTTGCCTGTTTTAGTCCGTATATAGATTTATGCAAATGGCATACCTGAGGCCCTTGTTCGTATAGCTCTGGGTGCTTCATGTATATGTCCACATCAATGTCTCCTTATAGGAATGCTGACACTGCATCTAGCTGATCAATCTCAAGCCCCAATCTTGCAGATAGAGAGATTAGATAGCGTATGGTACTGTACTTTACAACAGGTGAGAACACTTCCTCGTAGTCAGTGCCTTTCCTCTGGGCATATCCTTTAATGACGAGCCTGGCTTTAAAACGAATTATATTACCACTTTGGTCAGTTTTAGTCTTGTATACCCACTTGCAAGGTAATACCTTTCTATCCGAAGGCAAGTTCTCTAAACTCCAGGTGTTATTTTTCATCAGTGAGCTGTACTCCTCGTCCATTGCCTGTCTCCATTGTTTGGCATATGATGATGAAAGTGCCTCCTCAACTGTCTGCGGATCAGAGAAACTAGAAACCATTATGATTGACCAAGTAAAATACATTAAAAATGTACTTACCAAGTTTGGTATGTCTGATTGTAAACCATGTAAAACTCCAATAGAAGTTGGTCTGAAGTTTACTCAGGGTGCTGATGACAAGGAAATGGATTACCCTTATCAACAAGCCATAGGCTGTCTTCTTTACATTGCTCAAGGTACAAGGCCTGACATTTCCTTTGCTGTTAATACTCTCAGTAGGTTCAATAAGGAGCCAAGAGCTGAACACTGGACAGCAGTCAAAAGGATATTACGATACCTACAAGGAACTAAGGACATGAAACGCACTTACACCGAAGATGGTGAATCAAACATGAGAGGCTTCTGTGACGCAGACTGGGCCAGCGATAATATCGACCGTAAGTCCTGCACGGGCTATGTTTTTATTTCTCAGGGAGGCGCAGTATCCTGGTGCTCCAGGAGACAGCAAACGGTGGCGCTGTCGACGGCCGAGGCGGAGTACATGGCGATGTCATCCGCAGCGCAAGAAGCCCTGTGGCTGAGACAACTGCACGTCGAGATCGGCCAGCCCCTAGCTGGACCGCTTCACATATTTAGCGATAACCAAAGCGCTATAAAATTGTCTACCAATGATTGTTATTTACCCCGTTCTAAACATATTGATATAAGATATCATTTTTTGAGAGAACATGTAAATAATTTTGAGATTAAGTTTAATTATTGTAGAGGTGATAAAATGATTGCAGATATACGTACTAAGGGTACAACTGAGCATAAAAATTTGTATTGTATTGCAAAAATGGGTTTGCGTTCAGGGGTGGTTGTCAGGAATGGAACGCAACCATAAAGTTAGTTCACATCTATATAATCTATGGTCACTTCTCTTTTTGCTCATACATTGGAAAACTGCTTTGTAATAGTTTAATGCCTCTTATAATAAATTACACGTTTTATTAAAATACTTGCTTTATTGCCATTATTCCTACACAACCACATCATCGCTTACAATAGAGTGAAATAGAGACCAAATGCAAGCATATCATTGACAAAAATAAAAATAAAAATTCACAAAAAAAAAATATTTCGACATAAACTAGTCAGTTCATCATTAAAACGCGCATCAAAAAAATTTATCTAAAAAAGTCTCGGTTAAAGATCTTTAAAGTGTGAAAAATATTCAAATCTCATCTTATTTAATTTTGGAAAGCCGACAGATAGCCGATCTAACACTATTAAAACTTCGTCTTGATTGGGGTTATCACTGTTACGTGCTATTGAAGAGCATGAGGTCTGAACTTCGATTCCCGAATAAGATAGTGTCGATTAAAAAAAATCTAGAGTAGCAGTTCGGATCCAGGATTACTACCGGGCCACTCAAACGCTCGGTCAACTAAAGCCGCCCAAAATATTTTAGCGTTAAAGAGCGGAGTGATTATGCTCACCCAAATAAGTTATTCCATACGTTATTTTTCTCTAATTTGAAATTTGACTTTAGAACACCTTTTTATGGTTGTGAATTAAATTAGATGTCAGTAGATACTGATCCACTGACGTCGAACGAGAACTGAAAGAAAGATGAAGATGTTTAGTAAAATAGGATTTCAATGATCCCCAAACAAGGTGGAGCCTGTATCTTAAAGATCTAAGTTGTGTTAAAAGACGAAATATATAGCGTCACACTGTTAAAACATAACAAAAGTTCTATGCAAACAGAATAAAAGGACGAAGCAGCTTCCTATACGCGGTGCAAATGAGATGTTAGTTTGTGGTTTATAATATTGTGCTTCACAAAATAACCTACGTAATGATTGAAGTTTGAATAAGCTATTTTTGATACCCGTTTATATTTTACTAGTACTCACGCGGGGCTTCGCTCCCGTGGATTCTATCACGGTAAAAACAAAACTCTCCTTTTTTGCAGTCGGGTAAAAAGTAGCCTATAACCTTCCTCAAGCTTCAAGCTACTTCCATACCAAATTTCATCCAAATCCACCCAGTACTTTCGAAGATTAGCGCGTTCAAGCAAACAAACAAACAAACAAACAAACAAACTAACAAACTTTTCCGCTTTATAATATTAGTATAGATTTAGGCTAATCAACTAAATGCATACAAAGACATTTAACATAGATTAAGTTCAGATTTGGTGGTATTGCATGCATCTAAATTAAAAGTTAGCACAGCATTTAATATTTTACTCAGTAGAATAAAAATTTACATAAAGTTAGAATAAAATAACAATGTAATATTAAACATGAAATAACATAAATAAAATTGAATTAAATGAAATAAAATACGATTTTTTTTAATAAAAATTGAATAAAATTACTGATTTTATTAAATGAGATTGAATTAAACATTTAAAAACAAAGAATAAAAAATAAAACATTATTGAACAAAATTACATATTATTGAGCACAGCTCTTTTAAACTTGGTAATGCTACCTAAAAATATGTTTAAGTCACAATCATGAAAATGTCGTTGAGTCACTTTCTGAGAATATAGGAAAGAGGGGCATTTTTCCGTACTTGGTTTCCCACCAGGAGCAAAAGGCTTATAATTATGAAGTCTAGCTGATGACCGTGGTACATTAATATTGATTGATGACAGAATGGTATTTATTATAGATAACAATGAGCAACTAATGAAAACTTATTCAGTATACTGTATTTATAACATAGGATTTTTGTCAAAAAATACAAATACACTTGTAAATAATAATATAATAGTTAAAAAAACACTAGAAAAACACGCTTTTATAAATGCACGTAAAAACAAAAAAGTGTTAAGAAAACCGATAACGGATTTTCTTCAGGTTTTTTATAACCTTGAAACCTGATCGTGTTCAAAGTCCATTACGTGGCCTTTCTCACAAGTACAAACACGACTATGATACGATATTCCATCATGGAATACCAGTGCCTATCTTCCGGCTTTATCATCAGACCTTGAAACCTCATCGTGGTCAATGTTCATTACAAGACTTTTCTAAGAAATCCAAAACAGCTATGATAAAATTTTCCATCATGAATTTCCAGTTCATATCTTCCGGCTCCATCATCAGATGAGTTCCACAGTACCATATTATTGTATTGTCATCAGAACTACATACAGCTGCCAAGTTTCATTACGCTACGACCCTTGGAAGATGGTTAAATTAGTTACCTTAGATTCCATTACATAGTTAGTTACATACAGGTCGACCTAATAAAAGCGTGTTAAAATTTAATAGAACCAACATTTTATTCAAATTAGGTCCATCTTTTTACGTTAAAATTGTTTAGTTATTCTAATCTAGCTTCCACATAGTTGGCATAGTAAAACTATTACTACTAACCTATGTAAAACACACACGTTATTTTTATACATTGGTATAGCTGCAGTAGTTTGCTAACATAATAGGTGAAAACGGTATCGCAGAAAAAAGAAATGTTAGGATTCGTGCATGAACATAAAATACTAATACAACTACCGAGTTTGAAAATCGAAGGAATAAACTTACGCCATAGTAACGGCTTCAACGGTAAAAACAAGAACAGGTGAAATGTACCTTAAGCTGTTGTATGTTACTTAAGTGTTGGCTTTCATTTGGACATTTTTGACAGTCGTTACGATTAGTCAGAAGCCAGAAAATCTGACACTGGTCTAAGGGGTATTGTGTTACCCAGATACTGAGTTGTGGAGGTCAGATAGGCAGTTGCTTCATGTAAAAAACTAATACTCCCTGCATTTGGTTAGGTACCTCTGCCTAAACCTTCAGAACAATTATGTAATAACGTTACATCAATAATTGAGTATCGATCAACACTGGTTGATCTTCAAAGTTAAGCAACTCTTGCCTTGTTCGGTTCGTGAAGAAAACCATCTTAACATATTGTACGGTGCACGTATATGAAATTTCAAAATATTGCATTTATTTCAAAATATTGGATTGTTTTAAGTTAGCTAGTAGGCACGCGCATGTGCACTTTGAACGCGACCTACATTTCACAGTGCATTAACACTTTTACATTATTCTATGCTTTTTACAAGGTTTCTTTTAAATAATTTTACCTTTAATAATTAGTGTTCTATTAGACGTGGTTTGGGTCGGGCTACGTGCATTTTCATTTCGTCTCATCTCGTTGTTCACTCATTGACATATGCAATCTTTTACATTGACATTTGACATCCATTTATGCTAGAGATTCACCGCTTACACATATCTCACGAGATTTTTCCATGCCTCGGAGAGCAGGGTAAGCCGTTAGTTCCGGATGATATTGGTACAGACGCCAGCACATGAAGCTACCCGAAACTGTCAAATTTTCCCAATCAACGTTGAACCTAATTTCTTTAAAAATAATGTTGAAAATCTATTAAAGAAAGAACAATGGCGGATCCTCTAACAAATTTTTGTTGGCATAATTTTGTAGCGTCTATTAATGGAAAATATACAAGATATAGAGTTTCAATTCATCATTCATTTCATCATCATTTTTGCCTTAAGATCCACTCTTAAAGGAACTCTTGAAAAAAAGATGTTCGTTGAAGAAGTTTTAGAGGTTATGTCTGGCCATAATTACCTAAACCGATTTATTGGAAGCAGACTGGTACCGTAGATTTGATTATATCCATAGTCAACGTTAGTGTGGAAAACATAGACCTAGTAGTGAGCTATTGTCAGTTGGCCAGGGGTCTCCCACCCACGATCACACGGCCGCATGGAAAAAGCCGCTGTCGCAACCGAAGGCTGGGCACGCCACAATCGCGGCGATAAGTCCCGTCTTTGAGAAGTGGCTGGAGAGACGCCACAGTGTCCTCACCTTCCACCTGACGCAGGTGCTTACTGGACACAGGTGTTTTGGGAGGTACCTATTTCGGATTCAGCGGGAGGACACGCCCGGGTGTCGACATTGCGTGGACCATCCGGAGAACACGGTGGAGCATACGGTGGAGGTGTGCCCCGCTTGGGCAGAGCTTCGCCGTTTCCTCGTTGAGGCTATCGGTGGCGGTGACCTCTCGCGCCTGGCCCTGTAGCGGAGCGAATGGGAATGGAATGCAGTCGCCTCCTTCTGCGAAGCAGTAGTGCTAGCGAAGGAGAAGGCCGAACGCGCGAGGGAGAGGCAACTCTCTTCCTCACGCCCCAACCGCCGCGGGAGACGCCCCGTGCGTCGGGGATCGCGAGCCGAGTGACGGGGCCCCATAAGGCCATTGCCTGCCGGGGCACAACCCTGGTAATATTTTAAAGAGATACCACGGCCCCGGAACTTAAGGGCAGCTGAAGGAACAGGGTGGGTTTTTAGTCAGTAGTAGTCTAATACCGCTCTGGGTAAAGCGGATGGGATTCCGTTTTACCCAGAGCGGGAGAAGTCATTCGATGATTTACCCACCCAGGAAAAAAAGGGGTCCCCCGCCACTTCCAAGGTATTAGAAGTTGATTATATCGAAAACTGTTTTAAACAAGTAACTATGCGTTATGAAAGCTATAAGAGCCGCATGTACAATGCTTTTTGTAATGCAGATCCATATAGGCCGCGGCGATCACTTTCCATCAGTCGGAACATCTGTTTGCCATCCTCAAATATGGGTCTAGTCGTATTAAATAAATAAATACTATAAAAGTAGGTAATAGGTACTTATAAAAATGAAACAATTTGTTTTATATATGTGTGTATTTTTTATTCTTCATCTTCTCTTATGATAATATCGTCCAAACAACCTGCTGGTGTAGTAATAGTTGTCTGATGTCTGGCCCATCCGAGATACCAAACTACCATCATGGTATGCGCGCAATATCCGACAGTTCGTCTTCCCACTAAGTAACTGCAACAGTACTCTATTATTCCTGCACGGCCGGGCACATTATTTTCTATTAATATATACGTATTGCCTTCTAGAGACATGGCGTGATTTAATTTTGTCTCTAATAAGGGTTGCATCACTACTGCCTCTAAGATTGTATTCAGATGAATTTACTCGCTCACTGCATACCTCAATCCTGTATCCGCCGTGGAAACGTACATGTTTACCATAATATGAACGTGCTTGTTGTATTTGGTACGTTCCCAGGGCGAATAGAATGAGGTCTCTATATTCTAAGACAGGAAAGTAAACATTGTTTCTGTTTGCTGATATGTTTTGGAAATTACAAGTTATTTTATTAATATTGACAGCCTCGACCATACTAGCCAGATTATTTTATAAATTCATATTTTGCCTAATTATGTTTAATATTTCTTTGGCATATTCATTGTCTTGCAGGCGAGCACAAAACTTATTCAGTAAAGCTGCTGCTATCTGGAAGTTTTGCATCACGTGGGGAAGTGATCTATGGAAATATTCTTGCCTCAGTAATTTAAAATCTATTTTAAATTATCCATTGGCCACTTATGCGGCAGTTAACACACATTATGCAAATAGGCATTACACGACTTTACATTGTGATATACAAATGGATGCACAAACAACAAAGTCCAAAGTATCAGGTAGAATCGTAGTCCAAAAAAGTCAAAGCAAAATGTCGTCGGCGTAATTAGCAGCTGATCGGAATCCTTAGGCAAGCACTAGTCGCAAGGAAAAACTGAGTTTATACACAGAAGCAGTTAACAATTTCAAAAGTACGGAAATACAACCGACATTACACGAGATAGCGGCAGTTGTCAATACACCTTACGCAGATGTCAATGTCATGTCGTATTGTTGCCATACTTTGCTTGCAGTATGACATTATTTTAGTATTTATTTATTCAGCAGAATTCTTAACAAAAATCTGCAATTATATTTTTTATGGTTTATCGCTTGTAAAGTATGCTTATGCAATAACGGCAAAGCACTTTAAATAAATTGGAGTAGATTTACTAATATATGGCAGAGAAACTAGCAAAGAACTTTCAACTGAGACAATATTGGCTAAAAGATATGAAGTCAAATTGTGTCGCTTAACTTCAAACTCGGATAAATCCAATTCTGAACATTTTTAAGATTTTGGTATCAAAAAAAACGAAAAAAAAAATGTTTTTAAATAATTTTATCAGTTGCGTATAAATCAGCATGGTTCATGAGAAATAAACCGTTAAAATCATAATATTTTATCTAAATCATATAGAATCATGAGATAGTTTTTTCAAATGTAGTTAAGTCCATGAAAGCCAATCAGCCAATTGCATTCGTTCAACATGGCCGTCAGTCGACGTAAACCTTACGATAGTAGCACGGTACCCTCCTGCATTATTTTTGTTTCTTTTGGTTATTTAGCCAATTCCCATGGATAATTCTATTTAAATTGTGTCACCAAGTAAAGCCCGCATGCGGCCTAATATAAAATTTCGCCGTAAGAAAGAGGAAAGAGCGAAAATTCGGTAAGTTTGAAATACCTATACCTAAGCGTCGTTTGGAATCCCGGGTTGGCACTAGTGTTGTGCTAACTATTATCGATTATTATTATTTTGTTGTTGTAGGTACTGTTACAGAATAATTTGGATATAATAAGTATGTAACGATATAATATTCAGTACATATTAGAACTGTCAGGTCAGATTTGGGTAGGTATACAGGATCAAAATTTGATCAAATTCAGGTTCATGAAGCAAAACTAATTGGTGTTCGTAAATTACTGCAAACGGACTTTGGCCAAGACTGGGCATCGTTGGTGGAATTAAAACATTATAAAAAAGTGCTTAACAGTGAAAATGTAATAGGGCGACCAATGCACAAAGAAGAAATTGAAGAAGATGACTCAGAAGAAATATTGAATTTTGCTTAAAATAATTTAAATCGGTTACCTCTTATTTTTGTAAAATAAAACTAGATTTCCTTATTTTGTTTGTATTATTCAGTTAGCTAACAAAATTTGACTATCGATGGTATACCGTTATTTCGCCACTACCACAACCCTAGTTCTGATCGTATATTTTCAAATCCAGATTAATCCAGACCTGTTAAATCAAAATTCTATAAATCCACACTGAGTTTTTTCAAAGATAGATAAATTGCGTTCCATTATATCAAATGAAGGTAAATCCAATCTAATTATTGCATTTTTGAAAGAATTAATGGGTTAATTACTGAATTTACTAAACAGGATCGTTTTATTCAATACCTGTTACCATAAAAACAAAATACTGCATTTCAATTCATGAAATTAAGACTATTATCACTTTTTTGTAAATATCTCCTAAGAGGCTAGAGTGGATTTATCCGAGTTTGAAGTTAAGCGACACAATTGTAAAGGAAAAACATAATCTAATCCCTTGTGATCATATTAGTCAATTGTATATCCAAAAAAATATTTTCTTTTTATTAGAATGGGTCAGTTCTTAAGCATATCTTGAAAAAAACTAAGAAATTGTTTTATTAACATTTGCAAAGATGACATTTGTAGACGCTCAAATATTCTATTAACAATTTTTTCGCCATTGTTCTTTGACAGATTGTTGTAACTTGATGTGCTGGCGTCTGTACATAGATAGTTGTTTTGGTAGTCATAAATTGTGACACTGGTTTAGCCAAGGGTTGTAGAGGTCAGATAAACAGTCGCTCTATACAACGTGTAATTTAAAGGGTATATATATACCAAGTGCATGGCTTCTTTGGATGATAACAAACGATATGGCAAGGTAATCCTAAGTCTACGTATGTAGAACTTATTACAATTTCCAATACACTGATACCAGAGACCGAATTTTTCAAATTTAGAAGAACGAAAAGAATTATTGTGTTATTGGCAAGTGACGTGAAAAGTTATTGACCAACACACTACACCAATACACTCGTAGTGTGGTGATACGTTTGTTATGATTGGTATTCAAGATATATGAAACCAACAATTTGGTATCAATTCTTTGAGTCAGTTATTTTGTGCTGAAACTGTGCATAGAGACTCTATACCAGATGTTGTCTTCAGCCCTTTTGGATAGATATGGGGTTTCCGTTACACGTTGTATAAAACACTAGTAATAGTGCTAATCCCAACATATTTGGGAAAAGGCGAAGCGTTTCCCGATGAATGTCTTTGGAGGGATTTCATGCGGCTATTATTATTTAACTCATTATTATTATTTATTTTCAAGAATGTATAATGTTCTAATAATAAAAATAACACAACGCCTCCGTCTCAATAGTTCAACAAAACTGACATCACTATGCAGGAAAACCTACCATTTGCGTCGTATTAAACTTTTAGTGGTACAACAGTGCATAGCATAATTAAATTAGTAGTTCTAGCTATTGTAAACTCCAACTTAGAGAAGTACAATAAAAGCCAAGCCGCAGCTTTGAACTTTGCTTGCACGCCGTGTGACCCATTTTAACCTCACAAATGAACATTCCGTACACGAAATAGAGTCAAAGTTCCGTGTATCTGGATGACAGCGAGCCTGTCATGACAGGAACGTTGCTGGATTGACAAGGTCGATTGTGAATTTTATGCGAAACTATGGATGTAATCTTCCCTTGAATATTTGAAGAATGCCTTTAAGCTGTTCACAGAATACACCTACCTACCAAGTTTCAACTGTGTGGCTCTAGTTTGGAATAAAGTGACTGTGACATACAGACGGACAGACAGACATGACGAATCTATGTATAAGGGTTCTGTTTTTGCAATTTGGCTATGAAACCCTAAAAAGGTGCTCTAAGAACATGCAACTCATGAAAAGCATTCCATATTCAAAGGAAGGATCCTCATCATTGAGAGAAAACTTTTCCATACGGGTTTCACAATCGTATGAAAATTTTATATTATTCAGGTTCCGCCCCCAATCGACAGGCACTGACAAAGATCGACAAGGGATCGGAACAGGCAATCTTTTCGAGTGCATACCCGCTTCGTTTAATATTTACAAATGCAAATACATTAACCGCCGAGGTGTGAAAATTGAACGAGAGAACAGTTTTCTTTTACCACATTATTATTTTTCTTTTACAACGTTAGTTATTCGGGCAGTATATTATCAATAAAGTTCAAGGGCCCCTTTTAGAATTTCAAAAATGAGTACTCATTGTTTTGTGAACCTGATGTTTTATATATAAAATCGAGCAAAATTTATCCGTCAAAAGTTTACAGTCATCGTTTTTATTTTCATTATGCAATTTGTGATACAAAAAAGTAACGAAATTAGCAACTATAAATAATTATTGATAGTTGCTACGTTCGTTATTCCTAACCTCTCTACACATTCGTAAAAAAATCTGAAACAGTTCGCTCAATGGTTTATAAAAGCAGTGTAAAATCATTGTTACAGCATTTTCCTATTCTGCTGGTACTAGTTAGGTGGGTACTTGGAGTGCACAATGCGGCATGCATATTCAAAAGTATCGAACTCGTGTTAATTTGCATAGGACCCAAGAGTAAACGGAACTATTGCAAGTACACTCGCTCTCAAAGCTTTGCAGATATCTTATTAAAAACATGTATTACAGGCAAAGTCCATTAATTGTTAATGCTCATAACTCAAATATGTATTTGTTTCTACAACTAACAGAATAATAAAAATAACTGTTTATGATTAAAAATTGTTAATTACTAGCTTTTGCCCGCGGCTTCACCCGCGTTAATTTACACTTTGTAAATAATTATTGTGGCCAAAAAGGTGTACCGCACCTTTTTGGGTGGTTAAAAAACGCATATAATATTTAAAAAACCAGCACCAGGTTCCATCCATCCCCGAAAAGAAACAGTTAGCATTTAATATTTATCTTTTAAAAACGAAAAACGTAGTTTACAATACATTTTTGTAAACTACGTTTCTGGTTTTTCCGTCCTTGGCTAAAACGTGTCAATTTTGTGAGCTTGATACACGTGAGCACGCCACATACAGTTGCCCATGGGAAAAGCAGTATTTTTCTAAATGTACACCTGCGACTTTCAATGTCTGTCCTTCGTTTGTTTGTTTATTTCGTTAGTCTGTGCCAAAATTGCTCTTTCACGCAGCCATACTCGATCCCTCATATTTGTTTTTAAGTCCGAATTAACGTGGTTTATTAAAGTATCTGTAACTTGGACTATGTTACAGAATTCAGAGCTCAAATAAATCATCCCGTTGATATCTGTTGCCACACGATCTTCTCCTATTTTCAAAAGGCTAGCCGCATATTGCCTCGATTTTAAAGTAGAAATGATTCGTATATTAACTTGATTGGTTAAAATTTAAACGACACGGTTGGCGTAACGGTTGACTGGTGCATGATTTGGGTTCGATCCCAGCCCTAAACAAAGATTTGTATGGCCTACATGTAGTTGTGTAGTTTAAAAAAAATTATAATATTAGTGTGGATTACATACATTACAGAATGTAATCAGGCATTTCTGTGCAGAATGAACTCCATAACAAATAAATATTTTTAGGACCACATTCATTACAAATTCTGCAAAAAGAACTATTTATTTGAGATTGAATGCAATGCACCACATTTTGTATGAACTAATATCCATATGCATACTAATATTATAAATGCGAATGTAAGTCTGTCTGTCTGTCTATCTATTACCTTTTCACGCCTAAACCGCTGTACCGATTTAGATGAAATTTGTCATGGGAATAGTTTAGGATCCTGGGAAGGACATAGATGGTTTTTATCCCGGAATTCCCATGGGGTCGGGATTTACGCGGAGAAAATCTCTCCACGCAAACGAAGTCGCGGGCAGAAGCTAATTACTCAAAATAAGAAAAATGCGAAAGTTTGTGAGGTTGGATGTACGGATATTTGTTACTCTTTCACGCAAAAATCACTGAACAGATCTGAATGTAATTGATTAAATAGATAGTTGACATCCTGGAATAGAACATATGCTACTTTTCTGCCGGAATTCCACAGGATTCGGAATTGACGTGGGAATGCCCTCCCACGCGAACGAAGGCGCGGTCAGAAGCTCGTACTCATACAAGTGCGGGTGTGAGAAGGGCAGACCCTCTACAGAATATATAAGAGATATTGAAGTTTTTGCATAATAATATCTATTGCTTTAAAAATAAACGTCACAATTTTAGCCTCATTTGAAACTTAGAGATCGTCGTGACTGTACCTGTGTTGAATACATTTTAGGAAACCCAACATTTTTCCATCCATCGAACGCCTATCACTCATTTTGTTGGCAACAATAGTGGGTTAGCAATGTTTTTATTCCGTGATTGTTCAACATACAGTGTGCTCTGCGAGGAAAAACGTGAATCTGTATTCGTCCTCTATTCTCTAACGGACTAACAATTATTTTCTCGGATTAAGAACTATTGGGGTCGAATAAAATTTGACGTTTCCTTTTATTGTATCGTGTGACGAACGTGTTTTGTGTTTCAGGTATTGGAAAAAGTATTTTAAACAAAACTCTGGTTCGTAGGTTGGGTTTAGTATTTATGGATTAACTTTTTGGGACTACGTATCGCTTTTGTAGTTCAGTATTCTTGAATAAAATTTGTTTCAGTTAAGGGTCTCGTGAGAATTTGGGTGTGGCAATGAATAATGAACCAATTGACAAGTTAAATGTATTCTTTTGTTTTTCGAACACATTTTTGAAACGCTTTTCCATATTGTTTAAATTCGGTATTCATAGTTATTTTATGCCGGCTCTTCACGTTAGCCAACATAGTCGCGAATATAATGGCCAATGCCTATTAGCCAACGTGTAAAGGGGGTGCAATACAACCCAAGATGCACAAACACCCCCTCTACACGTTGGCCAATAGGCATTGGCCACTACATTCGCCACTATGTTGGTCAACGTGAAGAGCCGGCATTACATAACTCTGAATACCGAATTTAAACAATAACGCAACGATAATCCGCGAGTTGACAGTATGTTTAGAAATTGAAAATAACTATTTAATTATGTAAATCTATTGATATGAAGCACAAAATAGTACAAATGAAGAAAATATTATTATTTAAGTATTTTATTTTCACTTGAGAAAATTGAGATTTTTTATCTGTGAGTCACGTGATTAGAAACACCAATCAGAAAACGTGACGTCATCGTTCAATATTTTCATATTTTGACAGCTGACAGGTTGTCTTTGGTTGGTGCGTAAGACAAAATATATTGTTTTGGTGACTTTGCCGTACAACCTGCGTTTGATGGTCTATCATTCTATACGTGATATTGGCAAAATTGTGGAGGCTCCTCCACAAAGGCCACTTAACAAGAGTTGAAGTTGTTGAAGTTGTTGAATTTAAACATGGAGCAAGGATTTATAAAAGCTGACAGTACAAACTTGCCTAAAGTAGACGTCCTTATGGTGGCGAACTATTTTGCCACGAACTCTAACTTTTGTTCTTCTGAATACAGAAATGTTAAAACTTCTATGTAAGTATAGTGCTAACTTTACATTTGCCGTATCTTATTTTTACTTACATCGAAATGATCTTCACAAAAAAATAAATTTGATTTGGCTGATACATTTTTTTGCATTAATTCGAGCAAGTTCTAACCACTTCTTGCGAATATCTCTTTTGAAAGGGACATGAATAAATAGTTTCGTGGGCGTTTTTATAATAGTATTCCAACAACAAGGTACTGCACAGCACTGATAATAATTTTTCACGTTCATAATAGAGTAAAATACCTAAAGTACATTTATATGCTAAATGCTTGGAAAGTTGTTTTTTGAACGATGACGTCATACGTAGTCACGTGACCACAATGCCACGATATAGGCCAAAGTCTTCTAATAAATTAAAAATAAACGTATATTTTAATTGAAAGGTTAAGTAATAAAGGGAATGTTATTTAACGAGTACACGTGAAGCGTTTCGAAGCGTTTCAAACAATTTTTGCAAAGTTGTCAACTCGCGGATTATCACGAGAATTATCGTTGCCTTTAACTGCCTCGTTGGTCTAGTGGTCGCTAGCGCGAATGCTGAGTATGAGGCCTTGGGTTCCATTCCCGAGTCAAGCAAAAAGGACTATTAGGTTTTCTAATACAAGTTTTGAGTTTGGATGTTGTTGTGTGATACTCTCATGCCTATGCCTATATCAATGTCTGCTTAGCCTTTCTCATGTCTAATCGAATGCAGCTGAGTATTAGTGTTTTAAATGGAGGGACTCTCTATCTGACTGTCGCAACCCAGTAATACGCTTCCTCTCGAGATCAGGACGGCTGACAATCACTACGCATTTAAAAAGAAATTGCGGATCCACTTTCTTCACCAATAAGCAGAATTTCCACATTTAATTTTCACTTACTTCTTAAGTATACAACGTGTAACGGAAACCCCATATCTATCCAAAAGGATTGAAGACAACATCTGGTATGGAGTCTCTTTGCAAAGTTTCAGCTCAAAATAAGTGACTCACAGAATTGACCTCAAATTATTGGCTTCACCACTCATGGTTGACTGGTAGAGAATGCCTACGGCATTAAGTCCGCCTTTGTACCTATGTGCATAAAGTGTAAATAAATAAAAAATAAAAAACTGAATACACCTTGGCCAGACCAATGTCAGATTTTCTGGTTTCTGACTACCAGTAACGACTAAAGTCAAAATACAGCCAAAGGGCTTAACGTGCTTTTCGAGGCACGGGAGTATGACACCGCCAACTTGCAAACTCCGGACTACCACTGAGAAATATCTTATAGCAAAACTCAATAGCACTTTTATATCCAAATCGTTGACAAACTAAGCAACTAATTCTGACAACAAAGATCACTGACCGATCTCAACGACTTCCGTCATAGAAGACGATGATTTAACACATCCGATTCTATCAGCTGACAGATAACTAAATGTGTAATCGTGTGTATTAGAAGCGCCACTGGGTCCTCTCTCTAATTAAACCATCGTCCCGTAAACGTTTTATTATGATTGATAGATATTTTATGGAGGTTCTAAGGACGTTGAACTCGGTTTGTTTGGTTTTAATTAAAAGGGATGGGATGAGGGAATTTCTGTTTTGAGTATTACATAATCAGCAATATAGAACAGAGAAACGTTTATTTAAATACAACACAACAACTACAAACATTGAAAACTTACGACAACAACTGCGCTAAGCGGGGCCATATCGAAAGGGTTACCAACTCAACCATTTGCTGGGTGAAAGACACCCAGCGCTGTTTTTCAACTGAGACCCAGCAGTGACAGAGGTACGAGGGTAGGTAATAATGTGAATGAATGTGTAGAGTTTTCAAAACGTAAATAATGTTAAATGGTTCATAGGATATGTTTTATTAATATGAACCCAAAGGTACTAAAATTAAGACTAAACTATTACGTATTAACGAGACAAATGATTTGGTTATTTGGAATACTCTCAGTTAGTAATCAAATCATTACAGTCTATTAACATTATTTCAAAATAAATATAAATTGTATATGTGGCACAAATTTTAATGAGTAAATATACCTGAGACTAGAAGGTTCTAATACGGTACGGTATATTGGCCTTAAATTTCGCAGTGGAATACGTTTTTACAACAGCGTTCAAAGTTATGATATTATAACGAATGAAGAAAAAGTGCAATGGATTGTAAAATTAAACTGTTATCGTCTGCTTTTACTTTTATGGTAGTTTCATAGTACTCATTTTAGAGTCTAGGTAATTTCCTTAAGTGGGAATTTTATCGCTTTCATTCCGTCGTTGGGAAACAC
The DNA here is from genome assembly GCA_943138885.2 of Tholera decimalis. Taxonomy (NCBI): domain Eukaryota; kingdom Metazoa; phylum Arthropoda; class Insecta; order Lepidoptera; family Noctuidae; genus Tholera; species Tholera decimalis. The sequence goes on from OW964562.2 coordinate 21,947,423, forward strand.
GATTGTTTGAAGCTGCCATGTTGATTCTACTAGCTTAAAGCCATAATATTACAAAATTTTGCTATTGTAAGCGGTGTAAGTTTGCTTCTGCATCATGTATGACAATTTCCTTTAAGGTAAGTTTGGCATAGTAATACTTTTAAGTACGGCAATTAAAAAAGGGTTATCCTTTCCCTACTATCATCCGGTCAGCTTACAGTCTGACCAGTACAGCTGAGTATCCGTATTTTACATTGAGTAAATACCTATCTGTCATACATGACCCAATTATTGGTTATGCGATAACTCTTAGCAAGACTGGCATTCTTTTTAACACGCTTTTATTAGGTCGACCTATATGTAACTATGTAATGGAATCTAAGGTAACTAATTTAACCATCTTCTAAGGGTCGTAGCGTAATGAAAATTGGCAGCTATATGTAGTTCTGCTGACAATACAATAATATGGTACTGTCGAACTGATCTGATGTTGGAGCCGGAAGATATGAACTGGAACTTCATGATGGAAAATCGTATCATAGCTGTTTTGGATTTCTTAGAAAAGTCTTGTAAAGAACTTTGACCACGATTAGGTTTCAAGGTCTGTTGATGAAGCCGGAAGATAGGCACTGGCATACCATGATGGAATATCGTATCATAGTCGTGTTTGCACTTGTAAGAAAAGCCACGTAATGGATTTTGAACACGATCAAGTTTCCATGTTATATATAACAAACCTAAAGAAAATCTGTTATTGGTTTTCTTAACCTTTTGAATTACCGCGTAATCCATAATTTTTTTTTATAGATGTTACTTTCAAATCCTCTGGGGTGATCGACCGTTTAATTGTTCACTACTCGTGGGAATAATATGGCAAAACAAAACAGCAACACAAAAAAAACGGAAACAACAAAAAAAAAAGAAAAGCGCGAGCAAATTTTTTGTTTTACGTGCATTTATAAAAGCGTGTTTTTCTAGTGATTTTTAAACTATTAATTTATTTATACCTTAAGCTCTATCAAGGATGTACAAATACAGCCGGAACAACGAGACACGAATGAAATGAGTAATGAATGAAAATTAACGTAATGAGACACGAATGAATAACAATATCTTAGATGGTCTTCCATGCACGGAATAATTTTGGCAAGTATTGATCAACCTTGAAAAACCTTACAGCTCTTTTTTAATTACAAACTCTGCAATAATAACACTTTATACATAATAATACATATATTTTTTTCAGAGAAAAAACGTTATTGGATTGAATAATAGGTACAATACAATAACGTTTAATCTCTAAAAAAAATTGGGTTACAATTTTTAATGTGGCACTGGATCCCGCACTAGACTCTCGACATAAATAGATTTTACCAGCTAGATAAGAAACGCATCCAAGTGCAAACTGATAATATCTTACTGCAGAAGCCCGTGTTCCCACAGGACTAGGTCACGCGACTGTTCCTTTGCGTTAAATATTGCTAAGTTAAGCTGACGGCTCTAGTGGTAATAAAGACTGCACTCGACACTTTTGTATAAAGCTTTATGGGTTCCAAGAAATGTTTATTTTCCTGATAGTTTTTTTTTAATGTTACAGTAGAGTATGTATTACTGAAACAGTCTTAAATAAAAAAATATTCTTGATAAGCTTCCGACGTGTCAAATCTACAAATAAATATTTGAGGCCCAGAGCTTTGTACCCAATGACATAGTATTATCTTTGTTTGTACCCTTTTTAAGAAAATTACGCTGTCAGAGGAGTATGAAATTTCTTGTATAAACATCCAAACTCAAAATATAACGGATACACACACACACGTACAGCACAGACACAGCCAGTTGGGTACCAGAGTTCACTCAAACATTTCATTGAATGTTATTAATTAGTCTTAGTTTTTGTTAAGGTTTTTATTGTGTGTATTTTACTTTTGTGTGTAAATGTTTGTCTGTGCTTGCTTCTTAAGTCCAAATAAACGCATATTATTATTACTATAAATAAATTATGCGCGAATTCGGACAACTGGGCGACCACTTTTTTTTTTTTTTTAACGTGATAAAATCATCAAATAAGTCCTCCCACCCCGGGCAGGGTGGGAGGGACTGTCAGACTTTTACTGACTAAAATCCACGGTGTTCCTTCAATAACCCTTTACGTACCGGGGTCACGGTAATGGGATAAGTCCCACGACCCCGGCAGGCTTCGGCCCTCTGCAGAGGGGGCCTCGTCATATTGCTGACGCTCTTTGAGGCGCGCGTGGAACACAACGCGCCGTCGACCCGGGCATGGTCCATGGTCGGACAGCGAGTTGCCCTTTACTCGCTGTCCGCATGCCCGCGCCTACGGTGGCCGGAGATCGTCGGCCGACGTCAACTGGGCGACCACTAGTAAAATAAAAGATTTAAAAGGCATGATTGCGAGATAAGATTGAAAGAAGATTGTAAGGGGAGAAAGGAAGACATGTTGCATTGGCTCCAAGTAACATAAGATACGTGGATCCATAGAAGCTTGATTCCATCAGCAGTAGCTTACGTCACAGATTACTTAATAGTTACTACGTCTTACGTGCAGGCGATAGTTGAGACGTCCAATTTGTAAATGATAGCTTAGAGGTGTCAAAATGTCACGAGATCAACCCTTGTATGCATTTTATCAATCTCAATTGCCTATTGAATGGTAATTTTTCTGGTTAGAAAATATCAGCAGGTAATTTTTTTTTAAATAATATTTTATTTATTTGCACCATATTGTGCTTATAACTTTTTAAATTTGTACAGCATAGTAGTCATTAAAAATAAACATTCATTAAAGCACAGAATTTAAATAATAATAAAAATAAAGTGAGCAACTGCGCCTGAGCTAGGCCGATCCTGTATTTCAGGACGCAGTTTACAATACAAATGAACAATCAGTTACCATATTTTATGTACATCATTATAAAGTGTTTAGTGTAGTATATAGTAATATTTGTAGAATAAATATTTCTCATCCAAAACTATATTAAATAAAGAAACAAAACTAAGACAAAAAGTTCATGAACATTGAACAACTTCACGTATTATTATTATATATTATATTATATTATTATATTACATCAATTACACAATCGAAGCAGTCATCAAAAAGACCATTATTCGTACTTCTTTAAAAGCGAACCACTCAAGATAAAATAACTAATTTATGACGGAGTGCAATTTTATAATAAATTACCTTAAAATATAAGCCCATTCAAAATATTTAACCAAACAACCTCCTGCGTTTGATGGTCTATCAATCTACACGTGATATTGGTAAAATTGTGGTGGCTCCTCCACAAACGCCACTTAGCAAGAGTTGAAGTTGATGTTAAAATATAAGCACTGCGAGTACTTTAATTAATTCTTTTAAGTCTGACCTAAAATCATTAGTATATTTCAAAATGATAGTGAGACAAACAATAATTACACACATGTTAAACAGACAACTGCTAACATAAGTGGTACTACTGGATGAATAACTGCATTATGACATCGAGACCACGCTCTTTTTCGCCAAACAAGGTAGTTATGTTTAAATGCACTAACAATTCTTCTGGGAACAAGCACAAACTTTGTTTGTTCATTTGAACATGTACATCCACCCTTAACAAATGTCACGTATGATCGCAATACTGTTAAGGGTGTGATAATACATGAAAATAAATGATAAGTTAAAGGAGCCTACTAAACCCTACAAACTTAACAGTCCCTACGACTCTAAGCTCTATAGCCTTAACCTATCGTATACCTAGTGTGTGATAAATAAATATATAAATAAGTTCAGGATGTCTGCACCATGCGACCTAAGGTTGAAGATAGATAGTAGACAGGATTTTCAGGGTTGGGAAGGGTACAGTCACGCTCACGACTTGATTCACGAGACTGATCAGAGATGGCTTAAAGTGTCTTGGCCATAGTGATGGGTAATTAGACAAGAATGTAAAATTCAAATCTAATTCATTCACAATATATTACAGCTTATATACTAGTTTTTCTTAATTCACACATATGTACAATATTGTAGTGTTCTATGGGTGTAGAATGCAACCACACCTTTTTTATTAAATCTGGGCCGCGCATGAGCCGATTCGAGTATTGAGTCAATGTCCATTGAACAGAACATATCATACTATATCTATGATACTAATATTTTAACTCCAAATCTCGAAGTAAGTTGTCCAGTTCTGGACCGAGGCTATTTAGATTATCATCAACACGCTAAGAAGAAGAATGAGTAAAACTGAATATCTTTTACCAGAAATATGCAAGTATTTCTACTATCGACTGCCTATCTTACTTCCACAACCCAGTAGCCTTTACTATTATATGCTTGAGAAATATTCTCTCTTAGAATATAATATACCTATTTCCAGATTGTTACCTCAAAATCAGAAAAACACATATCGTTTATCACAACTTGAGGCTCATGTAATTTAAAGTAATCTAAAACCTCTCTATAAAGGGCAGTCATAGCCCAGTCGTTACGCTCCAGACTTGCCGATTACAGGTCGTAGGTTTGAACCCAGTCAAGCACATTACTTGTACTGTGTAATTTTTATCCTCACCACTATTCTCAAATCGGTGAAGCAAATCATCGTGATCCCAACAGTGGGAACGTAATGGGCATAATTATATATATTTATAATTTTTTATTGATAATAGGCTCGCCTTCATCATACCTTTCCTATACCATCATAGTTACATTAATGATGTACCATTCAATAGCGATATCAATGCCCCTACCAATTCTTCGCGAATAATAATCTCATTACACTTAATGAACTTTTAATTCTAATTAATATATAGATTGTAGAGATAATAGAAACTTGATGATGCCAATTAGTAGTATTCTTAGAAGATTTAGTATGAATAGAAACATTAATAGTTGTGTATTAAGACTTGTGTTGCCACAATTATATCATATAGGAATACCACTATTCTATGAAATCAAGTTAAATTATTAAGATCGTTTTAAGTTCTAATAATACTGTTTTTTTATTGTTAATAGGCTTGAGTTTGACCACCATCTCACCTGATGGTAAGCACTGATGTGGTTGAAGATGTAGCACACTTACCTAGAAGTAACCTATTCACCCAAGTAACGTAAAGACCCCCAGGTTATGGCTATCAGGAAACAAACTCTGGCAGGGAATTCCACTTTTTAGCTGTACACACAATGAAAGTATTCCCAAAACGTTTTGTGCGTATAAGTGGGATGTCCACAGTGTAACGATGTATAAATTATTAATGTCTTGGTTAACATCGATAGTATTAATAGCTTAATCATTGTTAGAAAATACTCGGATATTTCCATATAACCAGATAGGAGGAGCCTAAAAAATCTACCAAGTCAGGATATTAAGTATCTAATATGCCATGGCTATTCCGTAAAATAAAATTTATCTACTGAAGCTATAAATGACTCGGTATGCTCCATTATTTTAATATTTTTGGGCTGATGTGACATAAATCTATACTTACTAATATTATAAAGCTGAAGAGTTTGTTTGTTTGTTTGCTTGAACGCGCTAATCTCAGGAACTACGTTTCTGATTTGAAAAATTCTTTCAGTGTTAGATAGCCCATTTATCGAGGAAGGCTATAGGCTATATATCATCACGCTAAGACCAATAGGAGCGGAGCACTAATGAAGAATGTTTCAAAATCGGGGGATTATTTTTCCACGCGGACTAAGTCGCGAGCGGAAATATACTGCCACCATCTTTTCTCACGCTTTATATATTTTTATTTATAAACACGGGCCGTGTTTAAATACTTAGATTTATTCATGTATCGTAAGTGCATTAACAAAAACAAATATTCTCACAACAGTCAGTATAAAAATAAGTATCTACTTCGTGAAACTATTTTTAAAGTGATACGAATGATTCAAAATAGGTACTCAGTATTTTATTAGAAACTTGCAGGCAGTCAGTTATATAAAAAGTTAGACATTTTGTTTGGTAACATAATTATACGAAAGACTTCGTTTTAAACCTTGAACTTTTTCGGTTAGTATCAATTAGGCATGAATCGATACATAGATCATTAAATATTTAAAAGACACAACATACAACAACCAACGCTTTTCGTGAACGTAAAGTTATTAAAATACCGACCTCGGTTTTAATGAGTTAGTAATAAAAGGGCTAAAACTAAGGAAACTAGATTGAAGAAAGAACATTAATTGTGGCTTAAATCAGAATCACAAGATAATCAAACTTAAATCCTTACAACCTACATTCAGACAACTTCGAAGTCGAAAGAAACCATATATAAAAACAAAATATCGTATAAAGTTACCTGAAGAACTGGCAAGTGCTGGTAAACTAGTGGAAGTTAAAGAACATTTGTAGGAACTTCTCCGTGCTCTGTCAACAGGGGTTTATTTCTATGTAGTCTGTAGAAAACTGATTGCTGTTTCTTCGGCTGTAAAGTTTGAAATAGTTGTATTTAATTGAATGTACATGGTATATAACTTCATCTTGAAAATATCATTAAAAATTGAAACGATAATTATTATCATCATTTCATCTGGAAGACTTCCACTGCGGATTGTAAACCTGACCCAAGCATTAATCGTTAGGTCATGTTTTTGATATCTATTCATCAGCTTCCTGAGTTCTAAGTTTGTTTTATGTTTCTATGGAAATCCTATGGCCTGAAATGGTCAGAAAGTTGTAAATTTTATGTAATGTATTTATTTATTATCTATTTCTACCGCTTCGTCTTTGGGCATACGGACGTCGCCAGAGACTTTCAGGCCCAGCATTCGAAAACGAGAAATATCTCCGCACACTACCATGTTTGACGATAAATTGATAAGTAAAAATCCGGCGATGTTCCTATTGGGCCACGAACAATATTTAGTTTCGTAGTGTCCCCCATGACCATGAAAATCATCATTATCTGCTTAGTCTTGTCACAACTTTCGCAGGGTCGGTTTCCAGATACAACTGACCAGTGTTTTTACATGGAGCGACTGCCTATCTAACCTCCACAACTCAGTAGCTACCCGACTAACCCGATACCTCTTGGCAAGACGAGTGTCAGATTTTTGGCTTCTGTCTGCCCGTAATGCATACATTTTTTAGGGTTCCCTAGCCGAATGGCAAAAAACGGAACCCTTATAATTTCGACATGTCTTTCCGTCTGTCTGTCTGTCCGTCCGTCCGTATGTCACAGCCATTTTATTCCGAAACCATTAGGACTATACATCTAAAACTTGGTAGGTAGATGTATTCTCTGAACCGCTTTCCGATTTTAAGAGAAAATTTAAAAAATATTTAAAATAAAGGGGGCTTCTCATACATGGAACTGAAACTGAAATTTTTTTTTTTCATTAGACCTATACATGTGTGGTATCTATAGACAGTTCCTTAAAAATGACATTAAGGTTTCTAAAATGTTTTTTTTCATAAAATCGTTTAAAAGATATACGCTTCCAAAGTGGTAAAATGTGTGTCCCCCCCTCTAACTTCTATAATAATTAAGTGAAAAATCTAGAAAAACCATATGTGGTACATCTTAATGTAAACTTTCAAACAAAATTGGTTTGATATTATATTATATTGATAGAGTCTTTTGTAAAAGACTCTATCAATATCAATCAATATCATTTTATTCTCAAGTATCATAGACTCATACAAATTATCAATTACATGTCAGTCACAATCAAAATACAATTAAATTAAACAATTATTATCAAAATTCAAATTAAAATATTACAATTTTTAAAATTACTAAAAATACTCTATAAATATCCACATACACATAATTAAACACAATACAAATGACACACAAACAAACACAAATTACACATAATACGCACACTACACAATGAATATATTAATTCGTACCCTATCTGCTCCAAGACTTATACACGGGGGCATGTAGGGCCCGCCAATGCCGCAAAAATGGCCTGTCCAACCTGTTGGCAACGACGGTAAGGAGACTATTACCGCTGTCCCGCACTCTACCCGCTATCGAGGTCGCCCTATTCCGCATTATTGTAAAGAAATAATTCACGCGTATGTTTGCGAACATCCCCGACGCGCTGCAGAAGCGAGGCAGACGCAACGGTGCCCTCAACGCATTGTTGTACTGAACGCGGAGAGCGCTATACGATTTCTGCGTGTATGACACCCATAGGCTTCCCGTATAAAATGATGTGCAGTAGGCTCGAAACAAGGTGATTTTGACTTCCTCGGAGCAACGAGCAAACCTACGGGCTATCATATTCTCCCGCACCGACAGAGCCCTCCTTTCTCGCTCAATGTCAGCGTCGTCCTTCAAATCGGACGTCACAATATGGCCCAAGTATTTAAAGGTTGGTACCCGCTCCAATGGCACGCCGCACAACTTGACCGGTGGTACCTCCGTCGGACATTTGGTTCCTGCTCTGAAGACCATAAGCTTGCTCTTTCTAACATTATATTTAAGTCCATGCAAGTGGGCGTATGTTTCGCAAATGCTTATGAGCTCCTTGAGTCCACCTATATAGTTTTCATCATAAAATTACTATCATAAACTTATACTTTTTAGGTACAATTTATTAAGGGTAAGTGGGTTGATTTATGTGGGTTGACTATTAGTTATTAACCAAGACAACATGATATACAATAGTTTTCTTTTATGCTTAGTCACTTGTTTGCTTAGTTATAACTGTAATATATATAAGCATGCTAAATTATAGCAACGCAGCATCCCAAGTCACACAAGCAGTCAACACAGACGTATTAAGCCGAGGACTGATTGAGCGACTTGAAACTAAAACATTTGAAACAAACTCTTTATTGATAAAACCAATTTTGTATTGATTTAGATGCCTTAAATAGAACCCCACCTGGAGCAGTTACCTAGTTAGGTAATTTGCCTCAAATTGAAGAAAGTTGAGCGTAGTATTTGTACAGTAGATATAGCCACCATTAATAACAGTGTTTAAGATGGTCTTTAAAAGTTGTCAATAAATCAAAGGTCATGGAACTCATGACCTATGACTTTTATGTATTTTAAAGACTGAAGTGAGGCATAACATTAATGGCTACTCTGAATAAATATTCTCACAAAATATAAATCAACAGAGACTGTAGCTACAGGTTGTAAATTATTATTATTATTTATTTATTTCAATCATCTTTGGGTCATAAATTAAATATTTTACAATCAAAAACTAATTAAAAATTGAACAACCTGTATAAATAATACACACTACAATTTTAAAATAATATTTTAAAAATAATATTCACTTTTATCATATTCGGAAAATATACATGAAAACTTAATAAAAAACCGTAAACTACATACATATATCTAAAAATAAACTAAAACATGGTGTCAAGAAATTCGTGCGCATCGCATACCAGTGGATAGGTAATGTGCCCAAAAGACTAGCGGCATTGCCACGTTGTATGGCTCTATATGGTCTATGGTATCTTTAACCTCTGGCCAAGGTTCGGTTAGTCGAAACGTTCTGCAAAGGCTTTCAGGATACTGTTGTGGCTGCCCCGCACCTTACGCAACAGGGATGTGCACCGCTTGCACATGATTGTGCGTAAGCAATCCACACCCGCTTCGGCGAGCATCCCTGACGCGCAGGGCCGGATTAACCATTAGGCGGAGTAGGCAACTGCCTAGGGGCCCCGCATCAACTACAGGGCCCAGGCCTACTGCAAGTACCAAGAAAACATGTTTCTTCGAACGAGAATTTAATGTGCGTGTGAACCTCACTGTTATCTCACAAAATAGAAATCGTTAAATCTAGTAGTAGAATTAAAATAAAAACAATTTTAGAACAAATCTGGGAATAAGTAAACAAATATATTAAAAACCATAGCTCTTAATGTGCGTTTCCTCAGTCCACACGCGATTTCGTCAGTCAAAGTAAGAAAAGGGGCCCCGAGAATGCAATTGCCTTAGGGCCTCTGACAGGGTTAATCCGGCTCTGCTGACGCGCCACAGAAGCGAGGCTACCACAAGAGCAACCTGAACGCGTTGTTGTTATACCTTCTCCTTAATCAGAGCTGTTCACAATAAATTTAAGTCAGGTTATTCATACTCTAAGTTCTAAAGCCAGCTATGCCACGACTAGACGCGGTGGGACATATTTCAATGATATAGCCTACCAGATTTAGTTGAAAATAGGTGTCTAGGGACTTGGGGTCAGTTGAAATTAGCTTTCATCCATCGTGCGTAACTAATGAAAGAGTTCAAACGCTTGATTCGCGCACGATTGCTTTAATCTAGTTTCGTCAAAGCATTTATATATGTATCTGTACATGTTATTTGACATTGGTATAACAAGTTCTTATATTATAATAAAAAACTATATTTTACGTGATATGTTTATGGATTTATTGACATGATCGATCCCCTCTTATTTTTGTTTATTATTATTTAGATAATTCAGATAACCGATGGGTTAATACATATCTCTACTTTCGTCATTGGATGTCCAATTTCTTTTATAATAATGGGGCCACATCACCCCGCGTGTGCCCTAGAATGTGGTGTACCTACATAGCCTATCAAAACTATTCATTTCGCATGGCACCGACTGACAACCAGATAGATGAGTAGGTACCTAGCCATTATTATAAACAAAATAAGACACAAAATGAAACAGCCTTTAAAATAATTTTTAGGACAGCATTGTTTTTTTTTTTTTTGTTTGTTTTGAAGTCACTTTCTTTCGTTGTTAAAAAGTTTTTAATACGTTGCGTTTCGGTTTCTATTTAAGCAAAGGGAAGTAAATGCTTACTTCCCGTAGACAGAAATTATTCCTAGTAAGTATCCTAAAGGCATCTTACGCAGCGGTATAATCAAAGACGTTAATTATGCCTTGTTTGGAGGTTTGTCATGTAGACTGGTTACACGGTCACGTTCGGGTCTGGTAGGCACCGCTGGCTTGTTAATACAATAAAATTGTGCGGCTGACCAATTACTGCCTCAGCTGTAAATGGAATACGAACCTCTGGTTGTGACATAATGAACGAGCAAGCTACCTTCAGGTGCTCTATCTTGTTCGTTTGTTAGATTTTGGTAATGACTGATATTTTAAAGTGAGATGGTTAATCATACTATTTTTTTTATTTTTTTTATTACTGATGGGATAATCGACTTTTAATCCAGATTAAAAGTCTTTCAATCTGATTTCGGCCACGGCACCTAATCTCGGCAGAGTATGCGCAGGTACAGGTGCACTCCCTGTTCCTTTACTCTCATAGTCTGATTTAAGAGTAGGCTCCCTAAATTGTATGTAATTTTGTATTAATATTCTGAAACAATCACGCATACAATCAAAATGGAACTTTAGTATATGATTTATTGGATCTTTTTCTTTCCATGTCTAGACCAGTTTCGTAATTGGAACATTTTCGCTCGATTCATTTTTTTTATCGAAAATCATGTCTTTTTTAAAGATTATTCAAAATTTAATCAAGATTACTCGGCTTTTATGTCTCAAATTAGTATTGACAGTAAGAAAATATAGTTTATTATCCAAATATAGGATATTTTTTCTCTAGATCAATTATCACTTTAGTTATAAACGAAATAAGAATTGAGACTTACGACATTTAGTTTCGAACCCGAATATGGTAAAAGAGCGCACGCGATATTCAACTTTATTACTGCTGCGTTAGCATTTAGCACACAACGGCAGTTTCAAAACCGAACATGGTGAAAGAGCGCACGCAATATTCAACTTTATTACTGCTGCGTTGGCGTTTAGTATACAACGGCCTAACCGGGGTGGATGGGGGCGGAGATTGCGTGAAAAGTATTTTGCACTGCCTGGTCTCAACGGCAATTCAATACGACCGGAGAGCGGTGGTGAAGGTGCTTTCCAAGGCTCTGCGTATCACAACGCGAACTTACAAATTTTAGGCTGCTACTGAGAAATTTCTGATAGAAAAACCAAAACCACTTTTTGCCCAATCCGGGAATCAAACCAAAACCTATTGCTCAGCAGTCGCGCTTGTTGCAGTTTATGTTTAATCTGGTAGCTGTTTTGCAAAACATGATTAGACTACTACTACACTGAACTGAATGCTTCGTTTAGCTTTATTTTTTCGGGCGTAGCTATCGAATTATAAAATTAACTAAATTGAGTTGCCTTTGTAATGTAATGATATTAATTTCATCATAATTTGTCGTAGTAATATTAGTCTCCTTATTTAACACCTGAAGGATTTGCTCTTACTTTCAAGATGGCTTACTAATAGATATAAGTAGGTATTATATGAAATTAGGTGTGTGGAAAACTGGAAATGGTCTATTGGGTGCATAACAAGAATAATATCTTGTGTGAAATCACATTTATTTATCAACAAAAAATAACAAAATTTTACCCCCACTTATAATAAATTCATGTAATACCCTCTTAGTTTTCATAATAGTTTAACACAAAAGTTTTGTTTGTAAATCATACTTTTAAGCAAAATTGATGCATAAATCAGCTCGGGAACAAATTAAATATAAAATTATAGACTAAGTTTTTTCGTAATGGGAGTTGCAAATTGTTTTGCACATTATTTCAATTTACTTTTTCCCTTTAAGTATGTGCCTCCTATGTTTGTCAGCGTAAAGAAAATGGCGATACACCTTAGTTTTATGGTTTTATTATATAATAACGTTGAAACACAAGCGTCAATAGCCTAAATGGTAAGGTGTCGGACTTGTTATCTAGCGGTCGCGAGTTCGAACCCCACCCATTACACTTTTGCCGCAAATGTACTCCAGACACAAGCATAAAGCTTAGTTGGAGGGCTTAACAAGATTGCTAGTAATGTGAATGCTATCCACATCACTAGTTCTCTTTAAAGAAAAAAAAATTGTGGTGTATAATTACAATATATCACCTTAATATTTCTCACCTGGATCTACTTCACTCGGAATCAAATACCAATATTATTAATAATGTATGTAAAGTAAAACTAAAACAAACGTTTTTATGTTTACTGTGGTAGACTCCGTATACACAGTCTGTAGTGTTTGTATCTATGCAGTATATACTGTACACTGTCTCACGTACCGCGCTAGAGGGGGCTAGCTGTCAAATGTCAGTTTGGTGATGAACGCGATACGCATAGGAGCGGTACAAGTCAGACGTCTCGCGGGCTAGGTAGTAGTAGTGAGCCAGTGACAGTTAGTGTTCTTACCTGAAGGACCCATGGGTCCTACACAGTACATGTCTAAATAACTACGTAAAACTTTGCGTATTTTTTCTGTAGCAAAAATTTCATACAAGCTAGGTATGAAATTTTTGACACACACTACAATGATAATTATGTAACCAGAAGTATTTACCTAATATGGAAGTTAAGTTAGAAACCACAAAATATTCGAAAAAGAATGTGAAATTCACCTACTTTTCATTATTTATATTATTTCCAGGGAATAAACCTTATCTTTAATATATTCACGAATATATTTTAACTCCGAACAAAATACGGAATGTCACTTTTATGGCTTAAAACGTACCTTAAACTTTTAATTCGGTGGTCTGTAAAATTGGGATTGAGCCTAAGTCGGTCGCACTTCGTTCAATAGGCAAGAAAATAAATGTTTAAATGTCTACAAGTCGACGGGATAGATTTACATTTGAAATGCGAGGGTCAGGGGCTTTATTACCTTTTTTGGTGAAGGTAAGCCGAGAATATGACCCGACGGTGGATTTATCTGCGGTTATTTTTCAATGAATTTACTTAAATTTAACTTTACTTGAGCGGGCTTCTTGGCTTTTGTTTAAATAGGCTCTTGAAGGAATGACAAAATTACGTTTGTTTGTAGTAGGCTCTAACGCTGTACTTTACAATGAAAAATATGAAACATTGTTTTCTTTAGAAAATTTGGTCGCAGAAATGTGAGAATATTTTTAGAGCTATTTTTCTCTTCTTTTCACAAAATAACAAGAAGATTAAGCACATCAGAAGCTTTTTGTGATTGCTTCTTAAGGTCCATGGAAACCGCATTACAATCATGAAATATGTGTCACATCTTCGCTCTCCATGGGCCAGAAACTTTCTGATGAAAACACTTTCTTTCTTCATTCCTACACTGCTCCATTTATCGGATAAAAGTTGGCATAATAACGTTGAAATGTGAAAAAAGTCTTATGCAAGCGGGATTAATCTGTCGGCGCCCTTGCAACGGATCGTCGATTTAACACGCGATAAAATCGGAAACTAATCATTCTTCTTTTTTCCTATTGTTGATCTTTGTCAAGTGAAATTTGCTAGGAACCGTGAATGAATAAGTGAATTGGGTGACTGTCGGAAGAATTTGATTTTGTGTGGGGGATAGTATTCTTGAAAAACAACCAGTTCAGATGATCATCGTTTTAGTCTTATTTTTTTTTACTGATTTCATATAGAATTGCGTTCGACCACCCACCTGATGGTTAGCGATGATGTTTGATGTTTGTCATATTTACCTATAAGTAAATTTTTTCAACATAAAAACATTTAACTAGTAGCTTTTGTAAACTCACTCAAATTTTAAATAAGATTTATTGGTGCTACACTTACTACGATGTAGCCATTTGATATAAAAGGCCAACTGGTAGATCATGTCTTGTTGCATTAAGCCCACCCTGTACTAGGGTTGCCAACCGTACTCTAAAATAGAGTATTGTACTCTATATCATGTAGGCGTACTCTATAATCTATAAGACTAATAGAGTACGCTAAAATACTGTTTTTTACACAATGTTAACTATACTAGTGCCAGTCATGTAATATTATGCAAACCCATTATCATAAACAAAAATGTCGACTAAGTATTTACTGTTAATATGTTGGTATCCCCAATCCCCCAAGCCACATTCGGACGTTTCTGAATGAAGCCACTAATGTCATTATGTCAATGTCACGTCACAAGTTGTTTTGAGAAGTGTTTTGAGGTTACGTTAATTTTGGCGCGAGAAGTTCTCGATTTTCCAGTGTGTTGCGAGTGTTGTGACTCTGTTTTTTGTTTGGAAAACTTTTATCCAATTTTTAATGGATGACGTGATTGACGAACATGATAACACCGATCAGGAATCCTGTGCTGATAACAGTAATAGCATCCCACCTAAAAAGCGAAATTTTGTTACGCGTAAGAAAAGGACACAGAAGTACACACAATTGTGGGAAAATGAGTACATGGCTGAGAAAAGACCCAGAAAGTGATACAAATTTTAAAATGCATAATCTGTGGTGTAGTTTTCTCTATTTCGTCATCTGGAATTTGACACGTACGTAAGACTGTTTATTAGGGTGGGCCATAAAAAAAAAAAACTAATTATTTTTCATTAGTTACCGTGAAAATATCATTAATGATGATGAAAAAAAAAATCTGGTAAAGTTTAAGCTATTAATATTAATATTAAGAGGTGCCTCTTCGTGATTTTTGATTTCTCATTTAATAACATGGGAAACAAACATTTTTAAGTTTGAATTTTTAAACCCCGGCAATAGCACATTGTGGTAAGCTCAGGATATAATTCATAGGAAATTAAATAATCTACAAAAAAAGCTTTTATTATTTTTTGATAAATCCATCTGTTCAAAAGTTATTGGAACTTGAAGTATAAATTATAGTAAATTTTGAGATCTTATTTAAATGAGAAATCAAAAATGGTTGTGTGAATATGTGGATGGAATTGGGCATTGGTACTGGCAGTGGTTTGATTGGACTTGTTAATGTTGACCCTTTTGTTCTGTGTGTGTGTTGTTGTTGTTGGTGAAGGTGCAAGTATCACGGTACTATCTTAAATCTTTTCAGATAAAACAACATCAAGATACAAAACAACACAAAGCCAAAACTGAATTAAAAAGAACATATGGAGTCCTACAAAAGTTTTTGACTCCAGCTTCAACTTCAAGACCAGTATCTGTAAATGACAATGTTACAGCTGCTAATTAGCTTTATCATTCCATACAGTTAAACATAATTTATCATATAATAGCATAGATTGCTCCATTAAAGTCGATAAATTAATATATGCTGACTCCAAAACTGCTACTAACGTCAAATTAGCCAGGACTAAAATGGAAGCTCTGGTAATGGAGGTTCTCGGACCTCATGCTCTTGAAAGTGTAGTTAATGATTTAAAAGATGAAAACATGTATTTCTGTCTGCAAACTGATGCATCAAATAAAAAAACATCAAATAAAGTAGTCATAAAGTAGTCCAATATTTTACTGTGACAAAACAAACAAACTTTTAGATTTTTATGAAAATGCTAATGAGAGTGTGGATGGCAT
Organism: Tholera decimalis; assembly: GCA_943138885.2. Classification (NCBI taxonomy): domain Eukaryota; kingdom Metazoa; phylum Arthropoda; class Insecta; order Lepidoptera; family Noctuidae; genus Tholera; species Tholera decimalis. The sequence goes on from OW964562.2 coordinate 21,963,664, forward strand.
GTTCACTGCTATAAAAAGTCTATGGATATGTATAATATCCCTTTCAATCGAGTATCTGGCCTTAGTGCAGATAACACAAATTCAAATTTTGGAGTGCATCACTCATTATACACTAATATGATAGATGTAGTACCTGATCTTATAAAAGGTGATTGCCATGCACATATTGAGCACAATTGTGTGAAACATGGAATGGGTTTTCTTTAACTTATGATGTTGAAAATGTTATTTTAAAAATATATAGCCATTTTTCCATGTCAGCTTGTAGGAGAGAAGAATTGAAAAAGTTTGTTTCCATAGTTGAAGGAGACTTTCATGAGCTTAAGAGACATATTGGCACTAGGTGGTTGTCATTACTCCCTTGTATTGATATTATATTATTGAATTGGCATTGAATATGCAGTTATTTTAAAAGTCTTAGTGAGGATTGCCCTATGATAATTCAAAATCTGTTGATGTTAGATTGTGAGCATGATTTAATTTAATTTTGCCAGCCATATTTTAAATATATTTTACAAAACTATTAAATCTCTGGAAGGTAACTCTGTCACAATTGTAGATGTTTTGGTATAATGGAAAATTTAAAATCAGAATTACTGCAAAGTCAGAACGACAACTATTTTGGCTATACATCAAAACAGAAATTAAAACCTATTGAACAATCATCACCTAACTTGTTTAATAAAATTAACACGAATTTTTCATTGTGTATAGACAAATGTTTGATTTATTTACAAAAATGGTTTGATTTTAGTAGTGATAACTGGCTTTCTTCACTAAATAAAATATCTTTAAGAACTAATATTGAATTTAATCATTTAGAACAAATTATAGAAGAAAAACTTAATTTACGAAGACTAAATATACATATGGACAGTTTATATTCAGAAGTTATAATTTTAAAAGAACTCCAAGGTGAATATTGTTAAATAACACAGATTTTACGCAAAAGTCCACTGCAGAAAAATGGCAATTATTTAAAAAAAATGTCCCGATGAATTTGTTTGTTTAAAAAAAATATTAGCTATATACTCTCTGTTCCCGCCACTTCAGCATTTACTGAGAGAGTCTTTTCGATCATGAATGTGAAGTGGCGGGAAGAGAGAAACAGAGCTTCATTGAAATTGATTAAAAATGAGCTCTAGATCTATATAAATTTAGAGTTAAATGCTTGGAGTCATACAATTCTTTTAAAGTAAATGAAAAATTGTTATGTGCTGCAAAAAGTACCAAAAAAAATACTTTTTCAAAAATATTGAATAAATAATACTCTTAGAAATAAACGAACACAATCTAATTATATAATTCAATAGATCGAAAAACGGCAGATATTCTAATATTACGGTACGCTTCGCATAAAATAAGCTAAAGAAAACACTTTCGACACAATCCCGAAAAGTGCAACTATGAGAATTCCGAAATTGCAAACTACAAAATATTTTATGAAAAAGCAGAGTCAACTTAGTATTTTACACATTCCGCTTTTTACATTTTTGCCGCAAAATAAGCAAGCTTAGGCCAGGTATGCATATTTATTTTTCGCGCCTTCCTCTTTACCAGATAAATAAAGTTTTTAACGTATGTGCTGCTATTATTTGCTGTTATAAATATTCATAACTTAGTAAAATGTGAAAACTTCGTGCTGGTAAATGCTTATGTAATTTTTTACTTTATTTTATGAGAATATGGCAGCGCATGAGTAAAATTTATTCATCATTCCTGTCTCCTGGAAGCTCCAGTGTTCTATAGTACTGAATTTAATAATATAGCGTATAGAATAGATAAATTATAATTAAGTCAAATACGGACGTACTACTACTACTACTATTCTTCATTTTTAGGGTTCCGTAGCCAAATGGCAAAAAAAGGAACCCTTATTGATTCATCATGTCTGTCAGTCCGTCCGTATGTCACAGCCATTTTATTCGGAAACTATGAAGACTACATAGTTTAGTATAGTTGAAACTTGGTAAGTAGATGTATTCGGTGAAACGCTTTACTATATTTATACAAAAAAGAAAAACACATTAATGGTAACTTCCTATACATGGAACTGTAACTTAAAAAAATAAACCTATACGTGCGAGGTGTCAATAGATAGGTATTTAATGACATAAAGTTTTCTAAATACATAGTTCCACAGTGGTAGAAAGTCCCCTTCCCCCTCCCTATAACTTTTAATATAAAACAAATTTATTGTTTATTTTTTTTTATAAAAGAGTGAATTTCTAAAAAATATATATGCTGTACATTGTAATGAAAACGTTTATTGGTTTGAACGAGATACAATCAGTAGTTTTAGCACATTTTCAAAAAACGCAAATATAACTTTGTCATTCATACAAATGCCAATTTTTTTCATCATTTAATCGCGGTATCATCAAACACCAAATTACATAAATGGTTTGAGATTTCATTTAAAACAAGAATCTAAATGCACATCAATTTCATGTAGTTACTCTTCTAAAGCGTCAAAGATCTACAATTTCAGATAACACATCTAAAATCAAACTAAGAATAGATAAGATCCTTTTATATCTTACGAAGATAGTTTTTCATTTACTTGGCGGGTTCCGATAGTGATGAAATTATCCCCGCTAGCCAAGTTTATCAGGGTAAGCCTTCCCTATTCGGACCCGAATCACTTCCAGCACACTGAATTGTATGTTAGACGTGTCTTCTTTCAGATTTATCAGTAGTCAGAATTATTTGTACTATTTTTTACTATGAATGTAATAATAGGCAGATATACACTTTATACCATAAACATATTATTACACCATAACAGAAAACAAACAAGGACTTAACAACTAAATAAAAATTGGCCAAGTGCAAGTCTGACTAACCCATGAAGGGTTCCGTAGTAACTATGCCAAATAACTTTGTTTTTCATAGTGTTTGTATGAATTACAACGTTACATTTGCGGTTTCATAAAATATGCTATATCTCAAAAACTGCTGACCCGATCTCATTCAAACTATTTTTTGTTGAAAGGTAATATTAACATCTACAGTATACATTTTATTGAGATTTTTGACTCCATTGTTATAGAAGTTAGAGGGGGGGACACATTTGACCACTTTGGAAGCGTCTATTTTTTAAAGTATTGACTTTATGCAAAAGTTTTAAAGACCTGTCTATACAACGTGTAATTTAAAGGGTATATACATTTTTTTTTTATTTTATTTAGAATATGTTCGCGTTTGACCACCATCTCACCTGATGGTAAGTGATGATGTGGTCGAAGATGGAGCACGCTTACCTAAAAGTAACCTATTCACTCTTGACTTAAAGGCTCCTAGGTTATAGCTATCGGGAAACACAGACTCAGGCAGAGAATTCCACTCCTTAGCCGTACGCACAATGAAGGTATTCCCAAAACGTTTGGTGCGTATGGGTGGGATGTCCACCATGTAACGATGGCGCTCCGCCGTTTGTCTCGTAGTCCGATGATGGAACGGGCTTGGTGGAATTAGATTGTGTAATTCCATCGCACACTCCCCGAAAGCCAACGGTGCACAACCAAGTGCACGGCTTCTTTGGATCATAACATACCAAGTGCACGGCTTCTTTGGACAAACGATATGGCAAGGGTTTTATAATCCTAAGTCTACGTGTGTAGAACTTATTACAAATTCCAATACACTGATACCAGAGACCGAATTTTTCAAATTAAGAAGAATGAAAAGAATTATCGTGTTATTGGCAAGTGACGTAGAAAGTTATTGACCCTCGTAGTGCTGTGACACGTTTGTTATGATTGGTATTCAATAAATATAATACGAAACCAATAATTTGGTATCAATTCTTTGAGTCAGTTATTTTGTGCTGAAACTGTGCATAGAGACTTCATACCAGATGTTGTCTTCAGCCCTTTTGGATAGATATGGGGTTTCCGTTACACGTTGTAGATACCACACACGCATAGGTTTCATGAAAAAAAATAATTTCAGATTCAGTTCCATATATGGTGAGCCCCCTGAATTTTAAATATTTTTTAATTTTTTTTCTTAAAATCAGAAAGCAGTTCACAAAATGCATCTACTTTCCAACTTTCACATGCATAGTCCCAATGGTTTCGGAATAAAATGACTGTGAGAAACGGACGGACAGACAGACTGACGGACAGATATGACGAAACTATAAGGGTTCCGTTTTTTGCCATTCGGCCACGGAACCCTAAAAAGGGTGATACAATGGGCGGTCTTATCGCTAAAAGCGATTTTTTAACTAATAACTTGGTTTTAAATATTTTGTAGTGGAGGAGCAATGGTGGCCCAGTGGTTACAGGCCAGACTTGCGAGTTGCAGGTCGTGAGTTCAAGCCCTATCGGGCCCGTTACTTTGTGTAATTTATATCATCACCACTGCTCTCAAATCGGTGAACGAAAACATCGTGAAGAAACCTGTATGTCTTAGGACCAAAAATTCGAAGACATGTGAGATCTACCAACCCACACTGGACCCACGTGGTAGATAACGGCCCATTCCTGCTCATAGAGAGAAAGCCTGTGTTCTAGCAGTGGGAACGTAATAGGCTGAAATATTATTATAAAAAACCCGCTTTTGCAGTAAAGCGAAAAAAATTAGCATTTGTCGATCTCCAAGGACTAATCCATCTCTGTACCTCATGTTAATTCGAAATTCAAATTGTGAAATCTTTACTTACTTAACGGTACCAACTACAATTTAAACTTAGAGCGAGTGTACTGGAAACACATAAATAATAATAATGAAAAATTGTTAAGTGCATTAGACGTGAAAGTGTAACAGACAGACAGACAGAGTTTCGGTTGCTACAACGTGTAATTTAAAGGGTATATACATACCGAGTGCACGGCTTCTTCGGATGATAACAAACGATATGGCAAGGGTTTTCTAATCCTATGTCTACATGTGTGGAGCATATTAGAAATTTCAATAATATAATAAAATCAAAATATAGAGGCCGAATTTTTCAAATTAAGAAGAACGAAGAGAATTATCGTTTTATTGGCAAGTGACGTGGAAAGTGATGACCCTCATAGTGCTGTGACACGTTTGTTATTACTAGTGTTCAAGAAACATATGAAACTAATAATTTGGGGTCAATTCTGTGAGTCACTTATTTTGAGCTGAAACTTTGCATAGAGACTCCATACCAGATGTTGTCTTCAGTCCTTTTGGATAGATATAGGGTTTCCGTTACACGTTGTATAATATTAAATTAATAGGGATTGTATTTTAGTTCTCGTTTAATAGTTATGTACCTTAGTAGTCCAAATTAACCATAACAATATGAAACTACAACATACAATCCAGTCCAATTATTGTAACACCATGTTTTGTTAACGAACAACAGACTATGCAAGTCACACAATATATTACAAATGGATCATGTACACATCCATTACAATTAACATGTACTACATCAATTTAAAGAAGCCCCGAACACGATTTACGAAACTAAAACGATAAAAGCGAGCTGATAGTTGCATTTTTATCGTCGGGGAGCAGGCAGGCTATGCAAACGACTTTGCACTGAGAAACGAGGATGGTTTTATCTAAGGCAGATGTTCCCCGGCCTCTATTTGGCTTACAATTTAGTATGTAAATTGTGGACTTCGCATTTGTAAGTACTCCAAAACGAATCAAAAGCTGCGCTTCATAAAATCAAATTGTATTATATTTATTTATTTAAACTACATGTACAATAGTTGTACACGGGTGGACTTGAATGCAGCAAGGCATTCTCTGTCAGTCAACATTTGGGTTAAAAATACCACATTGTAGTAGGTGTACAAATAAATTAATTTAATTATGGAAATAATACACAAATAATAATATGTATAGTACTAATAAAATACATATTGTATACACTAAAATAATGAACTACTAAATACGGTGCTTTGTATTAATTTTTCTGATTAAGAGAGCTCATAATTTATGACCAAGACCAAACTAAGTATGACAGACTTACAAATAATGGATTCTAATTTTACGCTTAAAACTTTGATTTGGAAAAGGAGTTTAATAAAACCCGTAGCGGTGAGAAGGAATATGAAGAAGTAAGTATTGGATGCGCGAAGGTTAAGACTATGGAAACTGCCCAACACTTTAAAATTTTGTGATATATTGCTTTAAAAAGAATAATGATATATTCAACATAATATCACAAATTAAATGCCTTGAATGTTCAAATGAAATTTTGATTAACGAGTTCACATGTTTGGTTTTGTGAATAACATTACATGTAGTTCTAATTGGAGATTAACTTTGTGTAGTTCTGATGAATATAATTTAATTTCTCTGAATGTAATTGTGGTAGCCACGGAATGTTTCAATTTATGGTGATGTGTCTGTTGGGGGTTAAAGTTAATTACATAAAATAAATCTACTTCACATACTGCTTGTTTCAATTTGACCATTCTAATATCGAGCCATATTCATTATGTATTTCTCACGGAGTAAGCTATTCTGGAAATATAATTGCGTACTTCATAAAATGATATTTCCTTTTACAATCCAAAGGAAGAAATCAACTGTTTCATACTAAAGAAAACATGTTTGTACCGTCTCATAAAAAAATGGCTGTAAACATTGTTTATAAAGATATCGTAATCATAATAATGTTCAACTGACACCAAATCACCCTACTAATTTACTAATAGCACTCAACAAAAAACTTGCCATGGAAATCTGCAAACTGGAATACGAACATTGTATAAGTGTTTTGTTTTTCAATTTCCTTTGCAGTACAAAAAAAAAGTGAAGCACTTTATTTCCACATTAGAAGGTATTAAAACAATTCTCAGACATGGTTGAATCTTTTCATTCTGTATATATTTTCTGAGAGTTTCTTTTCTTCAAGTTGTGAACAATTGTCGGTACTCAACAGTTGTTCTTGAACAAACCAGTGATTAATTTGCCTCCTCTGAATTAAAAGCATTGTGTTGTTAATTATATCGAGGTAAGAAGGAACTTTCCTTTGGGTTAATTGTTTTTGGTATAAATAGCTATTATGTTGACCATGTTACGTGAAGATAAATGTCCTCTGCAATTTTAAACCGATATCGAAAAAAGGAGAAGGTTCTCAGTTCGTCGGTAGCTTTTTTAACACGCTTTTATTAGGTCGACCTGTATGTAAATAACTACACACATCAAAAGTGTCTAGGGATCAAGCATTTTTATGCGGATTTCTTGAGATTGAGATGTGGCTTTGTAATAAATTTATGATTTTATAAATTTATATGGATCCTTTTTGGTGCATTTCATAATTTGAAACAGGAACTGTTAATCAAATTCGAGTAAAAGATGAAAATCAGCTGTCAATATTTTCCCTATAAAAACATACAACGCATTGAAGACATTATTAGTGCTACTGTTTCCCTACTACTGATTAAAACCAACGTTATTATGGAGCGGCGACGTCATTTAAGCAGGGAAGAAATGCTCAGAGCCGTGGAAATGATAGAAGCTGGTTCCCGGCAACGTACTGTGGCTTTAGCTCTGAATACAAGTCAGAGTATTATCAGTCGACTTTGGACACGTTACCGAAGCACTGGTACCGTGGCTGAGCGCCATGGAGGACGGTATCGCTGCACCACACGGAGACAAGACCGATACATTCAAATCTTAACTCGAAGAGCTCCAACAATAACCGCCATGATGTTAGCCGTGAGGCTTCATCACTCTTCAGGGAACTTAATTAGCGACCAAACAGTCAGAAACCGCTTGCATGAAGTGAACCTTCATTCCCGAAGACCGCTACGGGTACCACCTATAGCAATGCACAATCGTAGGATTCGATATCAATGGGCTCTTGAACACAGAAATTGGGCAGAAGAACAATGGCGTTTCGTGTGCTTTTCTGATGAGTCTCGTTTTGGTATGAGACCGGATACAAGACGTATACGACACTGGAGAACCCCTGGACGCCAACAGCGATTAAAATCCTGCCAGGAAGTCCATCCTTATAGTGGTGGAACCATCATGGTATGGGCGGGTATTTGGATCGGCGGAAGAACTGAGTTGATTTGGATCAGAGGCAACCTCAACGCTCAAATTTATGCTGAGACGATTGTATCTGACGTCATCGTTCCTCTACAAGTGCAAATCGGTCCCTTATTTCAGTTAATGCATGATAATGCACGACCGCACACCGCAAGAGTTGTAAGACAGACTTTCGCCGCAGCTAACATCAATGTTCTGCTCTGGCCTGCTCAGTCGCCAGACTTGAACCCGATTGAGCATGCATGGGATATGCTACAGAGAAGAGCGCTGCCGAATATGGAGGGTATCCAGTCGCAAGAAGACCTTTTTTTGTTGTTGCAACGAACATGGGCGGCCATTCCACAGCGTGATTTGGATGAACTCATTTTGAGTATGCCAAACCGATGTTCTTGTGTTGTTAGTGTTCGCGGTAGAAACACGGATTATTAATTGTTTAAGTTACCCAATAAAATTTTAAAGAAAACTGTTATTTCAGTCTTTTTTTCGAACTTTAATGTTAGTGGTACAAATGTCAAAAATCCCTTTATTAGGAAAATGGCAAATTTCTTTATTAATGCAAAGGTGACTTGGTTTATCGTTACTGTGACAAACGAAAACAACGGCTTTATTGCCAACTCGAGGAGCCATAACTAGAACATAATAAAACCGTATTCAAGAATGCACACAGTTACAACCACATCATCACCATAAAGTGTAATACTGTCAAGAGCACAAAATTACAAAATGCTCACTGAGATGGTCATTAGAATACAGCATCGTACAATCAAGGGAACTGCCTCGTTTTGTGCGTAAAAGTACCATTTTCTTACGTGGTAATGTTGTGTAAACATATAAAAGAGACAAGTGACATATAAAGGAGATAACTGACTGTAGGGACTAATGTCGCCTGAGCTATGGAAGCGAGAAAAGAGCATTAATTTACCGTGAAAATATCGTATAGAGTTGGGCCTACATGGATTACCAAAATTACTGAGCTGTGGGCAAAATAATCAAATGTTTTTTATCCTACCCTCTTATCTACTGGTATAAGGTCGATGATGTGGTCGAAGATGAAATATGTTTACCTAAAAGTAATCTATCCACTGTTGACTTTAAGACTCCCCAGGTTATAGCTGTCAGGAAAGTCTAACCCTTAGCTACTATAATATTATGCAATGGCTAATTTAATTATGGAATTATTGCTGCGTTACATGGAACACACATAGATTTGTCAAATATTAGTATATTGCTCGCAAACGGAATGCTTACCAGAGAAAGCAGCGATAAAAGGGCTCGCCAATGGCAGCTGCAGGAAGATGGTGATAAGTGTCTTCCATGTGTGCCTTTCTTAATGATGGTGGTAATTATGACATCGATACAGACCATATTGAGCCACGAAATAAGTACTATATGGTGTAATCATAAGAAATTGTGAGTACATTAATGCAAAAAAAAAGAAATTCTAGAATTAACTTTACAAGAACTACAAGAAGAACATAACGACCCAGACATTATATGTCTTTCCGAAACCTTTATCAAAAGAGACTACGAACGTTTCATTAAAATTTATGGTTATGAGATGGCCTCTAGCTACTGCAGAGAAAAACAAAAAGGTGGGACCTGTATTTTTGCTAAGAAAAATCTGTTATTCAAGGACTTGCTGTTTATAAAAACCTATGCCACGCAAAACACTTTCGAAGTTTGCGGAATAGAACTAATACATCATAAAATTATTATAATTTGTGTATACAGAACACCTCAATCAGACCCGAACCAATTCATAATCAAATTAAATAGTCTCATGCATAAGTTATTTCAAAAATATAATTCTAGAACAAAAGTAGTTTTAGCGGGTGATTTAAATATTAACACCCTTAAAAAAGGCAATATTACTACTCAATTACTGGATCTAGCATACAACTATAATATGAAATTACACATTAATGTACCAACGCGTAAGTTAGCATGTATAGATCACATTCTGAGTAATATTCACAACGCTACTGCTACAGTTATGCCACTTCACTTGTCTGACCACGACACAGCACAAATGTTAACTATTCCTTTAAAACATAAAACCCAAAATCAAGCAATACATTATATTTACAAAAGAGATTTCAATTCCTGTAATATCCACAAGTTTAGGGAATGCTTAAGTAATCTTTCTTGGTCTGACATACATACGGCTAACGACGCAAACTCAGCATTCAATCAGTTTCATGAAATGTTTTGCCTACTTTACAATCTCTGTTTCCCGAAATTAAAAGTAAAAGTTAATTTAAATAATAAAAAGAAACAACAAAGATAAGCAAGGGCTTAAAAAAAAGCTGTAAAACAAAACGGCTACTGCGCCAACAATTTTATAAACACAAAACTGCGATTAATAAGACTAAATACCTTAAATATACTAATCTCCTTAAAAAATGCATCTTTAACTCAAAAAGAAACGCTAATATCAAATACATACATAAAAATGATAACAAATGCAAAGCAACGTGGAATGTTATAAAAGACGAGCTGAATGATGTAAACTCCAGACATAATATAGAAAATATCAAATATAACAACACACTCATTTCCAATCCAGTAGATATAGCGTCTGCCTTTAATAACCATTATATCGATTCTACTAACAGATCAATGCCCCCGAGCGTCAAAGGTAACACTATCAATAATATAATTGTTGGCTCTATGTTCCTCAAACCGATGTCGACAATTGAAGTTAAGCAAGAAATAATGCTTTTAAATAACACAAATTCTGAAGGGCACGATGAAATTAACACAAAAGTCATTAAAATCTGTGTCGACGAAATTATTGAAGTACTAACACACCTAATTAATTTGTCATTCTACGAGGGAACTTTTCCAGAAGCTTTAAAGGTTTCCGTTGTTAAACCACTGTACAAAAAAGGAGACAGACATGACCTAAACAATTACCGTCCTATCACCTTAATACCCATCTTGTCTAAAATATTCGAAAAATGTATGTACAAAAGAATTGCAAATTACTGTCAAAAGTTTAACATAATACAAAAGGAACAGTATGGCTTTCAAAAAGGGAAGTCTACAACGTTAGCAATCTATGCCCTCATAAATGTTATCTTAGCTAATATTAATGACAACAACCTAACCACGGGATTATTCTTTGACTTGTCGAAAGCGTTCGACCTAGTTTCACATGATCTACTACTGCAAAAGTTAGAAGCAGTCGGGATTAGAGGGCCAACCTTACAGTGGATAAAATCATATTTTGATAACAGGCAACAATGCGTTACCGTAACAACCATTAATAAAGATAAAGTAGTTACGCAACACTCTTCGAAATATAGATGTAACAGGTTTGGTGTCCCTCAGGGAAGTATACTCGGGCCAATCTTATTCTTGATATATATAAATGACATTATTAAAATAACGAAACATAAATCCATATTATTTGCTGATGACATCTCTATTATTGTGACATCAAATAAAAAAAAAATACAACTCACGACCATGAAACTGACATTAATAATACTATTGACATTTTAATTAATTGGCTTTATGTACATAACTTACAAATAAACCTTGATAAATCCGTATATATACAATTTAATAAATCTAATAATCATAAATATAATATCAAATTAAATATACCCAAAATCAAACCAGTAACACATACAAAGTTCTTAGGAGTTACTATTGATGAAGATCTAAATTGGAAAGTGCATATAGACAGTGTATCAAGTAAGATAAATAAATTCGTGTATGCCCTAAAACAAGTAAAAAAAGTACTAATCTTAAAACAGTCATATTAGCTTACCGTGCGTATGTGGAATCCATGTTGCGTTATGGACTGATAATATGGGGTAACAGTACTGACAGAAACAGAGCCTTCATTGCTCAAAAAAAATGCATTAGGGCTATATGCGGACTTCATCCGGAGGAATCATGTCAACCAGTATTTAAGAAACTTGGCTTGTTACCGCTACCTTGTCTGTATATTAATGAAATTTCAATGTTTGTATGGAAACATAAAGAATTATTTCAAGTAGCAAACGATCTAAATCCTCGAAGCCGACGAGACCCGCATAGACTCGTGCTAAACAGTGTTCCCAGGCTTGTTAAGTACAACAAAAACTGCTTAAGTATGTGTGTATGTATTTATAACAGATTACCGAGTCACCTGAAAATGTTAAACTCGAGATATGCATTTAAATCTAAACTGTATGAATGGTTACTTAATAGCAACTTCTATAGTATAAAACAATACCTAGAACAAAAGTAGTGTTCTTAAAATATAATAATAATTTAGTTTACTAAGAAAATTGTTATTACAAATACATTTGCATGCTATGTTTAATCTTGGCAAAACATGTCTGCTCTATTTTTGCACTGTAAGACCTATTTATACCATGTTTTACGCAAATAAATACATCTTACATCTTATCTTATCTTAAAAGTTAAGTTACCAAGCAAATCAAACAAACCTATGGTAATTGTTGGCGAAAAACGATTTTTTTTTTTATTTAGAATAGGTTCGCGTTTGACCACCGTCTCACCTGATGGTAAGTGATGATGTGGTCGAAGATGGAGCACGCTTACCTAAAAGTAACCTATTCACTCTTGACTTAAAGACTCCTAGGTTATAGCTATCGGGAAACACAGACTCCGGCAGCGTATTCCACTCCTTAGCCGTACGCACAATGAAGGTATTCCCAAAACATTTGGTGCGTATGGGTGGGATGTCCACCATGTAACGATGGCGCTTCGCCGTTTGTCTCGTAGTCCGATGATGGAACGGGCTTGGTGGAATTAGATTGTGTAATTCCATCGCACACTCCCCGAAATGCAAAAAAAAATCTTATACAGTACGTAAAACGTAATATTGAATGAATCATGGGAGCGAAAACAGTGTACGTATTCATTTGTAGTAAAAATATCGTGTAAGGCTGTATATATACGAGCTGTTGTCGCCTTGCGCTCGCTGCACGCACTTCCGATATCACATAAAATGTGTGTGCTACGCTCGTTGTTAATGTTATTGCTTTGCCCTCTTTATCAAGTTTCTAGTGCTTTGAAGTTTAAATTTCCACTGAAATCTCTTTAGCACACGAGACTGCATCTTCGACTCATTATCTCTTTTCCTGCAAGACAACCTTTTCATTTTCTTTTTACTACATTTTTTTCCTTCGTTACAAGGCAAGTCAACAGAATTTCTGATCAGAAATATGAAAGTATTCATAGAATTAAGAATGCAACGCCATTATAGATAGATTGGTTGCTTGAGAGTGCAAGCAAACTAACAAAAGCATCCGCATACTCCACTTAAAGATAATATTATATTCTATTTCTCGCTACTGGTAGTTTAAACATAACGAATATACATATATTTCAGAAAAACATGTTTTTAGAAAGGATCAAACAAAGGGCCGACACGCAGCAGAACTATTTTGGTGAGGTTTGCTCATATTGACTGTAGGTCTGCTATTTGGAAGGCAAAATCTGCTCTGAAGGGCTCTGCGGTCACAGTCAAGGAGTTTTTGACCAAGTCTAGGCAGACTGTTTTCGGCCGGGCGCGGTTGCATTTCGGGATGTCGGCGTGCTGGACCCAGGATGGAATAATTCATGTCAAATCCCACGATGGAGCTCGTCATAAAATTTCTACGTTGGATCAACTAAACTCTTTGTTGGCGAAGTATCCCAAGAAGATGGCTGCAACAGGAAACAAGCCAGGTACTGAGGCTCTTAGTAATTAGTCTAATCATCAGTCAATCGTCAGTTATCACTAATCACTATATATCATTTTTCATAATCTGTCCATCAATGTTTGTAGCGGCATTTTTGTTTTAATACGGATTGATATATAATTATAGTATACTTCTGCTACCTACAATATATATCTTATTTTAACTTCACAATTTTAAGTTTTTGGTTGTATTTGCACAAGTGAAATCTAAGTAATAGGTATACCGAGGTATACGTATAATTTGTTTTATTTTAGCACTATGTGTCAATGTCAATGTCACCGTAATCTGTCGCTTGCTTGGTCGCTTGTCATTTATTGTTTAGTCATGTAAATATTTTTAAATGTTCAACTCTAGATAAGTGGCTTTTGCGGAGGAGCCGCTACTGTTTTGCCTATAACTAATAGGAATAATTCAAACAAATAGTAATGTAATAATGTGATATCTTATGTAGTTCTGTTCCACGTTTTGTAGTATCCCTGTCTTGTAATTCTTAATTTTCTTTTTGTGTAATTTAGTATATATCGTTTTGTTCATCTTGTTTTGTTCCTCGCTTTGACTATAATACTTTTTTTCCTATTTTGTTTTTTATATGTATAATTGGAAACTAGTGTCGCTGGTGGGTGGTGCACAGATAGTGGTGTATCACCGGAAGGTAGTAAGGTAGTTTAAGCATAATATATTTATTTATATATTTTTTTTTCTTTATGTCTTCTGATGACTCTTTTCATTCTGCTTTTGATTCCGCAAACTCTTGCAATGCTAGTTTTAGTTCCTTGACTGACACTCTTACTGACTTTGTGCATCGGAGCTTCAGCCAACAAAATAAAAATTCTTTTAATGTCTGCCATATAAATGCACAGAGTATTCCGAGTCATTATAGCGATCTGTACGACGCCTTTTCTGACGCCAATGTACATGCCGTTCTGGTTTCTGAGAGTTGGCTCAAACCCCACCTTCTTTCTACCACGTACTCTCTTCCTGGTTTCATTCTTATCCGGAATGATAGAATTGGAAAGGGAGGAGGTGGTGTAGCTATCTATCTTCGCAGTGATTTTTCTTATAAAATAGTTGCCAGTTCTCCTTCACAATATAGCGCTTCCGCTGAATACCTCTTTTTGGAATTTTACGTCAAAGGTGTCAAAGCCCTACTTGGTGTTGTCTATTGCCCGCCTGCCGTTGACTTTTTTTCCGATCTTGAATTGGCGCTTGAATCCATAGGTTCTGAGTATGCACATTGCGTCATCATGGGAGATTTTAACACGGACCTTTCTCGCTCAACCCCTTCCTCCCGAAAGCTCCTTCACATTATTGATTCCGTTAGTCTTCATGTTCTTCCACTGCAGCCCACTCATTTTAATGTGTCAGGTGTTGATACGTGGCTCGACTTGATTCTAACATCCACTCCCTCTTTGGTTGCATCTCATGGCCAATGTCCTGCACCTGGCTTTTCCCATCATGATCTCATTTTCCTCTCCTATATCTTAAAGCCACCAAAACCTCTCCCTAAAGTTCTGCACATGCGTTGTTATGCGCGCATGGATGTTGAGAAGCTGCGTAAAGATGCGTCAGAAATTGATTGGGGCCACCTTGCAGCGGCAAAGACCATTGATGACAAACTTGGTATCTTCAATCAGGCCGTCCTTGCCCTCTACGATGAACATGCTCCTGTTAGGAAGGTTAAACTAAGGCGACTACCAGCTCCTTGGATGTCACCAGGGGTTCGTTTAGCGATGAGGTGCAGGGATCGAGCCTTTCGGAAGTATAAAAAGGATCGCAGTGAAGATAAAAAGAATGCCTACAAAGCTGCAAGGAATCGGTGTAATCAGGTGATACGCCATACATACGCCATATTCTTGAAAACATTTCAACTTCCTCACCTGCCGATATCTGGAAATTCCTTGGAACTCTCGGTATTGGTAGGTCAAGTCATGTAGATTTTCCTAAAGCGATCGTTTTGGATGATATCAACCGTCATTTTACTACAACTTGTCATTTGGACCCCCTTATTTTGTCTCAGACGGTTGATTTCATCACTTGTTTACCTGGTCCAATCATTGAACCATTTCGGTTTTCACCAGCGACCTTGGATGAAATAAGAAAGATTATACTATCCATCAAATCCAAGGCTGTGGGTCACGATGAAATCAATCGGGGTATGATTACCTTGATCCTAGACTGTCTTCTCCCACCAATTTCCCACATCATCAATTATTCCCTCGATTCTGGACAATTCCCATCCTTGTGGCGTATGGCCTATGTCCGTCCACTTCCTAAAATATCAAATCCTTCACTACCTAACCATTTTAGACCTATATCCATTCCCCCTTTCCTGTCAAAAGTGCTCGAAGCCTGTGTTCACAAACAGTTTTCTGGATTTGTTTACCGGAATAATCTTGTAAGCTCATTCCAGTCTGGATTCAGACCCGGGCACAGTACATCCTCTGCTCTTCTTAAAGTGACTGGCGACATTAGAGAAGCTATGGAGGATACTAAAGTTACTGTATTAGTATTAATTGATTTCTCCAATGCCTTTAACGCCGTCAGTCACGATATACTCCTAGCTATCCTCTCCCATCTTATGGTTTCTCCCGAGGCGCTGGAATGGTTCACTTCTTATCTTCGGGGACGTCAGCAGTCGGTCCGCGTTGATGAGAGATCTTCAAATTGGCGTGGTCTGGATGCTGGTGTTCCACAAGGCGGTATTCTTTCTCCATTATTATTCTCTATCTTCATTAACTTTATAACTCACTGTCTTCGGTGTTCGTATCATCTTTACGCCGATGATCTACAATTATATACTGCTGTGCGGGTTGAAGGTTTGTCGGATGCTATAAGGGATGTAAACCGAGATTTGGATGCTATTAATAGCTGGTCTGACAAATTTGGGGTGTCAGTAAACCCCTCAAAATGTCAGGCTTTCATTATTGGTAGCTCACGCATGATGGGTAGAGTGGTGGCTAACTCTCTTCCACCTATTATTTTTAATGGTGCCGTCATTCCCATCAGCCCTAGCGTAAAAGATCTCGGTTTGCATCTTGACGCGACACTTGGTTGGCAAAATCAAGTTTCTAGCCAAAAGGCCAATGGCACTTTGCGTTCCTTGTATCGTCTGAGAAACTTTTTGCCTGTTAAGACGAAGACTATGCTTGTGCAGACTTTAATTTTCCCTTTAATCGACTATGGTGACGTGTGCTACTTTGACCTGAATGCGGTCTTGCTCGATAAGCTTGATCGTCTCCTCAATAACTGCATTCGGTTCATATTTAATTTAAGGAAATATGACCATGTCTCAAGTTTCAGGTCTGAGCTTAAATGGATGACCATTCGCCAGAGGAGAAGTTTGCGCGCTTTGACAACTCTTTTCTCTTTACTCAACTCTCCCAGCCCTCCTTCTTATCTAATGCCTCACTTTCAATTTCTATGTTCTTCACACAATAAGAATCTACGTTCATCCAATAATCTTCTCTTACTCTGCCCTTCTCATACATCTGACTTTGTTCATTCTTCTTTTCATATCCAGTCGATTCTCCTCTGGAATGCACTTCCTCTCGAGATCAGAACGACTGACAGTCGCTATGCATTTAAAAAGAAATTGCGGATCTATTTTCTACACCAATAAGCAGAATTTCCACATTTGGTTTTCATTTGCTTCTTCATTATATATATATTTGTATATGTATATATATATAAGTATTTATTTATATATATTATTTATGTAGATTTCTATTTTTAATGATACTAGGGTTTTTGTGTTATTACTATTATTATATATATATATTTTTTTCTAATTTTACATCACACGTTCATATTGCACCTCCCACACTATCTTTTCACCACTCATGGTTGACTGGTAGAGAATGCCTACGGCATTAAGTCCGCCTTTGTACCTATGTGCATAAAGTGTAAATAAATAAATAAATAAATAAACCTTAAGTGTGCCTACAACTAATAACATTTTTAACCAATATTTTAATCGCGTTTCCGAATGTCTAAATGAATTAAATGGCGACTTTTATAAAAATAATAAACTTGGGGGGTTAAACAACCTAATTATAAATCGAAACGAATCTACATCAAAAGTCGACCTGCGTATGAATGGGAAGCCCAATGAATGTGTATAGGTGACATAAGTTTTAAAGCTAACATGGACACTAACAGTATCATTGGAACTTAAAACAGGTTAGTTCATCCGTGATCATGGCGCTTGCAACAGTACCGACCCATATATGTAGGTGTAAACAGGGTTCCAGACAATTATTCCAAATTAATACTTTCCAAAAAATAAGGAATAAAGCAAACACAAGATAACCTTCTCTATCCTCAATAGTGCACTATATGATCCTGTGTTACAAATAGGTCTATTCTCAAAAATAGAAGCAATTGCACTTTCCCACACATCAATGAAGCAATTCGGTGACCAAAGCGAGATAAAAAATGCGCTTAAGATTGACTACTTAAGACACTGGCCCATCTCAATAAGTCACTCTGTAAAGCAAGCATATAACTCTGACTATAATGCTAGCGCTCCGGCCGCCAACCAGCTTCACAGCAAACGTGGGCCTGCGGACGGAGAGCAGGGGTAGCTAACCGTCCGGTAAGGACCAGGCCAGGGTTGACGGCGCATCGAGTTCTACGCGCGCCTCGAAGAACAGTCAGCAGCATTGACGGAGCTTGACAGGGCTATGCCTTCCGTGGTTGCGGGAATGTTCACCCATAGCGGGAGGAGACATTTGATGATATTCCAACCAAAAACGAAGTCCATGCAGATAAACTTCAACTACAAGAAAACGGCGTTGCGCCATCGTTACATGGTGGACATCCCATCCATACGCACAAAACGTTTTGGGGATACTTTCATTATGCGTATGGCTAAGGAGTGGAATTCCCTGCCGGAGTCTGTGTTTCCTGATCGCTATAACCTGGGAGTCTTTAAGTCAAGAGTGAATAGGTTACTTCTAGGCAAGCGTGCTCCATCTTCGACCGCATCATCACTTACCATCAGGTGAGATGGTGGTCAAAAGAAAATTAAAATAAAACTAAGTCCCGGGCAGAAGCTACTATTATATCTTTGTGACTCCGGCTTACTATTAGCGGCGGCGGCGGCGTCACAATGGTTTGATACTCTATGTACTCTCCCAAGATGCAGTCATTTATATTCGCTTCACCGTCCAATTTTAGATCGTGTAGAATTGCTCAAGTACTGGCACAATTTTGATATTAAGTTTCAATAGAAAAATGGATGGGAATATAAGATAGTCTGGGTTAAGGAAATTCAATTTAATGTATCGTTTTCTCTGGGCGTTAAATAGTACTGCCTGTCGGGGTGGCGGGGATGATAGATACCGTAGTCCCGGAACGGTAAGGCAACTGAAGGAACAGGGTGGGTTTTGGGTGTCAGTAAAAGGCTGACACTTCCTTCTGCTCAGATCAGACTAAGAGGGGGAGGAGTTATTTGACGACATTCCCACCAAAAAAAAAAAAAAGTTAAATACTTCAAGTGGCATATTAATAAGTATTTCCGTACTCTTTGAGGTTTCAGTTTCACTATGTTAGTTTAGTTTACTCTCAAACAAAATTAAATAAAACATGTTTAACTCAAATCTAGGCAAGTACATATAATTTCCTATATAGTCACTTTTACATTCTTCAAGTAATTATTTGTCAACAAATTTGGTAATATTTTATAAGGAGTATTCCCGTTTGAGCACGAATTTTTTGAGCACCAAAGGTATTCCCATTTGAAATAGGAACACGTTTGGTGCTCAATACACAGGTGCTCAAAAAATTGGTGCTCAAACGGGAATACTCCTTTTATAACCAAGATGGTTAAATTAAATATTTTAGTGCGTTTTATTCAGCCTAGTATCAAAATGTAGGACTGAACGAAATGACAAATATTTTTGATAAACAAAGCATTTTTTAAGCTTTCTTAAAATACATTAAATATTTAAAAAAAGATGAGTGAGTATTACCCTACGGCAGACAAGAACAAAATTGACTTTTCTCAGCAATTACCAAAATGTGTAATAACGTATGCTGTGCCACCTTCTTAATAACTATACAAACCACAGTCTACAAATACATAGTTAAAAATATCATACTATGCATGTAATAAAGTTATAACAATAATATTTACTTTATATTATACCTGATACGGGCATCGAATCCGTGACTTATTTCCCGGTAGTCGCACTCGCATATTCAGCATGGATACGAACTATCGTATCCATGCTGAATATTTAAAACACACACTTTTTGTGATAAGTAATCTATTACTTATCACAAAAAGTGTGTATTTTTAATTTTTAATGTTTATTTTAGACTAGCTTCTGCTTGCGGGTTCGCTCGCGTGTTAAGTTCTGCATCAGGTGACAAAAAAAGTTTTATTCAAATCCGTCTAGTAGTTCCAGAGATTAGCGTGTACAAACAGATAAACAGACTGATATTTTAAATTCTTGTTCTATCTGGGGGCACGGTAGTGCCCCCGCCAAGTCGAGCGGAAAGCAAACACTGCCGTACCATCCTTTTCTGGAACCATTTCGGCGTATTTTCAGGCCCCTATTTGGGGACCTCTGGATAGATTTAGAACGCTGAAATTATCATTATCTAGTAAGCTTAAACACACTGCACACACTTAAACCACAAAATTTCATGTTTGTAGCTTGTTTATTTACCAAGTTATGCAAAAGCAAAGTTTTACTATTTCGACATATATAGACTCACTGATCATCAAAATAGAACTAGTACTTCCCATAAACCTAGAGAGCTGAAATTTGGCATAGAGGTAGGGTTTAGTGCCTATATGAAGGGAAAACTGTCAAAACTAGGATCACGGAAGATCTGGAGTACCATACGACCCTGAGGAGAAACCGTAACAGACAAGCCAAAGTATTGAAATTATCGACATGCTATGTTCACAAAGTTTATTGAGCGTGGTTAGACCTTTCCTTTGAAATTAAAAAATTAAAGGTCTGAAGTATCTGATGAAGAACCCTAAGAGCTCAGCTGAACTATGGGAGATATGGAAATGCGCCTTGACAAAAGTTATTTAGTGTAACGAGCCTTTTCTATTGATGTGTATAAAAAATTGAAGGTCTGAAGTATCTGAAGAATAACCCTAAGAGCTCAGCAGAACTATGGGAGATATGGAAATGTGCCTTGATAAAAGTTATTCAGAGCGACGAGTCCCTTCCACTGATGTGTATAAAAAATTGAAGGTCTGAAGTATCTGATGAAGAACCCTTAGAGCTCATCTGAACTATGGGAGATATAGAAATGCGCCTTGACAAAAGTTATTCAATGTGACGAGCCCCTTCTTATAAATGAATATGAAACTGGATTCTGAAAAATTAAGAAACTAATCAAGTAAAAATAGCTTTCTGCAAAAAGAAGTGAAATCCCACCAAAAACAGTAATGTCACAAATAACCTATAACCAAATATATGTACATATCACTACGATATGTTCGGTCTCCGTAAACCACCATATATTTCAAATAAATAAGACAGTGATCATGAATCTAACTGCCAAACGATTATGGCAATATTCCCAAAAGTGTTCGGCTACACCACCGGTTTGCACGTAACCGGTGTTACATAATGATCCATACCTTTATCCCGAATATTGTTTACGTGACAGCATTACAAAGGCTATATTATAGTTAACCCAGTTTTGACCAACTATATTCACCAGATATTCTTTAATGTACACCATAACAGTAAAACAAAATTATGGACTTAACAATTAAAAAAAATTGGCCAAGTGCGAGTCAGACTTACCCATGAAGGGTTCCGTAGTAACTACAATAATATAATATATTTATTTGACGAATAATAAAAACCTTAAAAATTTCTTAAAACTAGCTTATTTACATTTTTACAACTACGCTAAATAACTTTGTTTTTCATAGTCTTTGTATGAATTACAAAGTTATATTTGCGGTTTTAGAAAATATGCTGTATCTCAAAAACTGCTGACCCGATTTCGTTCAAACCAATTTCGGTTGAAATTTTATATTAAGATCCATAGACATATATTTTTTAGATTTTTCACTCCATTATTATAGCAGTTAGAGGGGGGGACACATTTTACCACTTTGGAAGCTTATATCTTTTAAACGATTGACTTTATGAAAAAGTAGTTATAGAAACCCTTATATCATTTTTAAAGACCTGTCTATAGATACTACACACGCATAGGTTTCATGAAAAAAATATTTTCAGTTTTAGTTCCATGTATGGGGACCCCCCCTTTATTTTAAATATTTTTTCGTAAAATCGGAAAGCTTTTTACAGAATACATCTACCTACTAAGTTTCACATGTATAGTCTTAATAGTTTCGGAATAAAATAGCTGTGACATACGGACGGACGGACAGACAGACAGACAGACAGACGGACAGACATATCGAAACTATAAGGGTTCCGATTTATACCATTCGGCTACGGAACCCTAAAAAGGGTGATACAATGGGCGGTCTTATCGCTAAAAACGATCTTTTACAGACAACCTTTGGATGGATTTGACACAGAAGGAGAAAATAAATACGCGGGTAGTCCACGGTGTACCTACTATTTATCTATATAAAATACAAAACAATAAATAACGTTCTCAAAACATATATATATATACATACAAATATATAAAAAAAAGAAAGAAACAAAGACATACATAATAACAACAATTTGAGGAGAGAGATAAAGATCTTTTAAAAAAAAGTTATTTCAAAAATCTAAAAAACCCGACTGCTCAACTGAATTGTAAGAAACAAGCAGATTGGGTCCCGCCTGCTTATCACTTTTTAAAATAAAAATCTGCTTGTTTCTTGCAATTCAGTTGAGCAGTCGGGTTTTTAGATTTTTGAAATAACTTTTTTTTTCAACTTTTAAGTTATAATATTAATTAACAATTTTTTAGTATTCCCGGTCGTGTCACATTGGCACTCCACCGGAATCAGAAAGTGAAGTCCATATTTTTAACTTTCTCATTGTATTATTTTGCTAGTATTACACTAATGATAAACATGATATACCTTTTTGAAATCCTTGTGTTAGGCCCTTTAATTTGATACCCATATTGTAGCATTCGAAAAAAAAATTTTTTACTATGTGTTATGGCTTCGCACAGCCGCCATGTTTAATTTTTCAACCGACGACCAAAAGAGGAGGTTATCAATTCGACGCGTATATTTTTTTTTTTTTTTTTTTTTTTTATGTATGATCATCGAGTACTCGAAGACGGCTGAGCCGATTTGGAAAATTCTTTTTTTGTTCGAATGGGTATACTTCGAAATTGGTACCATTATCACCAAAGTCAGGATCTGATGATGGGATCCTGGAGAAATCGAGGGAACTCTTCAAATATTATAGGCACACCTATGGCGTTTTGGGTATTTCTTATAGTAACTTGTGCAGTTGCTCTCAAAAAGTACCATTTGGGGAAGTGGAACTGATGATGAAGACCACAGATGGCCGCCGAAACTACTCAATAATAAGTATTAAGTGGATTGCGATTCGATTACTTGAATATGGATGTTAAGCACTTTATGCTCGTCACAATGCATATGGTGATGTAGAGCTGATGGTGAAGTACCAGGAGAACTCCTCAACAATTAACGGCCCAGCATTGGGAAAAGCAATATTTTGTAAAAGGTTATAAGTAGTTGACATTTAGGCTCTATTAACTAGGTAAATTAAAAATCATCCAACTAAAAAGAGTGAAAAAAAAACTTTTTAACAAAAAATTAAACCTATAAAAATTTAAAATTTTTTGGGAGTCGGTTTAATTTTTTGTTAAAAAGTTTTTTTCAAATGTCACCTATTTAAGAACACTCGGGCTGCTAAGACAAATCTAACGACACCTCAATTGTGTGAATCCGTTCAGTGGTTCTGGAGATATGAGGTAATAAAGAATATTACATACATACATACATACAAGATACGCGCGAAAAACATAGCCCTTCCTTTGCAGTCGGGTAAAAAGACTTACCATAGAAAGGTCGCGTGACTCGTTACCGCAAGCCTTAAGTTTCTGATGACCTCAGAGATTTTGCATGTGTGTCATGAAGGAACTTAAATCATTCTTTAAGATAAGTGGGGATTTTAGGATTAAACAGCACACTGTAAAGCAGAGACAAAATGTGTAAGTTCTGGCGAAGACGTATTGGAAGCCACTTGAGTTTCGTACGAAATTCGGATACGTGATCATATTTGCGCAAGCTAAATATAAATCTAATGCAAACATTTTGGAGTCGCTCAAGTTTGTAAAATTGTGCCTCAGTAAGATCAAGATAACTGACATCAGCGTAGTCTAGGATGGGGAGTAAAAGAGACTGTGCTAGCGCAATTTTAGTAACAGTTGGCAGAAAGTTACGCAACCGTCTTAGGGAATGGGCAGAAGCGAATAATTTGCGACTGACTTCTTGTAATTGGGGACCCCAAGAAAGATGTTTGTCAACCCAAACCCCAAGGTTCTTAACTTTCTCGCTTAATGGAATAGCAGTGCCGTTGAAAATAACCTGAGGAAGCTGCGTCCATTTTACCTTAGGTGACAACCTGGAACTACCAACCACAATGACCTGGGTCTTTGACGGGTTAACCTGCAAACCATGTGCTTCACTACATTGGCAAACAGAAGCCAAGTCCTGGTTCATGTTATCAATAGCAGTATGCAAATCTGTATAGGGAGCTTATCTGTAAATCTGCAAATCATCAGCATTAAGATGGTAGGAGGACTGAAGTTTTTTAGAAATAGAATTTATGAATATTGCGAAGAGTAAAGGATATAAAACGCCACCCTGAGGAACACCAGCTGAAGTACTACACCAAGAAGAGTAGGACTCATCTATGCGTTGCCGGCGGCCAAACAGGTAACTACGAAACCAGTCAATTGCTGTTGGAGATATGTTAATAGAGCGAAGTATGTTGAGCATGATTTCGAAATCAACGGTATTAAAAGCGTTGCTAAAATCTGGCAAGCAAAGAATCGTCATATTTCCTTTATCCATGCCCAACCTTATCTTATCCGTAACGCTTACTAAGGCGGAAGTGGTACTATGACCAGGACGAAAGCCGGATTGGAAAGGATTCAGCAGACTATTCTTGCAAAGAAAAGAGCTAAGCTGATTGTGGACAAGGCGTTCAAGGACTTTAGATAGAAAAGGCAGGATGGAAATAGGTCGATTTTCTGAAAAAGATGTAGGATTAGATTTTTTGGGTAGAGGAACAATTTTGGCCTCTTTCCATACTGATAGAAAGACACCATTGGAAATAGAATAGTTAAGGATATAGGTAAGGATAGGAAGGATTTCATCAAGGACAGGGAGTATCATCTTCCGACTGACACAATCACTACCAACGGCATTGGATGTGATTGAAACTATGCTTTTCTTAACATCACAATCAGAAAATTGACTAAAATTAAATGCGGAGTGATCCGGAGTTGAAAGGTTAGGAAGATAATTTATTGCATTTGCCTTCATTGTCCCATTAGAGGAGGACAAGGATGAGAAGTCTCCCATCGATTTGAGAAATTTCCAGACTTTAGCTGGATCACCGTTTTCAACTGAATCATAAATATGGTGGCGCATTGCATCCCTATACACCCTATTGCTGTGATTGCGAGCATTCACAAACATCTCCCGGTTCAATGGTGAGGGGTGACATCTGAACTTAGACTTGCATACTGCCTTCCTATGCATGACAGCTCTTACATCATCTGTTAGCCACGGCGCAGGAAGATGTTTTAATTTGACTGCACGAATGGGGGGTATGAATGTCGAGATTATCCGTGAGCAAGTTAACTTTGTCATCGACCGATTCAGCAGTTACAAGGGACGCCTAATCAATGTCGTTTAGCATCCCTCTGGAGATTATCAACATTCATAACACTAAAATTGCGTAGTAGAAGAGTTTTAGGTTTGGCCTTAGGAGGGCGAATCTTGTATGAAAGGAATATTTAATACTGGGCTCGATAGGGCAATTGCCTGCTGGGGTTGCGGGATTGTTCTAACGAGATACCGCGGCCCCAGACGACAAGGTCAACCGAAAGAACAGTGTGGGGTTTTAGTTAGTAGAAGTCTGACACTCTCTTGCGCTTCACCTATGGTGGGAGGACAGAGTTGATTATTTTTCCACCGAAACAAAAAATATTAAGGAAGTTTTTAAGCCTTTATGGAACGATTCATACTAAGTGGTAAGGAAAATGGACAGTTTATATATTTTTTTACTTTAAGAGCATTGACTCAAGATTTTTATTTGTTTAGCAACTTTATCAAATTTACGTCGTGAGTTAATTCAGATTACAACACAGTTTCTTAAAAAAAAAAAACAACTTTTATGCTTTTATTTCCTTTTATAGTCAGTTCAAATGTTATTCCAAATTTTTTTACTGATATTAGGTTCGCGTTTGACCGTCATCTCACCTGATGATAAGTGATAATGTAGTCAAAGATGGAGCACGCTTACCTAGAAGCAACCTATTCACTCTTGACTTAAGGACTTTCTTATAGCTATCAGGAAACACAGACTCCAGCATTTTTATGACGTCATGAAATATTAAGTAATGTAAGTAAATATTTTTGCAACACTCTTTCCCATAGAATTAATTAATAGGCAAGTTTCTTTTGTAGGTATTAATCAAAGCCTTTGTCAGCAAAAGCTCATAATGTGTAAAAGAACACCAGTCATTTACCCATTTTTCTAAATGTACATTTCATCTATGTGTTAATTATAGCTACTTATTTATTACAACAGCGGTATCGTTGTGAATTAAAGCCTAATTCCTAATTAGATCAGTATTTAGTAATTTGCGACCGCATTGGTCAATTAGTGGGTATTTCTAATCACATAGTGTAACCAACCCAATTTGTATTCAAAGATAGTTCTCAATGGTCACGTCTCTCTGTTGATCGTATCATATGATTTAAAAGGGATTTCGTAATTGAAGGCAAACTAAAGAGAATTTTCTGAATTGAGCGTAATAAGGATATAATTAATGACGTTGTAGTATGTACCTATAAACGTCAAAGAGAATAAAAAGTGTAATCTTCTGACTTTTGAATTAAAAGCTGATAAACCTTATACTAGTATATCAAATCCGAAATAAACGATAATCAAATTATAAAGTTATACACTCTATAATTCAATCATCGAAATAAACGATTTTGACTCCATATTTGTTTGTTAGTTATATGTGAACTGTAACCTAGTGTTAGTAAACTTTGAAATTTATTATTGCTTCGGTTAACCTTCAATTGTTACACTAATACAGAGTTATAAATTCATGCAGCAGTTGTAACATCCAAGTGTAATATATTAGGCGACACACAATAATGGGATTGCGAGAATGCACTAACGAGATACGGTGGCACGGGAATTCAAGGGAAACCAAAGAAGCAGGGTGAGTTTATAGTCGATAGAAGTCTGACACTCCCTCCCCTTCCCGCTCCACCCAGAACGGGGAAACTTATTCGATGATATTTCCAACGAAAAAAATGGTGGTTATAAATAAATACATACAGCAGTTGTAAAATTCAAGTGTACAATATTAGGCGGTAAACACAATACGCAAAACAAAGAATAATGTTAAGTTTCGGTTTACGCAAATTTTGAAACTTAATTCATACGGACACAAAGTTCTTACCTACGACAATTTTATATATTATAAAAATTAATACTTGTTAAAAAATATTTAGATCAGTTAAAACTTACTTTTAATAGGTTACTTCTAGGCGAGCGTGTTTCATCTTCGATCAGATCATCGCTTAACATCAGGTAATATTTTTTTTTTGTTTTGTTCAATATCTACTTTCACGCTTATTGTTTAATGCATGCCGTGGCAGCCTTTAATTAAGGCTACACTATTGTTTGTAACAATATTTTATTTTAATTTTTAACATGTTTATTGGTGTATGCTTTGTTGGTTGTCCTTAAATAAATAAATAAATAAAGATGGTGGTCAAATGCAAGTCTATCAAGAATCAAAATAAAGACATGTTGGTGGGTATAGCAAGGTTCTTAATTGTTTTACAACTACAAAGTAGAAAAAACTACTCCCGAAGGAATAAAACCTTATTTTTATTGAATTAACAACTAATGCCATTGTTATTATGTCAGAGTCTAGTTTCGTGGGCACGCCGCAATCGCGACACGGTGGAGCATACAGTGGAGGTGTGCCCTGCTTGAGCGCAGCACCGTCGTGTCCTCGTATAGGTGATCGACGGCGGCAATCTCTCGTGCCCGACATTGGTTCGGACCATGGTGCGGAGCGAGAGGGAATGTGGTGCAGTCGCTTCCATCTGTGAAGCAGTCATGCTAGCTAAGAAGGAGGCCGAATGCGCGAGGGAAAGGCAACTTTCTACCTCACGCCCCAGCCGCCGCGGGAGACGCCCCGGGCGTCGGGGATCGCGAGCCGATCTCCGGCCACCGTACGCGCGGTCTTTCGCGGGACGGCGAGCAGGAGTAGCTCACCGTCCGGTAAGGGCCTGGGCCTGGGTCGACTGCGCGTGGTGTGCCACGCGCGCCTCAAAGAGCTGTCAACAACACGGGGCCTCATAAGGCCATTGCCCGCCGGGGTTGCGGAAACGTTTAAACAAGATACCGCGGCCCCGGAACTTAAGGGCAGCTGAAGGAACAGGGTGGGTTTTTAGTCAGTCGAAGTCTGACACACCCTTCTGCTTAACCCAGAGCGAGAGAAGTCATTCGATGATTTTCCCACACAGAAAATAAAGATGTCTATTTTCGTAGCAAAATCTCTTCATATTATTCGCCGAGTATTTGAACCGGTTCCACACTGAAATATTACAAATTCGTAAACTAACTAAATACCTATACATAACTTCCACGCTTTAGGTGACAAACTTTATTTCAAGTCGTAAATTGATAATCCACCTGTTCCCAGAGTTATTTGATATAATAATGAGTCGTTATTATTTTCGTATTGAATATTATTTGTTAGAGTTTGTCTTAAATAAATTGGTTGAGTTGAGGAACGATGTTATTTGTGGATTTGCATTTTCATTCAAACTACGAAGATATTATTATTTTGTTACTTATTTCTCTTCGTTGTTATATTTTGTAAGCAAAGGTAATTCACTCACCTTTCTTTGACGTTATGTTAACTACCTAACCCGTTATCTAGAGCTTGTGGTTATGGTTTCCAATTCCATTATCAGATCCGCTCGATGGTACCATAATATTGTATTGTCATCTAATCTGCATATAATTGCCAAGTTTCATGATGATACAACAATTAGAAATGCGTGTAGTTCAGATTCTTAGATTTTATTACATAGTTTGTTACCCGACCTAATAAAAGCCTAACAAGACCTGTTAAAAAACTTTTTTTACAAAAAATTGAACCGACTTCAAAACTTCCAAAAAAGACTTGCACTACAAAGAGGGAAATAACCTTAAATATTTTTTATTGGATGGATTGGATTCCGTTAAAAATAAGGTCTTTCAAACAGCGAAAACGCGATAGAAATCGGATCAGTAGTTTCTGAGAAAATCGCGGATATACAAACATACATACATATATACATACATACATACTGGTCGAATACAGAACCTCCTTTTTAGAAGTCGGTTAAAAATGGCCCTCATGAACTGCTATTTCAAAACTTTGGAATTACTTTTATCTGAGTACAGTCGTACTACTTTAAAAGAACGAATAACAGCAATGTAATATTAAATAGTTTTTATTACTTAAATATGGAGCAACTATACTAAGCTAAACAACTACTACTATGCAATTACAACCTTAGAATTACAACAACAAAAAAAAGAAAAAAACCCATTTAGTCACTAACAATAACCCGTTCTTTATTTTCTTTTTCTTTTGTTTCACAATACCGTATTTTTAATTATTTGTTTAGGAATGTGATGATATTGAATGCTCATAAGAATTCAAATTCGTAAACAAGCTGTTGCAGCGCATCACTGTTGCTAGGACACATAACAAAAAACTTAATAAAATACCTTAATTAAGGTCCCCTTTTAAAGTCCTAAATCTTTGATGGAAGAATAGTTTCTACCAAAACTGGTTGTCACTACATCGACTCGGATATCATGTGATCTTTTACATTTTATGTAATGCTTCCATACATATGTACGTATTAGTAGATAAGTATCCACTAGTGTCACTCCTACTTGCCATTTAGACAGAAAACACGAACCAGGTACGGACGCAAACGACACAATGGTGGTGTAAGTGCAAATTACCGCGGTGCCAAATGTAGCAATATTCGAGGCTACAGGGAAATCTAGAAATTTCTAAAGCAACATTTATATAGTTAAACCAACTATAGTAGCTAACCACTGCAGATATTCTAAGCCGCATTCAGGTACATAAGCTGGGGTTGCGGGAATATTCTAACGAGACACCACGGCCCTGGAAGGTAAGGGCAACTGAAGATACAGGATGGTTTTTTAGTCAAACACTGGAAAAGGCTATGCAGATGATGAGAAGTCTGAGACTATCGTCCTTTTCACCCTCAGCAGGAGTAGTCATTTGATGACTTTCCCATCCAGGAAAAAAGGTATAAAAGCTGAACTTTAAGGTAGCAAACGTAATATTGACACTCAAAACACCAAAAACATGTTGCTACACGAATTACGGAATAGAAAGAGACAGCACGATGTCAAAGGCATTCGATTAGAACCTTTCGTAAAAGGCCATTAGTCAAACCGAGCTTTTAAACTGTGTAAATGACATGATTTATATCGTAGACGCTGATTTTTACTCTTTTTACTTTCAACGTCTATTTTGAAATGTTGCGCACATTCCATTCGGCCGTGAAAGCGAGTAAAATGAAAAAGCCACTCAAGTATAAATGCCGTCACTTGGGACGTCAGTTCCGTAGAAAATAAATGGCGAAGTTTAAGGCGTGCAGCCTCATAAGCTGCTTTAACTACATACAGTTAAAAGTCTTGACTTACTTTGTGTGAGGTGTGAAAAGTATTGTAAATTTCTTTCTTGTCTTAAGTACTATAACAGCTTCTATGTATTGTCTCAAAAGTAAAAATCCGTGGAAGTTTTAAAAACGTGATTTAAAGACATTTGAGATCATAACAAAATCGTTGGAAACAGTTTCTAGTAATTTAAATGTCAAGTTGACTTTTTGGAACACCATTTCAGTTATAAAATCCAACGAATTTTTTCAAAAAGCAAAATATATTTTATCGTTAAAATATTTATTGTAGCGCAATAGTTTTCAGCTTTGGCAGCTGTCGCTCTCGATATGACGTCCAAAAAGTGATATAAAAAGTGATGCAGAAAACTAAAATGTTCGACAGTGTTCAAAAATAATATGTTGAAAGGGGATTATTTCCGTACGAACCGCCGCGCCGGCCGCGCTGCCGCACCGGTCACAATACAATTTCCTAAGTTTTGGAATGCGACATGTGTCTGACATAACTTACTATGTGTATGAGAAATGCTGAATGTTTTCTATGAATAGTAACGTCATGACCACCGTCAAATTTATTTATTTCATCGAAATTTATAATCGTAGTGCGATGCGATGTTACTTTACTAAGTTACGCACGCTGTCAGTTTTGAGTAATTTTCTATGGACTTATATTATTCTATCATTCCTAAATAATAGAATTGAAACCTAATAATTTCCCAAAATCGTTTTTTTTAATGTGCTGTCATGTCGAGCAATGGTAGCCCAGTGGTAACAAGCTTGACTTGCGCATGTGAACCCAGTCAGGCACAATACTTGTGTAATTTATATCATTGAACCATTGCTCTCAATTACCGGACCGTGAGCTACCCATGCTCACCGCGTGTAATTTATATCATTGAACCATTGCTCTCAATTACCGGACCGTGAGCTACCCATGCTCACCGCCCGCAAGCCCAACCCTATCTCTACGGTGGCCGGAGATCAGCTTACGATCCCCGACGTCCGGGGCGTCTCCCACGGTAGCTGAAGCGGGAAGAGAGTTGTCTCTCCCTCACGCGTTCAGCCTCTTCCTTCGCTAGCATGACTGCTTCGCAGAAGGAGGCCACTGCATCCCATTTCCGCTCGCCCCGCACCATGATCTGTACCAGGGACGGACACGAGAGGTCGCCTCCGCCGATCACCTCCATGAGGACACGGCGGTGAAGGTGAGGACACCGTGGCGTCTCTCCAGCCACTCCTCAAAGAAGGGACTTATCACTGCAATTGCGGCGTGCTCAGCCCTCGGTTGTGGCAGTCGTTGTTTCCTTGCTACCATGAGATCACATCGGAGCTCTGTCCACTGTGCTGAATCGGCCATATATTAGCACCAAAAATCTTAATTATAAAAATATTAAATTAAATTTTAATTAATATATTCTGAATATTATACTAATTAATTGTTGTATTATAATTAAAAGTAAATTGATTATTTTAAACTTAATTTTCGTAGTACCTACTTGTTACGTGACTAGTTTTATAATAAAGTTTATAGTGATTCTAGCTAGAGTAGGTATACATTGCCAGTAAGTGTTAACGAAAAGACTATGTTGACTATACATATCCGGAGCTTTTAGTTGGAAGCACTTTACTCAAAATAGGTACATATATTAGGTACCTACATAAGTAGGGATATGTAACAGTATTAGTACAGCGCTCCTCGATAGAATTATATCTAATGTCGATATGGAGTGATGTATCGTATAAGAGCATTTGCAGCGAAGCGTCTTGGTTTATTGCAATAGGAAAGTCGCGGCGTATACGAGTAGATATCCCAGACCTTGGAACTAACTGATCGATCTGTTAATACATAGGGCCAGATCAATAAGGTAAACAGAGCATACATTTCATTTACGATTTAAAGATACTAGTTTATCACACAGTAGTCAAATTCGACAACAGTTAATATTATTGTAACATTATTGAATCTATATATTAAACAAGAAAAAAAATTAATAGTTAAAAATGAATATTTGTATAAATCACAAATTATTGTAATAATATCTTTCAGAGAAACAAAAGAAACGCCTTACATCCCCGAAAGATCACCTATCAATTTGAAGTAATTAAACTATCATTCCGAATCGCAATCACTATGACCAATATCAACGGAGCCTTGCCAAGTACGTATGTGATATTTTATTGTATAAGTGTGAGTGCAAACAGAGTGGCACACTCCCTGTGTCATTAGTTTTAGTGTCCGATGGATTTAATCTATTCGACTAGGAAAACCCCAGGTAGGTATAGGACCAACGACCTAATGCGCTTTCCGAGGCATTTGAATTTGACCACCACCACCACGCACCACGTCCACCTATTGGCGTCGATCGGACCTGGGTCAGGCAAAATATTATTAAGTTTTTCTATTAAGAGTAAGGAATATCAAATACTAGCACTTAGCCCGCGACTTTATCCCTGTGGATTTCGAAATAATTTATAGCCTCACAAATAATGCATCTTACTACCAATGAAAACATTTTTAGAATTGGATCATTCGTATCGGCCTCTACCCCCTACATAAAAACTTACAAAACACATTTTACTTGTTTTTTAGGCATCGAAATCTTTTTACAGAATCAAACAATCACATCAGTTGATAGGTCCTTAGCCGTAGGCATTCATTAGGAAGTGTACCATAAATGCCTTACTTAGTCTCATATTTCAAATTAATTACATTCGGAATCCTACTATCGTATCATTAATAAAACTGTAATCGAATTGGGCAAAGTTTAATTAGAGGGGCGTAATAATTCATTATAAGCACCTAAACTGATATTAAGTGATCGGTATCATAAACACCTGACACTGGGAATATTAATGCTTTGTTTACCCTTTTTTTCTGGGTGGGCAAAGTATCAAATGACTCCTTCCGCTGTGGGTAGAGCGGAAGGGAGTGTCAGACTTCTACTGACTTAAATAAAACCCACCCTGTATCTTCAGTTGCCCTTGCGTTCCGGGGCCGCGGTATCTCGTTAGAACATTCCCGCAACCCCGGGCTGCCTTGTTTACCTGGATTTTAAATACTACACCGTACAAGACCACCTTTAGAAATCCATAAACCACGACAGACCAACGTTTTAGGCGCTCTATTTTAAATAACGGAACGCTATCGCGTTGGAAACATTGAGGTAATATGTACTACGTAGTACATATTACCTCAATGGTTGGAAAGGCGATTGTGGAAACATATGTTTTTTTTATTTCTTTTTATTTTTTAGTTTTTTTCTTTTTAGGTAGGGCCACTCGTAGATCAGTTCAATAAGGCTGTGCGTCTACTTAACCGGTCTATGAGGAAACATATGTAAAATATTTATTTATTTATAGGTTTACAAATGCTGACGTTACATGTTTTGGGAGGGAAATCAGTAAATGACTCCTTCCTTTCTGGAAAGTGTAAGGGAATGTCCGTCGATACTGCATGCTTATGTAACAATGTAATATTCCATTTCCCTAAAACTGTCTGTCAGGAACAATAAAATTCTGTACTTTTTATCGCGGAACACACTTGATAAAAATGTTTTTTGTTTGCTCGACGTAAAGCGAATGCGGGCGGTTATGGGTGGTTTATTTTTTTATTCTCCAATATTTTACGTACAAAGAGCATAAAAAATATTGATAGAGAACAGTGCGTCAAATTTAAAATTTATATAGAGTGCTTTTTTATTCATTGACAAACTTCCAGGGTGTTAAGTACCTGCTTATGTGTTATATAGACTGATGTTTTTGCTAGTGTTGCGTAAACGCTTACCACGTGGGTTTTGCGTCATGTAAATAGCGACCCGAATATTTGAGAATAGAACCGTATTAGATACGGTTTTCGTATACTTGCCAGTATGAACACTTGTAGGTAGAGCCTCAAAATACTTTGAAAGACGAAAATATTTTCGATGAAAAAGTGTTAGTAGTGTAAGAGGGAAGTTGCGCTTTATCATGGCAACAATGAAATAATCTTCTCAACTTAAAAATATAATCGCTTGATTGTTTTGTGGTACCAAAATTATTTTCCATTTTTAGCACGGCCGTCATGGCAGAATCCTCTCA
This sequence comes from Tholera decimalis, assembly GCA_943138885.2. Lineage (NCBI taxonomy): Eukaryota > Metazoa > Arthropoda > Insecta > Lepidoptera > Noctuidae > Tholera > Tholera decimalis. The sequence goes on from OW964562.2 coordinate 21,998,347, forward strand.
AACAGAAAACAATTTATAATCAATCACGTTATTTAAAAAGTTTTGATTAAAAACAACAAAAGATAAAATTAATTTTAATTTCCTTCCCTTGTTTTCATTTAATTTACTTACTAATTCATTATGATAACCTCGGCGTTGACGGGTCGGGAAGTTTATAAGACGCAATTGTTTCCATCTTCTAGTTTCAATAAATTTTTGCTCATAAAGCTGCTAATCCGGCTTGCGAGAATTATACAATAAAATCAAGACATCGGTGAAAGGTCTTGGAAAATACTTTATAGTCGTTAAACTTGAGACAGTCAGGGGTCATCCTCCAACAATACCTAGTGGATTATGCCTTGAAACGGTTTTTAGTTGTATAGAATAAAAAAATCAAGCATAACTCGTTTTCTCACATCGGTTAAGGAAAATTTAAAAAAATCGAAGACCTCAACTTTATCACTTATTGTTTAAATGAATATTACATATGAAATTTCGGTTATCAACGTTACATAACACATTTAATACAGTTAATACATACTTCTCACAGAATCTACATAGTTAACTAATTCTCAAAGGTGATTATGAATTAGGAGTTCCAGTCAAAAGTTCCCACCAAGTTTTCGGTACTAAACTTGAGCGCCAGAAGGCTTATGTCGCATAATCTTCGCGGGAGAAAATTAAATTTAACACCATCCAAGACTACCTATGTAATCTTTAATCAGAGGCAGCCGTTAAGTCTCAGACGCACCTCGCGATCTTCATCGCTTATTCAAGAGAACCATTCTTATAATGAAATTTCTCCTTTAATAGTCCGCGGAATTGAGACAGGGTGAAGCTGTGAAACCTTCACTAATGGCGCGGAACCACGTAAATTAATGTTACGCGGGTGTGCGCTCGGGCGAAACACTAACAGAAACTCGCGCACCTATACTAACATAAAGTTCCGCGTAAAGTGCCCACGAATTATTCTTAAATATCTACGTTCCCGATAAAACCTTCAAGTTCTTTGGGAATAAAATTGAACGGATACCGTTTAGTGCTAATGTTGAGTCTTCAACGAAATCAGCGGCGGTTTTTTTCCTTTCTTCCAGCGAACAAGGCGCGCTTAGTAATGTTCATTGGTGTTTCAGTCAAGGCAATATTTTACAGTAATTTATTTTAGAGGCAAATAAGATCTCCCGTCTGTATTGACGCGTATAATCCTGAAGGAATTTTAAGGCACTCGACGCTCTCCCAAGATTTTATTTTGCATGCAGTAAAGTGACTTTAATATTACAAAACTTAATTTATTCTTGTGCGACTTTTATTACATCGGATCGCTGTTTATAAACATAAAGCGTTCTTAGTTTTAATGTCATTATGCTTCTTAAATTTTCATAGTCTTTTAGTTTGATTTAAAGTGTAACTCCCATACTCAAATTGACAGTTTTGCACTATTTTTTTTCCTTGTCATAATGTCGGAGTCGTAGCGGAGAGATAAAAGATCTCTTGAAAACTGTCAACGGTCACCAAATGCTTTAGCATATTATCTTAACTGTAACTCAAACTTTCTTGTTATTGACAATAAAGCACACTAACCTAGAAGTACCTTATTCACCCTTAAGTTAAAGACCTTCAGGTTGTATCTATCAAGAGAGTTGACTACAAGAGACTTTATCTATCTCTAAATGAAACTTTACAAGGTACTATTTGAAATCTGACTTGTATTACAACATGATTGCTGGGTCCCTGTAGATCAAGAGACAACCGTGATTGACGATCACAAAGGTTCAATGTGACTTGTGGCTTGATAATGTCGCCCTAGTACAACAACAAATAAACTGACTTGGAAAATCCTTTTTTTTTTTGTTAAAATTTTGTACAAATATTTTAGATTCAAGCTTCATGATACGGATTTTTGGAAAATGATGAAATTTACCCATTCACAAATCATCATAATCATTAGGGTTGTCATCCGTCCGGGTTTTCCCGGATTTGTCCTAGTTTGGAGAGCGTCCGGGGGGATTTTCCTAATAAGCGTCAGGGTAAAACCCGGACACACATTGGTCTTACGGATACCAAAAAGCACGATCTCTATTATTATTTTCCTATGGTATTTCATCTCATTGTTTATGTTACGTTGATTAAATGAAAAGGAAGAGACTTTTATTAAAAAAGTTCCAAAGCAATGTTATCACTTTATCAGTATAGCAACCATAATTAAGCATCGTTGTTTTTAGTTTTAAGTTCAAAAATGTATTTTTCTACGGTGTCCGGGGAAAAACTGTGATTTTGCCCAAGTGTCCGGGGTTTATAAATCTTTGTCTGGGGCCGGCAAATTTGGTGATGGCAACCCTAATAATCATCAGCTTCTTAGCCTTTTCTCAACTGTATTTGAATAGGCTTTCAGTCTAATAAGACGCAGCTGACTAGTTTTCTCATGGAGCGATTTCGTATTTGTACTCAACGACCCTGGGTAACATGATATTCCTTGGCAAGTCTAGAGTCAGATATGGGTAAATATGGCTAGGCGAAAAAAATAAAAGCAAACCAATCCAATATGGTATAGCCATAATTGTTCTGTAACTTAACAAAACCTTAATATTCATTATTTAAACGTCCTTCGTTCGTCATTTATTTATTTTATTTATATGTGAACTTATTATAAATAATAAATCTGTGGGCCTACGGCCACACAACGCTTTCTCTTTATTACAGAAGCTGGTCTATGCAAGCTGTGGAAACAATACCTAAATATTGGTTAAGCGAGTATGAGTTGAACTTTTTAATTCAAATTTTACATCATTTAATTAAAACTGTCTATACCTTCAATTTGTATTGTAGGCCCCGAATAGACAACAGTCCCTTGAGTCAAGACCCTTATACAATAATCATTGTAAAGCAATATCAATTATACTCAGACATTCGTGTAATTGACTATCGCTAATTAGTACATTATTGAAACTATCACTCGTCAAATAAATCAACTGGTTTAATTAACATGTTAGTACTAACTACCATCCTCAGATTAATATGTTTCAATTTATGCCTTTGTGTTATTTGACACTTAGTTGGAAAATTACCGTGCTTTATTAATTTAGCTTATTTTAGTGTTTCCATTCAGAATAATCTAGTGGCCTTAATTATATCCGAATAATGTTCTGCTTTTGACAGACTTGAGAAGTTTCATCAAAAATATTTTGCAAACTGCTGACTAGCATTTCAGTGACGTGAGATTTCATTAATTTTAGGAGACATGATGTATTAAAATAACTTGTAGAAATAATCAAGCTACGCTGTTCCTTGTGACACTTGCAATTTACTTGTGAAATACTTAATTTTTACACTTTGTATTTTTTTTTTTTTTAAATACAGGTTCGCGTTTGACTGCCATCTTACCTGATGGTAAGTGATGATGTGGTCGAAGATGGAGCACGCTTACCTAAAAGTAACCTATTCACTCTTGATTTAAAGACTCCTAGGTTATAGCTATCGGGAAACACAGACTCCGGCAGGGAATTCAACTCCTTAGCCGTACGCACAATTATTTGCCCAGTTTTCGCAAAAAGAATGCAATGTTTTCTATTCTTTGGCAAAATGCTACTATATCTATCCCAGTAATATTTTTGAAATATCAGTAAAGTGCAATGAAATTTTAGATTGAAAGTCCTGAACGATAAGTCAAAGATTGAAAACGAAGTGAGCGTTACGATACGTGACAGGGAAAAATATTATTTGAACGAAACCTCTTAAGACACAGGATTGATGCCCTGAAACTTCAATATATGGCACGCGGCATACCACAAAAGAGATGGCGGGACGACCTGGACGTCTTCCTTAAAAAAAAGAAACTAAAGGGTAATGTAATAATAATATGGTATGGAGTTAAACTAGAACCAGATTTCGGTTAAAATAACCAAGCACTGTAGAAAACGCATAAAATTAATTTCACTAGATAACTTTTTTTGAAACAGGCAAATCTCCGTTGTGCGGCCATTAGCATAGAAATTAATGTTTGTAATAGAGAGAGCACTAAACTTAATCACTTAAAAATATCGATGTGAGGTGGAACTGAAGCCAATTTTCTCGTAGAAAGGAAATTGCTGTCGTTGTGGTTGCCTAAGCAAATCAGTAGTGACCTGCGGCACCTTTTGTCCGGCGCATGCCAATTTACACGACCACCAAATTACCTTGTTTGTAATTCTGTAACATTTACGACACTAGAATTGTGTTGAAGTTCTTTGTAATCGGTTCACTTTATAATGTAACTAGCAGTGTCTGCAACTTCGGATTTATCCCGCGTAAATCCAGATCCCGTCAGAATTTCGGAATAAAAATTAGTCTACTATGTCTTATTCTGATATACAACGTGTAATTTAAAGGGTATATACAAACCAAATGCATGGCTTCTTTGGTTGATAACAAACGATATAGCAAGGGTTTTGTAATCCTATGTCTACATGTGTGGAACTTATTAGAAATTTCAATACATTGATACTAGAGACCGAATTTTTCAAATTAAGAAGAACGAACAGAATTATCATGTTATTGGCAAGTGACGTGAAAGTTATTGACCCTTGTAGTGCTGAAATATTATTAAATATAAGCGTAAACGAAGCGCAACCAGGTAAAAAATATGAATCAGATGTTGTTTTGGAGTTTCTGCTTACCTTAATGAAAGAAGGACTTGAGTTTTAGTGTGTGTGCATATTTCAAGTCATATAATGCAAACAGGCTTAGCTGGAGTTGCCATAAGTTTAGATAAATATTATACCTTCCATGTTTCAGATCGTCTGTTTTGTTTTTCGTTAAAAAAATGAAATTATTTTTGTTTAATAAAATATTTGATGTTTAATGTTTAACTCAAATTTCAATTTAAAGTTACATAATTTTTATTTTTGCCATTATTTCTTTACAATTTTCCTTACCACGTATTTCTAAAACACTGTACAATAAGCGTGGATAGTGTGTAATTTTGTCAATGTAAAAGCTTCTACAAAGTTGTTAAAGATGATGAAAGTTTATGATAATTTTCATGTTATCCATAATGGATGAACCATGTAAAATCCTAGCTGGCCAAGATTCATGTACTAAGTTGGTTGTTGTACGATCTGCTACACCTACTAAGTATGGAAGGTAAGTCTTTTAAACACTTCACGCTATGTAGTAAGTCGGTAAAAATTAATATTAATAAAGTTTATACATCAATATAAATACAGAAATACAAAAAAGTGTAGGTACGAGTATATCTAACAAATTAATAAATTATAGGAATTATAATTCTATATCTTATATACATATATTATATTTTATACTATAGTATGTTGCAGAATTCGTGTTCTTAAGTATGTTAACCTTAATTAACCTAGAAAAAATTAAAGACATGAGACATTGACAAACCCGCACATAGAACACGTGGTGGGGATAGCACCGTTCTTTTTAGTGAGGAAGCCTGCAGCAATAGGAACTTTATACTAAAATACCTCTGCCGGAAGAAATGTACAAATGAATAAGTTATTTTGCTCATGTCTGTGACGCACGGTATGGAACGGTGCAGCTACAGATGTTCGTTACGTTTATAAAATTTTAAATATGCAGTAAATTCATCTTGCACTGTATAAAATATTTTTGTTCACATCATTCACAGTGAACAATAACTATACATCTGCCAAAAACAAAAATGCGAAAATATACCCTCATTATAAATACTCACTTTATCTGTATGAAATTGTGAATAGACAAAAAGTTAATATCGAATAAAATCAACGAAGTCCATGTTGAAAAAGGTTCACTGGTCTCGAGACACCAACTTCGCTTCAAACAGACGAAGAACAAACTCGTCGCTAGCCAGACGAAACCAACCAGAGATAATTTTAGTCTGATAAACTCAACCAGACGGTCGAATGCCCAATACACGTCAAACTGAGTTGACTCAAGCTCTTCCCATTTAATTAAATTTGAGATAGGTACGTATACTAATTTGCAAATAACACAATAAGAATGTACATAGACGGTGGCGCTTTTTTTGGTGGGAAAATCATCTTGTGTGTGAATTAATTTTTCCCGCTCGGGGTGAAGCGGAAGAGAGTATCAGACTTCTACTGACTGAAAACCCACCCTCTTCCTTCAGCTGCCCTTGCGCTCCGGAGCCGCGGTATCTCGTTAGAACATTTCCGCAACCCCGGCAGTTAATGGCCCTATGGGGTTCAGTTACTAGTGCTGACGACTTTTTGTGGCGTGCGTGGAACACGGCCTGCCGCTGAGCCGGGACTGAGGTGAGCTAACCCTACCCGCTGTCCGCAAGCCCACGCCTGAGGTACAGACGGTGGGATTGCCTCAACCTCAGAACATAAACTTTTCTCAAAAAATGTATACTTTTTTATCAACACACTCATATTCACCTCACATCACAAGTCCATACCTAGATAAACATTTCAACCAGGTACCCAATAACATACCTACATGATAAATCGTTCATTGACGGTACTCCAACTAAACCTTACATTCATATCTCAAATCGATTCTCATTGCCCCGCTGCGCATTCGAATTCAAAGGCAATCCGAGCCCGTTCCCATCACTATGAAAGAATGAAGTATTCCAGATTGCTTCAAAATGAACCGTGAGTAATAACGGTGCTAGGAGCTTTATGCCTCGTTAGGGTGCTTTTACACGAAAGATGTGCAAGCTAGCTAAGCGGTATAATGCGGCATGTTTAGTGGCCCAAGTGGAAGCAAGCTAAGCTATGATGCCTAGATTTCTAGTTAAGTGGTGCAAGGATCATGAGTGGACCATTCTTTGTTATGCACTTATTCCTCGCTAGCATCGTTTGCCATTCTTTATTTTATTTAGTATTGAAACATACCTAACTCTGCTAGCCTGCACCAACTGCTGCACTAAGCAGGTTAAAAAAAATTAAGTGCCAGTATTAGTGAACTTTTTCGCGAACACCGCTTAGCTTCCGCACACATCTTTGATGGAAACGCACCCTTATACCTCGTTATGAACAGTTCTTTTGCTAGCATTTAATGTGCTATTAGTGAATCAAAACTTTTACCTCCGTTTCGTTTCAAACTGGACTGTAAATTACCGGCAAAACTTCTATGGAGCCGATTACGTTACATGAACTCTTTGAATTTTTAAGGAGTTGTTAGTTTAGTTACTGGAACTAACTTTTAACTTACTGGAATTAAATTTCAGTACTATTTAATTAATTAATTTAATTTCAAACGGCGATGCGCCATCGGTACATGGTGGACATCCCACCCAAACGCACGAAACGTTTTGGGAATACTTTCATTGTGCGTACGGCTAAGGAGTGGAATTCCCTGCCGGTGTCTGTGTTTCCTGATAGTTATAACCTGGGAGTCTTTAAGTCAAGAGTGAAAAGGTTACTTCTAGGCAAGCGTGCTTCATATTCGACCACATCATCGCTTTACATCAGGTGAGATTATGTTCAAACGCAAGCTTATCAACAATAAAAAAAAAAAAACTATGGTGTATAAGGAGCCGCACGTTTCTATATTCAAGGTTAAGCAACACTTGCCAGGGTTGGTTTGTAGATGGGTGATCATCTTCACATGTCGAGATTCCTGTGCGCCTCAGAAAGCGTGTTAAGTGTGTTTTGCACCTTACAATACAGTTTTTACAGGGAGTCAAAAGCTAGGAAATTTGCCACTGGTATTGCCAACAAGTATCTTTTTACACAGTTTCTAGGTTGTAGAAGGTAGATAGGCAATCGCCCCAGTACTCAACTACATCTGGTAGACTGGAAGTCCATCCATCGGGGTGCCGGGGGGAAAACGCTAAGCATATGTTGATAACTATGTTGCATATCACTCTGTATTGCTTCTTAGAACTGAGAAGTCGGAAGCTCTCCTTTGTATTTTGACCCAACCATCCCCATCATCTTATTCTTTCTCTCACTTTGCACTTTCCTCTCATCCTACACCCACATACATAACTGGACACATACCAATGTATACCTATACACCACATACACATACCTACACATCACTCACATACCTGCCCACAACCTACCCACCACACACACACGAACACACACATTCCCTCAAACTCATAAACATAATGTACGTTTCTTACTATGTTTTGTAATGATTTTTTTTGTCATAGGTCACTATTTAATTGGAACTTGTTTCAAGTGTTCTTATAGTATCTGCTCTACGCTACCTAATTATGTAATTTCAAACAGGTGAGGACCTGGTTCCCTGTATCACAGGTCCTCTATCTATCTAGGTATCTACCTCAGGCACCAGCGATCCACAACCAGAAATAATATGAAGTAGCAATTGTAATGTTAACACATTACAATTGGCTTGTGGTGAGAAATAAACTTATATTATTATTATTATATTATTAATAACTGAGAAAATACTGTAAGACGGAATAACGTTTCTTAGAATATTCTGTGGCACCATGTGGTTTCATTTCATTGAATTGAAAAGGCAAATTGAAAATCAGAATATTCCTGACGCCTGTTAAATTTTATACAAACCTTTTTACCTAAATAGGCAGTCATTACGCAAATGACGAACACTCGCTATTTACCCACTAATCAGCTAAAACAAATTCAAACTAAAATTATCGTTGCGTTGACTAAATAGACCCTAATTCCATTGATGACCATTTATTGGAAGGATGTCGTGAATAAATTACGAGGTGGTTCCGCATATTTGAAGTAATTTCGCCTACGAAGTGCCCGTAAGCAATAGTAGTATTATTCGATAATACGGTTATGGTTCAGTTTAGGTGTTTGTATGCTTCCAAAAGACACTTGATTGATTAGATTATTTTCTCCGATGATTAGGTCTACTATAAAAAGAGGGAAGCCCAGAAGATGCCTCTTAATTTACAGGCTGATGGACTACCTACTGCGTATTTGATTCTTTCACTGACTTTTAATTTATTGGCAATCAGGTTTTTCAACTATAGTTTATTAGTTTATGTAAAAATGAATATAATAAATAAGCTTTCTTTTTTCATATCTCAGAGTTAGCAAAAATAATTAATGAGCCGTTTCATCTCCTGTATGAATAACAAACACCCAGTTTATAAAGGATAGCATACTAAAAATGATCTTGTTTTCTTTTCATTGTTCAGGGATATATCTAGATACAATATGTTTGAGGTTGGCCGAGTTCGGTCTCAAACGGAATCCCTATTCATAAGCTATTCACGTGGCGAGGTCGCTACCCGAACTCGTTTGAAAAAGACTACAGCCAAAAGTTTTTTCCCGAACGCTGAAGGATTTGGAAACATGTTTCATTCAACGCAGCATCGATGCAGTCGCTAAAACGCTGCGATACTTCGACCGAAACGCTGTACCGAGAGTAGAGAAAACGTTATTCAGGTATGCTAAAAGTTTAATGTGTGTGCCCGGCGTTAGACTTGTTGTTCGACGCTAGTCCGGAGTTGTCATTGGCTAGGTTTGATGCCAAAGAGAATTTTATTAGGGAGAAACGTCCGATGAAGTTTCAGGCTTTCCGCACAGTTTTCATTACGAATACGGCGAACTAACTTTGAGGCCGCGATTAACAAGAAACAAAACATTGTAAAGATTCCTAACCTAAAATTCTGAACACTGAACAGGTAAATAAAATGCTTTCAACTTGTCCCAATAAACGGCAAATATTGTGTTTTGAAACGTCTTCAATGTTTTATTTGTTATGTTTCTTGGCTCTCATAAATAATGCATGTGATATCCGTTGGAAGGCAAGATGGGGAAATTATTTAAATAAAGATTTGATGAAACGGGTTAATGTTATCGTAAAAGTATTTGTATTTGCACGCAATATTTTGGCTTATGAGAGATATGTGTGATGAAAATGTTTTATTTTCCAAAAAATAAACTTTCTTGTCCATTTGGCTATCTAATAAATTCTGGCAGCAACAAGCAGTTCTAAATAGTCTAAATTCAAAATCATTAATTAGCAGATAGAAGTCACTCCTACGCAGCCCTCTTCGCTGTTCCCTATTCCAAACAGCTACAATCTATCTTAATTTAACTTTCAAATCGTCCATTCTATCACCCATTAATTCTACATTGTTTTCTTACGAAAATACCATCTTAGTCTTTCCGGATTGTTCTAGATAACAATCTACAAAAGCATAAAGTTTCCTATCTAACATCAAATTCTCCTTTGGAAAGAAAACTTACCTATTTACGAGGTCAATTTATAGTAGTTCGAGTAATAAATTCTGTTGCTCCAAACGGTTAAAGTTTAATAATGACCCAATTAACTTAAATTAAACACTGGAACCCAAAAACCCTTGTCTCAATCAATCAATTCTCTAAAGCTTTTGCAGAGTAGTTTGATGTTCAACAGTTTATGTAAACAACGGTTTAAATTAAACATAATTCAAAGTTCATTACTTAAACAGACTAGTCAAGCAGGTAGTCAGGAGCTGTCTATATTTATTTTATAAACCAACAAGAAACCAGCTACAAAAATTCGAGCTCATAGTGAATGCATTTAATTGCATATTTTCTTCCCAGAAGTTTGAAATTGGAATTTAATTTCAAGGCACGAGCATATTACAAATTCATTGTTAACATTTTTAAATTGCTTTGTTTCTGGCGGAGCAACTGAACACATTGCTCTGCGCATATATTATTTAAGCTAGTGTTGTACTGACACACCACAGCAATTAATAATGTTCAACTTGTTAACTAGTTGCAGCTGGAAAAAAAAAACTTTGTAACTAACGCTTGTAACAAGCTAAGATGGAAAGAACTAATCAAATTAAAAGTTGTTTCCTGTTAGTATAAAAGTTTGGGTTCACAGTAACCCCACACACTAGGGTTTTCATAGAAAGCTGATATGAAAACCGATTGACTTCTAATAATAGTCTTTTAGTTCGTAGTTAAGAATTACAAGATATGAGCTTGTGATAAAAAATAGTATATAATCTATTTGTAAAAAAGACTCGATGTGGTGCGATTTCGCAAAAAAAAAAAACACAACCTGTAACGTTGTTTATTTTATGCCATGGGCAAATTATTTTGAGGTTTTTTGAAATATAAAACTTTTTTAACTAACTCAATTCCGTGCGGATTTGGAGCGTTTATTCGTGGGTACATTGTGGCAATCATGAGACGAATAAGAGTGGTCTCGTTTAAAATACAAAGATTGTTTGGAACAAAGCAACCAACCCTTAAGCTAGAACAAAACTTGCCTGCAGTCAGATGCACTTTCTACTTTATCATCTTGCCAGATTACAGCTGCAAAAACCAAAATACATTCAACATTTTACTGCAAAATATAACTAAAATATTCCAAAACAAAACACGCGTTTGCAGAGATAATGTAGAATTTTATTCGCCCAATCAGTGCTGTAATAACAATTAAAGAAGAGTAGAAGCAGAGATATTCTGCTCTACTTTACCCACGGAGGGCACTTAGTACTAGAATTGAGCATAGATATTGTTTCGCGTCAAAATGCATTAACTAGCAGCCATTGAACTACTGCTTGAATATTACGAAACTAAGCTTAGTTTGTTCAAGTTAAATTTGGTTACGTCATAACCATGTATTTAGTGGAAGTTATTTATAACTATACTGTTCATTGCATCAACTAGGTTCGTAAAATCCAGCTTGCACGCTCAGCTATCTGAGCCAAGTCTTACGTTAGGATACTACAACAGCGACTATTGTATTAGTAATAATTTATTTGCATAGTAAAGTGAAAATATATATAGGTACATTGAAATAGCACGGAGTTATATCGCCTTGTTATACACAGAAAGTATATTTGGAAACTCTAGCATCCTTACTAATTTGACAACTTTTATTAAAGGTGGCTTGACGAGACGTGACAAATTGTTAATCCATAATTTGTCAAAAAATAATAATACAATATGTATTAATATCAATATAATTATTTCAGCCAAAAGACGTCCACTTATAAGGTTCTTTAACGCTTAGCCTCCAGCGTCATTAATAATATTGTGATCCCAAATATTGTTATGTACCTACTATTTATACATCCCTTCTAATTTGATCACAATAAGTTAATATTTGCACAAACACGCCAAACTACACACTTAACTGTGGTTATTACACTATTAACTGTGGTGGCAAACAAAAGGCACTCGACAACAAAACCGCTTTCCACTATTTCATCGCACTACACCGTCAACTGTGACGCCTGACGTTTCGACGTTCATTGACATAGATGTGAGTCACCTTTCCCGTGGCATACCATTTCCGCGGCATTCGGTCCCAACATTCAGTCCTTTGAGGCGAAACATTTTTCAGTATTTGACGTTGCCTCAAGAGGAACATGCTACGAAATTATATTTGAAACCTAACTTTGTGTTAAAACGTGTTTACCGGCTGTTAAATATGCGTCTAGAAAACTCCAGGTAAGATTTGAAATGGCAATTTAGCAAAATAGCAAAGATATTATTTTTTCAACACACTTGCTCGTAAAGTGAGCCTTATTATATCGTTCTTAGGGCCATAAACCGAACTATAACATACACGTGCATAATAATATTACACACTAGTGCATAATAGAATGATCCCTACAAAGTTAAGTTAGTACCTAACTGCAAATTATATGCGAGTAAACAGAGCATTTTCAATTTAACCGAGTAATACAGTTTTTTTTTTTTTGTAACAACAAAGAGGTTTTATGCCACCGAAAATCTATTTACATTTTTGAAATAAATAAATGTGTCCCTAATTAAGACGAAAAAACATTTATTATTATCAAATTATTTATAATTCACAATAATTTCTTATAAAATATTTGCATTTTATCACAAAAATTATCATTTTGAAGTAGGCTGTATGGCTGTAATCAATCAACTTACATTTGGCGCGTGCAAAAAAAAAATTGCGCGCCATTTCCCAATTTTCCCCTAATTTTCATATTTTGTTTGTATCGCATTTGTTGCTGTGTGGTAAATAATTATAAAAATGTCAGGTTTTAGTACAGAAGATGAACAATTGATTGATTTAACCCCGCCAGAAATACTAAATGCAGCACAAAATGCAAATGAAAGCCTAATACCTGCAAAATCTAGAGAAAAGTTTTTAGCTGCTTACGATAGTTTCCTGCAATGGAAGAGCAACAAAAAAACCCAGTCATTTTCTGAAAATGTGTTTTTGGCGTATTTCTCTGAACTCGCCAATACATACAAACCTAGCTCCCTGTGGTGCATCTATTCCATGTTAAGAAGCATGGTTAAGCTCAAACATGGTGTTGATATCAAAACGTACTGTAACCTGATGGCATTTTTGAAGAGACGCTCGGATGGATATATTGGTCGGAAATCTAAAGTTTTGTCACCAGCCGACGTTGAAAAGTTTTTGAATGAGGCTCCGGATAGTCAGTATCTAGCAACAAAGGTACGTTTCATATTTTTAATCGAAACGAATCTACAATATACAAGTGTGTAACTTTAGCATAATTTCTTAGAACTAATTAATTGATTTCTTTGCAGGTTGCCTTAATATTCGGTGTTACTGGTGCTTGTAGACGACAAGAGCTGTACAATATTACAACAAAAGATGTAGAAATCCACGGAGATATGCTTCTTGTCAAAATTACCCAGACTAAAACCAAGATTCCACGATCTTTTACAATCCAAGGAACGTTTCGTGAAATAGTGAAAAAATACCAAGATCTCCGTTCAACAAAAACAAAGAATGACCGCTTTTTCCAAAACTTTCAGAAAGGAAAATGTACTGCACAAACAATCGGTATTAACAAATTTGGTAATATGCCAAGAGAAATAGCGAAGTATTTAGGTTTGCCTGAGGCCGATTTTTACACTGGACACAGTTTTAGAAGAACGTCGGCTACAATGTTGGCTGATTCGGGGGCTGATATACTAACTTTCAAGCGACATGGTGGATGGCGTTCTGACGCAATCGCTGAATCGTACATAGAAGACTCAATTCATAACAAAGCAAAAATCAATGACAAAATAACGCAAGCCGTTAATTTGGAGCCAAAGGCAAAAAAGTTTTGCCCCGAACCACAACCATGTACATCTACTATCGTGAGTTATTTGGTGCCCTCTCCTTCCAGTAATTTGTATGATTTACCTTTGTCGCCGACATTTACACAAGAAGTAAATGAAGGTACTAAAGAAGTGGCAAGTACCAATGTAACACAAACTGTGAAATTGCCATCAAAAACAATCCAATATCGTTTTGAAAATTGTACATTCACCAATTGTTTTAATAATTAAACGATTTATGCAATACATATTTGTTTTTTCCTCGCAAGTGTGTTGAAAAACGTCGTATGATACACGTGTGTATTGATGATTACCGTCCTCGGCTCTCTTAAGACCCTCACCTGACGGCTCGGGTCTCAATGGCGCCTCAGCGGTAATCACCAACATTACACACTTGTACCATAATGTACTATTACGTGTCAGCGTGACAGAAAAATATTAAAACAGTACAACAATCTAAGCTTTATGGTTTTTAAAAGTCTGAGATTATACATTTAAAATATTTCGTTTTTGTTTTGTAATGTGCAAAAATAATATTTCTGCCAAAAACATTTAACCATTTCGACTATCATTTTCCTACGCCCTTCCAAAATATACCCATTGGTCTCACTTCACTCATTCGATACTAAGTTGTTATTTACCGCTGCGGTTTCCACACAATCCCAACGCCTGCAAACTTTTCAAACTACACTTATCAATTTAATGCGTACCTGTTCGCTATCGAAAGAGAAACTTTCACCCCACTAATTAAACTTACTCCAGTGAATTTCGCTGTTTCTTCAGGATCATTTCGTAAATAAAAGAAAACTGTTCGAGAATAATCCCCCGGTTCTAATTAGTTTTTGAAATCCTATTTGATGGAATTTGAAAAGCTTTTTGTTCTCGTATTAGTTTATTTAAATGCTCGTTTAGCATTTGTTTGTCTATAAGGGCCAATTTAAACTGCTCACTAATTTTTATTTAAAGAAAGAAAGAAAAATGATAGAAATCATTTAGTAGCCATAATGTCTATATAAAACATATAAGTTGGTTACATTTAGTAGAGCCCCAATGCATTTTACCATTACGGTATGCTTAATATTACAATGTTCTATATAATCTAACTCAAATTCTGAAACACAATTAAATACAGCATTGTCCAGCATCATTAATTCAATTTTGCTACAAATTTTACTACGAAAATAATATTAATGTCAAAAGTAAGAATGTATAAGATAATAATGTCTGTAATAATATAAACGACATACAATTAATTTATGACAAATAAAAAAAATTGCAGTACATAAAAAAAACAAAAGATAGTTACACCAGCTAGATTGTGAGGTGTTTCTAAGTACGATTGATGAATGGTTCGGGATGAATGAAGGCTAACCTCGTAAGGTTACAAGTAATTTCAGTTGTAGACAGTATCACTACGGTCCTTCTCAGTCCCTTGTCTGCTTGATAAATTGATGTCCGACCGCTGTGATGTATTAATATCAACCTAAACATGCTGTTAACTTTCCTTGTTTCATCTTATCGAGATAGGTGACAATTTTTTCTTATGGCTTGTGGAATTGTTTGTAGTATAATACGGTTGGTTTTATGGGGGTAAAATATAGATCGCAGTAGGATACAAATGTGACAACAGAGTATAGATGTACATATGGTATTGCTGTGATATTTGTGTTGTTTTGTTATTATACTTATTCTCAAAGATTTACAGATAGCATGAATAAGGCTTATGAATAGAAGAAATGTATATAAATGTCACCCTTTCCAACAAGTGCTTTAATAAAATAAAACTTACGATTTAAAAAAAAAATATACGCGTCGAATTGATTACCTCCTCTTTTTGTCGTCGGTTGAAAAATTGGTCCAAAACTAAAAATAAATATAAGCTATATTTATTTTTATATTTGGACCAATTTTTTTTATACACGATGCTTGTTGTGAGTAATTCAATGAAGTTTACCATTGGAATCTCAGCTTCACTTCATCCCATCTGCTTATTTTTTATGGTATGAGCTTAGGACGGATTCCCAGAATTAACTCCACATTAGTGTTGCCCAAATGCAAGACCAAACTTAGCCAGGCTTGGTCTTGCGTCAATACACCTGGTCTTGGTCTTGGTCTTGGTATTGCGCTCCTAGTCTTGGTCTTGATCTTGCACAAGTGTCTCACAAGAGTCTTGCACTAAACGATTGCTCTTTTGCTATTTATTAAACGTTAGTTAAGATCTTAGAACAATATAACAGAGTAGGTATACTTTGAGCTTGAATTAACATAGGCATAGTAAAGGCCAACCAAATTAATAAATTTAATAATAAATTCGAAATATCAACTGACACATCATCCTTGTGTGTTCAGACCTCATGGTATGATCTGAACCCACGACCTCGGCGATCCTCTAACCAACTGAGCTACCTACCGTGTCCTACGAAAGTCCGTTAGTTTCTTAATGATAGCTTATCTATACTATAATAATATTATAAAGCGGAAAAGTTTGTTTGTTTGTTTGTTTGCTTGAACGCGCTAATCTTCGAAAGTACCAGGTGGATTTGGATGCAATTTGCTATGGAAGTAGCTTGAAGCTTGAGGAAGGTTATAGGCTACTTTTTACGCGACTGCAAAAAAGGAGAGTTATGTTTTTACCGTGATAGAATCCATGGGAGCGAAGCCCCGCGTGAGTACTAGTATTTAATAAGCTTACATATGCTAAAACATGGTTAAAACGTATCAAAAACAAATTAATTATATTAACTTGACTGTATTTGAATATTCGTCACACATATCAAATTGTAAACTTATCAGTTCGAAAACAACAAGGATTAGAGTAAAAAACAATTATTACATTAATCTCAAAGCGAAGCTCAATTTGGAATAACTAAAATAAAAATAAATTCTCCTATTTATAAGCACACGCCAAAATACCGATAAAGGACGGCATTCTTTGATAAAAAATAATGATTCTTGGGAAGATTAATAAAACAGATGCATTACCAGATAGGTATAGTGTGCCTACGTAGCAATAAAATGTAGATATTATGTAATAGTACATTATGGTACAAGTGTGTAATGTTGGTGATTACCGCTGAGGCGCCATTGAGACCCGAGCCGTCAGGTGAGGGTCTTAAGAGAGCCGAGGACGGTAATCATCAATACACACGTGTATCATACGACGTTTTTCAACACACTTGCGAGGAAAAAACAAATATGTATTGCATAAATCGTTTAATTATTAAAACAATTGGTGAATTTACAATTTTCAAAACGATATTGGATTGTTTTTGATGGCAATTTCACAGTTTGTGTTACATTGGTACTTGCCACTTCTTTAGTACCTTCATTTACTTCTTGTGTAAATGTCGGCGACAAAGGTAAATCATACAAATTACTGGAAGGAGAGGGCACCAAATAACTCACGCTAGTAGATGTACATGGTTGTGGTTCGGGGCAAAACTTTTTTGCCTTTGGCTCCAAATTAATGGCTTGCGTTATTTTGTCATTGATTTTTGCTTTGTTATGAATTGAGTCTTCTATGTACGATTCAGCGATTGCGTCAGAACGCCATCCACCATGTCGCTTGAAAGTTAGTATATCAGCCCCCGAATCAGCCAACATTGTAGCCGACGTTCTTCTAAAACTGTGTCCAGTGTAAAAATCGGCCTCAGGCAAACCTAAATACTTCGCTATTTCTCTTGGCATATTACCAAATTTGTTAATACCGATTGTTTGTGCAGTACATTTTCCTTTCTGAAAGTTTTGGAAAAAGCGGTCATTCTTTGTTTTTGTTGAACGGAGATCTTGGTATTTTTTCACTATTTCACGAAACGTTCCTTGGATTGTAAAAGATCGTGGAATCTTGGTTTTAGTCTGGGTAATTTTGACAAGAAGCATATCTCCGTGGATTTCTACATCTTTTGTTGTAATATTGTACAGCTCTTGTCGTCTACAAGCACCAGTAACACCGAATATTAAGGCAACCTGCAAAGAAATCAATTAATTAGTTCTAAGAAATTATGCTAAAGTTACACACTTGTATATTGTAGATTCGTTTCGATTAAAAATATGAAACGTACCTTTGTTGCTAGATACTGACTATCCGGAGCCTCATTCAAAAACTTTTCAACGTCGGCTGGTGACAAAACTTTAGATTTCCGACCAATATATCCATCCGAGCGTCTCTTCAAAAATGCCATCAGGTTACAGTACGTTTTGATATCAACACCATGTTTGAGCTTAACCATGCTTCTTAACATGGAATAGATGCACCACAGGGAGCTAGGTTTGTATGTATTGGCGAGTTCAGAGAAATACGCCAAAAACACATTTTCAGAAAATGACGGGGTTTTTTTGTTGCTCTTCCATTGCAGGAAACTATCGTAAGCAGCTAAATACTTTTCTCTAGATTTTGCAGGTATTAGGCTTTCGTTTGCATTTTGTGCTGCATTTAGTATTTCTGGCGGGGTTAAATCAATCAATTGTTCATCTTCTGTACTAAAACCTGACATTTTTATAATTATTTACCACACAGCAACAAATGCGATACAAACAAAATATGAAAATTAGGGGAAAATTGGGAAATGGCGCGCAATTTTTTTTTTTTTGCACGCGCCAAATGTAAGTTGATTGATTACAGCCATACAGCCTACTTCAAAATGATAATTTTTGTGATAAAATGCAAATATTTTATAAGAAATTATTGTGAATTATAAATAATTTGATAATAATAAATGTTTTTTCGTCTTAATTAGGGACACATTTATTTATTTCAAAAATGTAAATAGATTTTCGGTGGCATAAAACCTCTTTGTTGTTACAAAAAAAAAAAAAAAAACTGTATAACCCGGTTAAATTGAAAATGCTCTGTTTACTCGCATATAATTTGCAGTTAGGTACTAACTTAACTTTGTAGGGATCATTCTATTATGCACTAGTGTGTAATATTATTATGCACGTGTATGTTATAGTTCGGTTTATGGCCCTAAGAACGATATAATAAGGCTCACTTTACGAGCAAGTGTGTTGAAAATAATATTCTGTGTATTATGTTCTTCTTTTGATAGAATTAAACTACATTAATTAAATAAAATTGGCCTAGGTACGCTACCTACTGTATTTATGTAGGTACTTAATAACTACAAGAGTACGATAGAAGTTGATAAACCGTCAATTCTAATCTCAATTTTTGGATGTATGTGATTTTAAAACACAAAATGCGCGACGTGACGTCACTCATTTGATTAGTATTGAAAAAAATTTTTAGACACAGGTATTTACATTATTTCTCATATGGGAGCGCGACGTGGCGGCGACGATTGTATGCGATATCACTAGAAGCTGCCTGTGTGGGTACTCGTATCTTGACCTTGTACTTCTGAATAGATGCGAACTTTCTTTGACAGAGTGCCGCGATGGTCAAAACTAGGGATGCACTCTTTTTCTTTTAATCAATATTTTGTACAATGTATGTTTATGTTATTGTTCGTAATGCGCATAAGTTGATATTGTACAAATAATACACACAAGTATTAACTAATCACGATAATACGACACAACAAAAAATAAAAACATTTTGTAATAAAATCCAATGAAAACTGTGAAACAACAATACTGACTTATTTAATGCAGACGAGATAAAAGTATCAGTATCTGTATTTAGTTTAATCATTGAGACAATCAATTGTCATTAATTACTTAAGTACTTATATTAACGAAAAAAAAATACAAGATAGTCTTATGTGTATGATTACATTTTAACATTTTGATGCCTACGCTTTAAAACTGCATAAATGAATCGATACAAAAAATCCTGTCCCTAAGCAAAGCCACCGCCACCGGCACGGTGGTACTAGAAAACACTTTAAACTTTTAAATTAAGTTGATAAATATTAAGTTAACTTAACTACAACAACTTAATATTTTCCGCTGATTTCTTATTTAAAACAAAACCATAGCTCGAATATTGTGTGTGTGCTAATCTTGTGCGATGTTGCCCGACCTGTATCACTGTTGGCGGTAGTAACTTAAAGCAGCACCTCCGTCAGAGCCAGCGTATTAACGTTCTCATCGAATAATCTGGCTCTGGACAACGATCTAAACTCGGAGAACACAAAAATAGTTCTTTTAAGAGCTGCCTAAGTTTCATTGTTTCCGCCGTATCGCCCGCCCTTCCTCTGTGTTTTTGCAATGTAAGTTTTCTCATTTTAATAATAATAACACAAAGAAAACGACAGTCTTAACTAACTGCAAGACGCAAGAGTCTTGCAGGCTTAGTCTTGTTCTTTAGTCTTAGTCTTGCAAAAATGGAAGAAAAAGACCATGACTGCAAGACCAAGACTGAATTTGGGCAACACTACTCCACATTTCTACGCTTTGGAGTGATCACTACTGTGCCCCCGCCAAGTCGAGCAAAAAAGCGGCACGGCCGTACCATTCTTTTCTCGAAGCAATTCAGGCCATTTTCGACCCCCTATAACTTCGTTGTGGATAAAACTAGAAGCCTGAATTTTCAGTAACCAAACAGGCATTGTATAAACACGGTATATTTCAAATTTCATTCAATTTGAACCAGTAGTTTAAGAATTATAACGAGTCAAAGTTCCTTAATTTTGTTAATTTTGTCACTCACTGACTGACCGATCATCAAAAGTCTAAGGCACTTCTAGCAGACATAGAAGCTTCAAATTTAGAATACAATTAGTGTTTAGTATATGAATCAAGTAAAAACTATAATATTTTTCAATTTCGTTCCAGTTTTCTAGATACATCAACTGCATAAATAACTTTGTAATCCCATATAAATATAATATAGGATTACAAAGTTACATTTGCAGTTAATTAATCAGTGTACCTGTATAATATAATGAAATAATAGATGTAGATGGGTACTTTTTTTTTCTTGGTGAAAAATATCATCGAATGTCTTCTTCCGCTCGGGTGTATCAGAATTCTACTGACTAAAAACCCACCCTGTTCCTTCGGAAGCCCTAAAGTTCCGGGGCCGCGGTATCTCGATGGAACTTTCCCGCAAACCCCGACAGGCAATGGCCCTATGAGGCCCCGTCACTGGTATTAACAGCTTTTTGAGCCGCGTGTGGAACACAACGCGCCGCCGACCCGGGCCTGGTCCTTATCGGACGGTGAGCGACCCCTGCTCGCCATCCGCAGGCCCGCGCCTATTGGTATACAAGAAGTAGAAGGTACCGGAAAGGAAAAAAGTAGGGCTTTCTACAAAAAGCAATGAGATCCCATAAAAAACAATATTTGTCAAAAAACCAAGTCTCGCAACTTAGTTGTTCTACCGTAAAAAGTTGTGAGATCCATGTAATACCAAGTCGGTTATTAATTTATTCAGTCCCTACTTAAGGGACCTTCTGTCTTAAGTTGTAACGTAATTATCTAACCTAACGACATCTTATAGTGACCATATCAATATTAAAAATCTTTACCGTTTTAAATAAATAGATTGACTTGGCAATCGCATGATATGGTCACTATAAGATGTCGTTAGGTTAGATAATTACGTTACAACTTAAGACAGAAGGTCCCTTAAGTAGGGACTGAATAAATTAATAACCGACTTGGTATTACATGGATCTCACAACTTTTTACGGTAGAACAACTAAGTTGCGAGACTTGGTTTTTTGACAAGTATTGTTTTTTATGGGATATATCTATTACAATAAATATTTTTTCCCATACAGTCTGATAAAATTCCAGTACTTCAGTACAAACTCAGAAATAGTAGCAAATGTAAAAACCACATTCATTCTTCTGAAATTAAATTAGAGACGCGGTGTCCATATTTAAAAAGAATTTATTTATCCCGATCTTAGTTTTTATTTGAGAGACTGATGCCTAAACTAGGCTTGTTTTTTTTTATTCTCACCTGATGGTAAGTGATGATGTGGTCGAAGATCGAGCACGCTTATCTAGAAGTAACCTATTCACTCTTGACTTAAGATTTGATGTTTTCGTTGTAGGTATTTCTAATATTGGTAGCATTCTCTACATTTTTGGCGGGAAATATAAAAATAAATAGAAATAAAACTGAATCCCAAAGAATAAAAATATACCATTTACATAAAAACCCTCTTCATTATGCGCAAGTCATTCTAAAAACGTGATGAAAGCATGACGCCGCAACACTATCCCCTTTCAAGTCATATCAATGGCCAGGCCAGCATAGCCCATTGTCTAATGCGTGGGCTGCTGTTGCCTTTAACCTCTTTAGCTTTGTGAACATGGGCCAAGGGTAGCACCTACGTATCTACATACGTTTAACGAGCGAAAAAATATCAATGTGTTGTTCTAATTAATAATAAACAGCAGTCTTGAGAAAAACAAATAAGGGTGATACAAAATTAAGGAATTCTATATATTCCTTAATGTTGTATGTGACTGAAAAATATTGCAAATCAGGATGAGTAAGCTTTGGTTTTGATTTAAGTAAAAAACTATTGCAATTCTTACAGTATATCATACAGCTTTACTTAATCCAGGCATTAAGGAGTAAATTAAACTACCTGTTTTTGTTACCGAATTGCTTTCTTCTCTTTATGCCAAGTTATAGTGAAATTTTATCAGACACTAACTAAGACAAATGACGACGTAATCTAGGTTCAATGTAATTTCACCTAAATACCTAAAAGCCCTAATACTGTTAACCCTTGTTAGACCGCTGTAGGCAGAAATATAAACACATTTCAACTACCTATTGAGATATAATATATTTAGGAGCGACAAATTCAATTAGAAGTAAGTAACTTTAATAATATACTAATATTATAAAGAGGTAAAACTTGTCTGTAAGTTTGTATGTAGGGGTTCATATCCGAAACTAATGAACCAATTCTTAAAATTATTTTATTGGTATAAAATTCCACTATTGAAATGATATCGTAATCCATGCGCATCAATCCCGGTCGAAGTGCTGGTTAAATACATAATACTTGAAAAAGTACATGTTTTATAAAAGTACATTGTGGCCCTCCTTTTCAACCGACGACAAAAAGAGGAGGTTATCAATTCGACGCGTATATATATATTATTTTTAATGTATGATCATCGACTACTCGAAGACGGCTGAACCGATTTGGAAAATTCTTTTTTTGATTGAAAGGGTATACTTTGAAATTGGTCCCATTTTCATAAACGTCAGGATCTGATGATGGGATCCTGGAGAAATCGAGGGAACTCTTTAAATATTATAGGCACACCTATAACGTTTTGGGTATTTATTATAGTAACTTGTGCAGTTGCTCTCAAAAAGTACCATTTGAGGAAGTGGAACTGATGATGAAGACCACAGATGGCCGCCGAAACTACTCAATAATAAGTATTGAGTGGATTGCGATTCAATTACTTGAATATGGATGTTAAGCACTTTATGCTCGTCACAATGCATATGGTGATGTAGAGCTGATGGTGAAGTAACAGGAGAACTCCTCAACAATTAACGGCCCAGCATTGGGTAAAGCAATATTTTGTAAAAGGTTATAAGTAGTTGACATTTAGGCTCTTGTAACTAGGTAAATTAAAAATAGACCAACTAAAAAGAGTGAAATAAAAACTTTTTACCAAAAATTAAACCGACTCCCAAAAAACACTGCAAAGTGAAAAATAACTTTAATTTCGGAAGTCGGTGCTAAAAACGAAAATACAAAACTAAATACACCGACTACCGAAATTAAAGTTATTTTTCACTTTGCAGTGTTTTTTGGGAGTCGGTTTAATTTTTTGGTAAAAAGTTTTTATTTTTATTCCGGATGAGCCCACACTCTTGGCCACGATCTCGCCTAATGGTAAGCGATAGATGAGGTATACGATGAAAATGCGAGCTCAAGAGATGCCTGTTCACTCTTGCTTCATTTTTTTACTTTTCTCGCAATGTACTGATACACCGGACTCTGTTGTTTTATCATATGCATGTAAATTACATGCATGCGAATATCACGGTGCACAGCACAGCGCGGTGTTAGTCATTTTCTTAGGAATATGGGGCGTCGTAAGTAGCAACATAACATGTAGATCATAATAAATATTGTTTATTATCAACACAATATTTTACAATTTTTTACATATTCAATTGCAAAGTAGGACAATATTGGAATATTGTGGGGACTGTTGCCTAAGCTAGGCCAGAGGCCTATGTTTCAGGTCATCAGGTCTCCACTCCGTATTAAGTAGGAGTCTGACTTACCTAAGTACTAGAGTGAACTTTCTTAAGCTATAGACAAATCAAGAATATGATGTGTGTGCGTGTAAAATATTGTTGTAAGTAATTATGAGGAGGTTTGTGATTGTGACTCTTAGAGTAAGAGTAGGTATGTATCACTGACTCTAAAACCATTCTACAGCTGTTTAGAGAGAATCACTTGTATTGTATATTGTATTGAAAAATTGCATTCGCTGATATTATGAAAGACTGTGTAGAGCTCCAAAATGCTAGAATCTAATTATTGTTTTTGTCTTAACAAAATAAATTGTACTATGCTAGGAACTACTTTCCTTTAATGCGATTGCTCTTATAAACATTTAAAGCCTCATAAATAAACGACTAGTTTGAACTCGCGACACACAGAGCAGGAGTCATATCAGTTCGATTCGAACATCAACTTTAACCAAAACGGCCGGATAAAAGGTGTTAATCTAAAGTTTCGTCATTGATTTTTGAGGTTATTAATAATGAAAATGGGTTCGACATAAAAATCTGTAGTTTTGCTGGCGGCCAAAATGTGTATTTTATCTATTTAGGGACATCTGTATATTTGGGGCATTAATTCAAGGCCGGATAATGGGAATAGGTGTCATCTAACATCACAGTTATTATATTACTCAGCTTATGCTGTATAGTATACTTACTTCTGCCCGCGACTTTGTTTGCATGGGAGTGTTTTCCCGCATAAATCCTAATCCAGAGGGAATTCCGTGACAAAAAGTAGCCTATGTATTATTCCAGAATGTCAACTATCCACTTGCCCAATTTTATTGAGATCCGTTTAGTGGTTTTTGCGTGAAAGATTAACAAAAATCCATACATCTTCATTCATCCTCACAAACTTTCACATTTAGGTATAGTATTAGTAAGATCGACAATTCTATTTATGTTTGTATAAAAATATTTTTTTTTACATCAAGTTTAAGTAGCAATAGATGTAGGTAGACCCAAGTCTATTGCTACTTAAATAAGTACGGGGCATGGTAAAGTACGGTATTATTGCCTCTACATATATTTTACTTTCGTTTTAGTACACTATGATTAGACTTTCTATAAAACAAGAAATATTGGACGGTGAAAGCTAACAAAATATGACCCTGCTAAACCCATAAAACACATGCGTACTACGCTCAGGCCTATATGTAGAAAACTCTGGCTTCATGATAAAAAGAAACAAACTTTATTATTCCGCATTCGATTTTAGATCATAATTTTAATCTGCTTAGACACTCTTTTACTATAATATAATAATATATCCTTTATTTCAGGCAACTAGGTCCATACAATACCATAAACAAATACAAAATCTTATAAATAAACTAATACATAACAAATTTAAAATACTTAAAAACAAAAACTAGTTAACACGAATAGACGGCGTCGTGTTGCGCTGCGAGGTATCGCGTAATCTTCCGCAAAATCGTCGATACACGACACCTTTCGGCCAAAATTCCTGCTTGAGGAATGTCTCTAATAGATGAGTTGGAACCCGCATTACAAACGATTTAAAATTCGTTTCATGACGCGACTTGTTTTTGACTATGTTGGGGTCAGCTGTCTGTGTTACCGGATGCAACTGAATACTAGTGTTTTACATGGAGCGGCTGCATATTTGACCCAGTAACTGGGTAACTAGGATACCCCGTTGCAAGACTGATGTCAGTTTTTCTGATTTCTAACTGTACTCAGAAGCAACAAAACCATAAAAACTGTCAAAGATATAAATAAAATAAATAAAAATAAATTTTTTTATGTCATCAAATGGTATTTGTACATGATGTTAGCAAAATTATGTTGTTTCTATTACAAATCGACAAATTTTTTGGGTAACCAGCTGTTCTCCTAGCTAGGTTGCTGGGCAACCTGTATTAAGGAGAGACAGTTTGCCTCCCCGGTTGGTATTCTACAAAATTAAATTAAATTATTTACTAACTAAGATTATGTTATACATTATTATTAAGTAATAGATTGTGAGCAAAGATGAAGTTTATAAAAGAAAATTAATGTTTCTTTTTTTATGTATTGTAAGTGAGTCGTGTGAGTGTGAAAGTGAGGAGGGATGTGTGACTCGGATTTGTGTGTGCGTGTATGTTAGTGTGTATATATGCGTGTGTATGTGTTTGGGTATGTAAAAAAATAACAGCCGAAACCAACGGCAAAACGTTCTTTCCGGGGCACAGAGAAATCTCGGTATGTTAAAATTGCCATGCTTCCACGGATCAACCACGCCAAGAGATTTTAACCTCACAGGTGAACCCGTGCGGCTGTTATCATGTAGCCGCGAGCTAGAGATTAAAAATAAACTAGGCATTTTTATTAGACCAAAAATAATATTATGCTAATCTAGTGAGTAGCATTTACGGGGGATGATAGATATTCTAATGAAGTACCGCGGCCCTGGACCACA
This sequence comes from Tholera decimalis, assembly GCA_943138885.2. NCBI lineage: Eukaryota > Metazoa > Arthropoda > Insecta > Lepidoptera > Noctuidae > Tholera > Tholera decimalis. The sequence goes on from OW964562.2 coordinate 22,024,910, forward strand.
AGAGCAACTGAAGGAACTGGGAGGATTTTTAGTCAGTAGAAGTCTGACCCCTTTCGCTCCACCCAGAAGTGGAGGAGTCATTTAATGGTTTTCCCACCGAAAAAAAAAACAACAAGAAGGAAGGGTATATGACCAATCACTGATACCGGTTTTCTACAAAGTCTATCAACTAAGTACAATATCAAAAAATATTATAAAACTAATCGTGTGGTTATTTTTCATTAGTCAGTTTCAATACTTTATAACTGACCTGTCAAAGCTAATCTATTTATAAAATAATATTAACTTGATATTAATTCAGGTGTTTGTTTTTATTTAATCCCTTAAACTAAGAATTTTAACGAGATTTTTATTGTTTTATTTTTTGGGATATAAAACATGAATTTAATTTCGATTGTATTCTCTTTTCAATTTCTGTATAATTAACTTTCTTTCAAGGTCTGAGTAAAAGGTTATAAATGTAAATCTTTTTTAGCATTTTGGCTTTAAATATAAAGTAGACTCTGAAATAACTCATTACCAAAGTGGATATCATCTAAATGAAAACTTCTCGGCCCCTAAAAACCTTAATTTCTTTGTAAGTGCCAATGGAAGGGCTCTTCAAACTTTTCAGATGAAAAAAAATCTTTATAAAACAGTTGTAAAAGTGACTTTATGATAACAGTTGGATTTTGTCGCCACATTAACTATGTTTTAAACTTTTAAAACTTAGTGAAATAGTTTGACTGCTTATAAAAGCTAAAAGCCTATGTACCGAATAGCAGAACTTTGAACTTGAAACAATGCTTTCCCGCTCATGCGAAATGGTATCGTATTACCCAGTTACCGAGGTCGTGTACGGTCGCATAGAAAGTCACCATGTAAATTGCTGGTACTCAACTGTTTCCAGTTGAAAATAATAATTAGTACCATACTAAAACATTATACAACGCTTCTCTATCCCATTGAATTTACTAAAAAGAGACGGAAAAATTTATTATGACTTAAAAAAATACACATCTTGCTTTGACAGCCAAATTTTATATGTTCCTCGAACCCTACTTTATAACAGACTAAAATAATGTAACAATAAACATTTATTGCTTAAATTATCGTAACTACAAGAAGAGTCTCAAGGAAGCACTTCAATGTCAAAGAAGTTATTACTTGTACTAAAATAATTATATAGATTGTTTCTATTTTTTCCTTTGAACATTACCTAAGATGACTATGTATTTTTGATGTGTGTATAACTGTATTTATTTAAAAATAAAAATAGGTACATATTCTTGCCTGAAAAACAGGATTACCTAATTGAGGTAGTTGATTAAGATGTATGAACTTGAGGTAGATTTAAGCCAAACAGTATTTATTTTTTATTTAGTATACTATGCTAAAAACATATTGTTTTTAGCATAGTATATGAAACGTAAGTCAGCTATGCTAACAGACGTATAATATAAGCGTTATTCATTTATGGTCAGTTGTAATGACAAGTAAATGACATCGATCATTGAGGTAAATGAATGAACGTTCCTATGAGTATATTTACATCTGTAATCTACTTACATTCGCAGGTTTCACATCCACTTTATTGAACAAACTCATTTATCAATTAACAAGAATTATAAACATTAAATGATCTGTATATTTCACATTTAGTGTCACTGAATTTACTTATTTTAATTTTTTTTGCCGTACATATTTTTCCTTTCGAAATTTAATATAATTGGAGCGCATATTTGTATGTAATAACATTTCGACTGTACTAACAGACGTGGCAGTTGGATAAAGAGAAGAAACGAAATTTTCATTTTATTCAAGTTAAAAATAATAAATGAATCCCCAGATATAATACCAAAATCCGTAATAAAAATAATCAGTAGGTAGGCTGGGTGCCTGTTAAATTATTTAGCAGATATTTACATAAAAATATATTACATTATTGAATTCATTCATTATTAATCGCTGCCATGAAGTCGTCCCAAATGGGCCGTAGGCATGTAGGACGAGTTGATGACTCACATGGACATAGTGACGCTTAGTTGAGTTAAATTACAACCAGTGGCGAAGGGTGAATTTTCATAAAAGGGAAGCTGGACCAAAAAATGCTTACCTTGCTCAAGTGTGATGCGTGAATTTCAGTAAATGTGGCCCTGTGGCTGACTTCAAAATCTTGTAACTTCGTAAATTATTATTTGTTTAATTGAAAATAATAGATTACTATTTATATATTCATATATAAAATAACTAGCTTCTGCCCGCGACTTCGTTCGCGTGGGAGGGTTTTCCGCATAAAATCCCGATCCCGTGGGAATTCCAGGATAAAAAGTAGCCTATGTGTTATTCCAGGATGTAATCTATCTACTTGCCAAATTTCATTTAGATCGGTTCAGCAGTTTTCGCGTGAAAGAGTAACAAACATCCATCCATCCTCACAAACTTTCACATTTATAATATTAGTATTAGTAAGTAAGATAAGAAGTAAGATAGACTAATATTTGCCATATATCAAAAGGGAAGCCGGTAGGAATCGAGTTGTATGGAGCCTTCGCCACTGGTACCTACCAAGATAGCAATTCATACAATATCAAATAATACAAAGAAAAAATAATACGTACAATATTCAAAAATAGCAACTTCTGAATAGTTTTCCTGAATATTTTCATGTCCATTCACGTCTCTGATTGCATCACGTCCAATGTTACCCCGGTCATATCCAGCTTCCCTTTTACGTAATAGCGAATGGAAAGGTCTTCCGGTAAGAAAGGACAAGTGCAGCCAACAAAATCTGTTTATAAATTCCTTTATGTTGATTTGGAAGTTAGAATTAGTATTTTCTTGACAAATTCATTTATTGCACCTACGTTGTTTTGATTATGAGACGAAGGTATTTTTTTTCCTTTAAAACCTCTGAAAATAATGTCCACAATACAACAAAAGTCAACAAATACAAAACAATGGCTTATTATATCAACATTTTAATTATTTTCAGTTCATTCGCCATGATTTTGAAGAGAGTCGTTTTTCCGGGACGAGGTGATGCTGAACTTCATCAAATCAAAACTAATTTATATTCAAAAGCGATACCTAATATTACGTACTTACCTACCTATGCCCAAACCAGACCAATACATCTCTTTTAAAGGGTTCCGTCGCTGAATGGCAAAAAACGGAACTCTTATAGTTTCGTCATATCTGTGTCTGTCCACCCGTGTGTCAAAGCCATTTTATTCCCAAAACTATTGTGACTATACTGAACTACTGTGAAACTTAGTAGGTAGATGTATTATGTAAACCGCTTTCCGATTGTTTGACAAAAATAAAAATAAAAAACATATAATTAAGGGGGGTCTAAAATATTTGCGTTATTTTTAGCCCCCCTTAATTATATGTATTTACTAGTACTCTCGCGGGGCTTCGCTCCCGTGGATTCTATCACGGTAAAAACATAACTCTCCTTTTTTGCAGTCGGGTAAAAAGTAGCCATTTGACTGCTTATAAAAGCTAAAAGCCTATGTACCAAATAGCAGAACTTTGAACTTGAAACAATGCTTTCCCGCTCATGCGAAATGGTATCGTATTACCCAGTTACCGAGGTCGTGTACGGTCGCATAGAAAGTCACCATGTAAATTGCTGGTACAGTACAATCCACCCAGTACTTTCGAAGATTAGCGCGTTTAAGCAAACAAACAAACTAACAAACTTTTCCGTTTTATAATATTAGTATAGATTTTTTGCTATGCTATTGCTTTCCTCCAAAGAAAATATACCTCTGTTACAATGGTTAAAAAACCTCCGGTATTTACACATCAAACGATCATAAAAGCACGCTTGCTTTCATTTGTTCCCGCGGAATGTCGTGCAAATTGCTCTGTTGAGCGTAAGTATGCGTAACTCAGTCGTCGCCGTAACAATAAATATTTTTGACGTTTAAATGTTACCAAACGCTGCGTACGCGATCTTTTGTTTTGTGGGGCAACGCTTTACGTATATTTCTGATCCCCTGAAGGCAGCGATTCAGGTGCTGTTGTTTTAACAGCTTTGTATTTTTACCCTACTACTGCACAGCTACAAGGAAGGATGTTTTTTTAAGTCTGTGAAGTAGGTACATAACTGTTCCAAAATAGTATCTAAACTACTGAACCAATTTTGATAATGAGGTATAAATCATACGCATGGTATCAAAAGCTTGATGAAGACATTACAAATATTTACCTAAATTATACCGAAAACGGTGCAAGAGACGACACGGCTGTATGTATAATCAATACTTATATTATTACATTGAACATTTGATTAAAATAGCTCCAACGCGTAATCATGAAAAACAAAAAAAAAACGAGTAATGTAGAGTGATGAATCTGAATCATGTCATTTTTGTAGCTGTATTGAGTTGCAATATTTTTTTTTTTGTTTCGTACTTTCTAAATCACTTTAATTTGAAAATCATTTTCGGAGGTTATTTCCGAAGACAGTATTTTCAAAACAAACCGTGTTTGTAAGTGTCCTACAAATCAGTAACGAGAAGCAAAGATCACATTACGAGGGTTCCTAAGATTGCTAAGAAACTGTGAGACAAGAAATCGTTCGCAAACGAGTATTTCAATCACACATTACTAAGAAGGTCCTGAAATTCCAAGACCCTTTCCTGATTTCAAACTTGTACTATAAGTATTCCAAGTGTTTATCAAATACATATATGTAGTGACCCTCTGTGGTTTCATCATCCTTCACCTTTAGACGTGATTCCAACTACTTAATATTTGCAAGTCGATCGTTATTCGTCCGTGTTTATTCATAAAAAAAAATGTATGCTTTCCTTAAGAAAATCAAACAAAACATCTAATCGATTTTCAACATTCAAAGTTTTGACAAATTAAAAAAGCTGTCAGTCTGCACAGTGCTGTCAGTGTGTACTGACACATTCTGATGTAAATATGGATTAGAAGGCAAAAGGGGCATATGCCCCTAGGACACGAGTCTATATTTTATTCATACCAATGTAGCGAAATTGAAAGACTTTTTTCTTCAACTTCACAACTCCGAATACAAGATAATATAAATATACTTTAACAGCCATTACAACCCCTTGTAAGAATCAGTGAAGGGGAAGGGTTGCCTAAAAGCCCGTGATGGACTGGCAACCTGTTAACTGCTGCATTTTACTTTGAATTATATTGTACTAACTTCTGTTATTATTATCCCAACAAAAATATATTCATGTATAATGCTGCCAAGACAAGACCTCATTTAGAGCCAAGTATCTAACTGCCCCACCAACTGTGTCCCCACGTTGTCGTCGTGGTGGGGCTTGCGTGTTTCGATGATCTCTGGGGCCATGCCGGTAGAGACACTCATGCCGGACGGGCCCAGAGGGAGAAACCAGACCAAGAGGGACACACCGGGGGAAAGGCGCGCCGCCTGGAGGATCGAGCAGCTAGCTCGAGCTTCTAGACGGCGCGGGGCCCGGTCTCAGAGATCGGGTCAAGGGGGAGGAAAGGTTCACTTCCGGTATGCGTCTAATCTTTAGACGTAACCGTGAAGTGAACCAGGGGAGGGGAAATGGGAGATAGGGTCGGAGCAACTCACCTCACTAAAAAAGTAAAGAAATGGCAGACAAAGTTTTTGAGAAAGCTACCCAGGCGGGTCCCAGCTGCTCTTCAGCTGGGGAGTCCCGTACCGGACACGTCCGGTTAGACCCGTCGTACTCTGGGGGGGACAACAAAGGCTTTTACCCCAATTTTGCCCCGGCAGTCGCCGCATTGAGCCAGGGAGGCTCACGTGCCCGTGAGGTGGAGTCGCTGGACTTGTCCAGCACGTCCACTTCACCGGCACCTGGTGCGCGGGTCGGAGACCGACTCGGCATCGGACGCCAAGAGCTTCCAGAGCATGGTCTCTGGGAGCGCAGTGAGGAGCGACGAGGGGGCACCGATAGGCTTGTCTCGGCCCGTAAGATCCGCACAAGCGTGCGGGGTAAATGCCAAGGCAAGACTTCGGGGAGAGGGCCTTCCTCTGGAGAGCCCAACACTGGTCTGGCCTCGAGCGAGGCCAAACTAGAAGAGGCCATGGCAGCTACCATCAGCACCATCTCGCGGAAGCGCAACCGAAAGAGCAAGGAGGACGCGATCGGCGAAGCCACGGCTTCCATCATGGCGGCCACGCGGACTTACGGCGGGGCTCCGGCTACAAGGGACGATATGTCCGATCTGCGGCCGGAGGTCACCCGCCTGACTGCCGCCATGGAGGCTCTCCAGAGGGAGAACGCCGCCCTCAAGGCGGACCTGGCCGCAATCCGGGGAGGCGGCCAGCGGAATGCGCCGCCGCGGGGCCAAAAGGAGAAAGGCCAGCCCACACCAGCGGAGAACTCTGTTCTCGACCTGGTGCGACAGGAGCTGGCCGCCTTCCAGCAGCGGTTCTCCGTATTGGAGAGCCGCGTGCTACGACCCCCGCTGGCGGCGACTTCGTACGCGGCTGCGGCCGCGTCCAAGCCTCCCCAGACGACGACGAGGCCGCCTCAGGCGAAGACGGCCACGGTGCGGACGGCACCAGTGACGGCGGCCCCTGCGAGGGCAAAGACGGCCCCGGCCAAGCCGAAATCGGGCCCATCAAAGCCGCCTCCGACCCCGACACCTGCGGGGCCAAAGCAGGCGGCCAAAAAGAAGAAGGCCCAGGCTGGGAACCAGCCGTCCCAGCAGCCTCCTCCAAAGACTCCTCCGGCCGGCGTCGACTGGCAAGTGGCCGGGGAGAAGAGGAAGGCTGCTGACGCAGCCAGGTCCTCGCGGCGTAGGGAGAGACGGCGACGGCGAGACGCCGCGGCGCGATTGCGCGCCCCCAAGACCGCGGCTGTAGTGATCACACTGCAGCCGGACGCGGTGAAGAGGGGCGTGTCGTACCGCGACGTGCTCGCGAAGGCGCGGCAGGTGATAGACATCACGGAGCTCGGCATCACCGGTGGCCTCCGTCACCGGGTCACTGCGACGGGGGCTCGGATGTTGGAGATCCCCGGCGCGGACAGTGGCCCTACCGCTGACGCTCTGGCCGAACGGCTCAGAGCGTCCTTAAATGCGGAGGAGGCCCGAGTCTCCAGACCCACCAAGCGCGCAGACATGCGCATATTGGGTCTGGATGACTCCGTGACGGCCGAGGAAGTGGTGGCCGCCGTAGCCAGGACTGGGGAGTGCCCTCCCAATCAGGTGAGGGCGGGCGCCCTGCGTCCTGGCTTCACGGGGACGCAAACCATTACGGTTAGCTGCCCCGTCCCGGCGGCCAAAAAGATCTAGGAGGGCCGAAGGCTCCTGGTTGGTTGGGTGTCTGCGCAGGTGAAAGTCCTGGACCCCAGTCCCCTGAGGTGCTTCCGCTGCCAAGTGGGCAACCATGCGGCATGCGTATGCACCTCGGAGGTAGACCGCAGTGATAGGTGCTTCCGCTGCGGTCAGCCCGGTCACAAGGCCGGCTCGTGCTCCGCCCCACCTCACTGCTTCGCATGTGAGGCGGTTGGCAAGCCGGCCGATCACCAAGCTGGGGGCAAGTCCTGCGCCCCACCCACCAAGGCTAGGCGCAGAGGTAGGCCCTCTGCCGCCGCCGCCACCGCCGCCGCCACCGCCAGCGTCACCGCCGCCGCCGCCGCCGCCGCCGCCGCTACTGCCGCCGCCGCCGCCGTCGCGGCCGAACCCTCGCGAGGGGCCCTGGAGGAGGCTGCAATGGATCCCGATTAATGGCCCCATTGCACTTCCTCCAGGCGAACATCAACCACTGCGCCGCTGCTCAGGAACTTTTGCTCCAGAGCATGGCGCAGTGGTTGATCAACGTCGCCGTGGTCGCCGACCCGTATTTTGTCCTGCCCAGGAATGACTGGGTGGCGGACTTGGACGGCTCGGTGACCCTCGTTTCGTCGGCCGCCACCGGTACCCCACCCCTCGATCGCGTCAAGAGAGGGCGTGGGGTCGTCGCAGCACGGTTCGGGGAGATCGCTGTGGTAGGCGTTTATTTCTCCCCGAACCGAACTCTCGCCGAGTTCCAGAACTCCCTAACGGAGCTGGGAGACGTCGTCGTCGCCCTCGGTTCCCTCCCCGCCCTCGTCCTCGGGGACTTCAACGCCAAAAGTCCGGCTTGGGGTTCCCGGTCCACGGACTATAGGCGGGGCAGGATGCTCGAGCACTGGGCCCGTGCGCAGGGCCTGGTGATCGAGAACCGGGGTTCTGTCCCCACGTGCGTGCGGTTTACGGGCGAGTCGGTGGTGGACGTTACGTTCGCCACCCCCAGCCTGTCACCGCGCGTCACCGACTGGTGCGTTGTGGAGGAGGTGGAGACCTATTCCGACCACCGGTATATCCGGTTTGACGTCTCCGCCCAGACCCCAGACGCGCCGGTCCGACGGGACCTGAGTGGTCCGCGATGGGCGCTGAAGCAGATGGACCGGGAGCTATTCCTGGAAGCCTCGATCGTGCAGGCCTGGGGGTCACCCCCGGACAGGCCTGCCAACATAAACGACGAGGCGGAGTGGTTCCAGGAGGCCATGTCGAAGATCTGCGACGTAGCCATGACCCGGGTCCGGCAAGGACGCGCCCGGCGTCAGCTGTACTGGTGGTCGAGCGAGCTAGCAGCGATGCGCGAAGCGTACGTTGCGGCGCGACGCCGGTACACCAGGTTCCGCAGGCGCCGCACCCGACCTTCGGATGCGGCGACTGTAGAGGCGGAGCTGTATGAGGGCTACAGGGCAGCGAAGGCCGTCCTCCGAGACGAGATCTGGCGGGCCAAGGAACTGGCCCGAGAGGAGATGCTGGCGACTCTGGACGGGGACCCATGGGGCCGCCCCTACAAGTGGGTGCGAGAGAAGCTCCGCCCCTGGGCTCCCCCGTTAACGCAGAGTCTCCAGCCTCAGTTCTTGGAGGACGTGGTGAGCGCCCTGTTCCCATCGCGAGGGGAGCACACTCCCCCACCCATGGCTCCGTCTCCGACGGAACCTGAAGCTGGCACAAACGCGGACCACAGCGACGACGACGTCTACGACGCTCCAGAGGTGACCGAGGTAGACTTGAGAGTGGCGGTACAACGGCTCAAGGCCAAAAATACTGCCCCAGGACCCGACGGCTTGCCAGGGAAAGCGTGGGTCTTGGCCTCGGAGACTCTCGAGCCTCGACTAGGGGGGCACTTTAGCGCATGCCTGGAGAGGGGCCAGTTTCCGCTTTGCTGGAAGACGGGAAAGCTGGTCCTGATCCAGAAAGCCGGGCGCCCTGCGGACTCTCCGTCCGCATTCCGGCCCATCGTGCTGCTCGACAAGGCGGGCAAGCTCTTGGAAAGAGTAATTGCAGACCGCCTCTTCGGGCACCTGAATCGGGTGGGCCCGGATCTTGCGGAGTGCCAGTTTGGCTTCCGCAGGGGGCGCTCGACGGTGGATGCCATCATGCGCGTGAGAGCCCTCACGACAGGGGACGCGGTATCCCGGGGCAGGGTCGTCTTGGCGGTGTCTTTGGACATCACCAATGCCTTTAACACCCTGCCCTGGAGTTGCATCAGGGAGGCACTCCGGTATCACCGGGTGCCGACCTACCTCCGTCGCATAGTCGAGGACTACCTGACGGACAGAGCCGTCATCTACCCCGGTCATCGGGGAGAGTGGAACCAGCGAGTGATGTCGTACGGTGTCCCACAGGGATCGGTCTTGGGGCCGCCCCTGTGGAACATCGGATATGACTGGGTGCTGCGCGGCGACCTCCCTGACGGCGTCAGCGTAGTGTGTTACGCTGACGACACGCTCGTCCTGGCGCAGGGAGAGTCGCACCAGGCGGCGGCCGACCTGGTGACGCAAGCGGTTGCGACAGTCGTTCGTAGGATCCGGCAGTTGGGACTCGACGTGGCGCTGCACAAGACCGAGGCCATGTGCTTCCATGGCGGTCGGAACGCGCCACGGTCTGAGTCCCACATAACGGTGGAGGGGGTTCGCATCGGCGTCGGGAGGACGATGAAGTACCTGGGACTCGTCTTCGACAGCCGGTGGAACTTCAGGGAGCACTTCCTGAGTTTGGCCCCAAAGCTGAACCGGGCAGCAGCCGCCTTCAGGCGACTCCTGCCTAATCTCAGCGGGCCAAACGCCTCCTGCCGAAGGCTGTACGCCGGCGTCGTGCAGTCCATGGCCCTCTACGGGTCCCCAGTGTGGGCCCTGTGCATCCGGACGCGACCACTAAAGTTGGTCGCATGCCAGAGGGTCATGGCTATCCGAATGATCCGGGGATACCGCACGATCGCCGGCGAATCGGCCAACCTCCTTGCCGGATTGCTGCCCTGGGATCTGGAGGCGACTGCCCTCCAGCGCGTCTATGAATGGCGCGTGGAGGTGCAGCGCCGGGGCGTATCCCCGCTGCCTCGAGAAGTCGAGGCGCGGTGGGAAGAGCTCCGGCGCGATCTCAGGGCAGTATGGAGGGAACGACTGTCGCAACCGACGGCCGGGCACGCCGCAATTGCGGCGGTAAGACCCCTCTTTGAGGAGTGGCTAGATCGGCGTCACGGCGTCCTGACCTACCGCATGACGCAGGTCCTCACCGGACACGGAAGTTTCGGGAGGTACCTGTGTCTGATGGGAAAGGAGGAAACGCCTGGGTGTCACCACTGCGAGGGTCGCCCTGAGGACACCGTAGAGCACGCGGTGCAAGCCTACCGACGTGTCCTCACGGCGGCGATAGGCGGAGACCTCTCGCGCCCGGCATTGGTCGAGGCCATGCTGCGGGGTGAGAGGGAGTGGGAAGCGGTCGCCTCCTTCTGCGAAGCAGTCATGCTTCCTAAGGAGGAGGCGGGCCGCGTGAGGGAGAGGATGGCGTCCTCCCTCCAGCCCAGCCGCAGTGGTAGACGCCCACGGCGTCGGACGTCGGCCGACGATCTCCGGCCACCGTAGGCGCGGCCATGCGGACAGCGAGTAAAGGGCAACTCGCTGTCCGAGCATGGACCATGCCCGGGTCGACGGCGCGTCGTGTTCCACGCGCGCCTCAAAGAGCGTCAGCAACATGACGAGGCCCCCTCTGCAGAGGGCCGATGCCTGCCGGGGTCGTGGGACTCATCCCGTTACCATGGCCCCGGTATGTAAAGGGTTATTGAAGGAACACCGTGGATTTTACTCAGTAAAAGTCTGACAGTCCCTCCCACCCTGCCCGGAGTGGGAGGACTTATTTGATAATTTTACCACGTTAAAAAAAAAAAGTATCTAACTGTGCATGTCTTAACTTTATAAGACCTAACTTCACAAACTCTACACCTTAGTCAAAATATGTGGCTTGGCCGTAGTAAAAAATGTCCCAAGCGAACATACTCTCGGAATAAAAAGTCTCCTATATCTTTCAGGGCATTGTCAACTTGTGTGCCGAGTTTCATACCAACGTTACCTCATGAAGAGATAGCAAAACAGACCAATTTACTTATACATTTATATGAGAACAATTCGAGTTCTTTATTGATAACACTTTTTATTTTAGAAACTAAGGAATTACAGGGGATACACACACGTTTACCTAATGGGTCTATAACAAAGTAGTAACAAACTGTACTAAACTTAAATTGAAATTGGCAAAATTCCAGGAAACAAGGAAACGTGTCCATCCCAAATAATTATAGCAAACAAAGTAACCCTCGGTTTTATTCCTGAAATATTTTGATGGACTGCTCACTTCATTTGCTATGAAATGTATTCCGTGAAATGGAAATCCTCTAACGTACATCACTGCGAGGAAAATCTAAATAATATTCTGTACGCAGTAGTTCTGATGTAAATGAAATTATATAACATACTATGATTTACATTAAAGCGGTGTTACTTTAACAAAAGTACGGCGGAATTCGTTTCTATTTGCTTTGTATCATTTCGCTAAATTGCCATATACAAATTCAAATGATTTAAAAAGCTGTTTCAAGATACCAAAGTCAATATTTCAGAAAACAAAAATAAATAACCAACACTAATCCATTATCTGCTGTCTGGTAAAAAAAAAAACTAATTTAGAAAACTGACAGATAATAATACTCCATAAAAATAATGATAACACCCAAAAATAACAATTATAAATAGTACACGAAAGACCCCTTAAAAAAGAAAAAAGTATGAAAAAGAGACAAGACCATAAATAAAAGTACCTTGAAGTTATTTCAGACGCGAACATTTCCTTCATTGTGGCCAGTCGTAATTAAACATAGTGTGATGTCAATGCTCGTTTTCTAAATTAAACCAAAAACAGTAATTTGATTTTCATAGCTGGAATAAGCTCTATAATAAAAAACGAACTTGCAAATAAGTGGGCAATTCGCAATTATAATAAAAGTTGCGTTATATTTTTTTGGGGGAAAAATAATTTTTCACTACCTTCGTATTATTATGTTCCAACGAACTGACCCTTTATTAAGATAACGCTGTATAATATTCGTTTTAAAATATCTTAAATAATTTTATAAATACAATATGAGCTGACAGCATAAGCTCCAATCGAGACAGTTATTATTTTTAAAGGAAAAAAGTATTCTATTAATGCGAAAGTGATTCTACCCGAAGCATAATCTTAATGTGTGATTAACATTCCTTTGACATAATATCTGATTACCGGGATAATAAGTATCCCATTTTTAATTCACGGTATGGCCTACTCATGAGCTAAGTAATATACAAAACCAGTGGCGGCGCAAGTCCTAAACTTAATGTTGCCAAGGTTCATTTCACGAGGCCCTCTGATGGTGCAAGAAGAAGGTAATATTAAATGAAAAATTGGCCAAGTGCGACTCGGACTCGCCCATGACGGGTTCCGTAGTAACTACGCAAAATAACTTTGTTTTTCATAGTGTTAGTATGAAATACAATGTTATAATTGTGATTTTATAAAATGTGCTATAACTCAAAAACTAATGACTCTATCTCGTTCAAACCAATTTTTGTTGAAATTTTTCATTAAGATCTATTTATTTATTTATTTATTAGAGACAAAAAAACAGTTACATGTTAAGATGATACATTATCTGCAGCATATATTTTGTTTAGATATTCACTCCATTATTATAGAAATTAGAGGGAGGGGGACACACATAATACTACTTTATTTATTTAATTAATTATTCAAATTAAATACAGCCACGTCACATACATTGCACAATTAAAAAACAATCTTAATAACAAAATAAGTAATGCACATGACAATTAGGGCGTACATAGCGCTCACTAGAACAATAGTGCTGCCTTGACAAAATGTCTTATAACTAATATTTAACATAAACTTACTATTCAAAATAAAGTATTTTTTATGTTTCAAAAAGTCAATATACAATAAAGGAATATATTATACACATTAAGAGTTATTATTACAATTAAAACAATTGGGTAACAATGTCAATAGAATAAATATTAAAATAATCTGAATAAACAAAACGTCAATAGCGTAAATAAATAAAAACCGGAATTAATAACATATCAATAGTATAAATTAAAATAATAAATGAAAACAAAATTAATAACGTATAAATGTCAAAAGCATAAATATGACGGCGCTATATTTTATTTAGTGTTCTAACCAACACTAATTAAAATATAAAGCGCCGTTTTTTTTTCATAGATATCGCTGTTAGTTCAGTGTCGTGTAAATGAATTCTCTGTGTCTGTTACGTCATATCCGATGACATGACACTCTAAAGCCGGCTCTACACGTTGGCCAACACAGTGGCGAATGTAGTGGCCAATGACTATTGGCCAACGTGTAGACGGGGTGTTTGTGCATGTTGGGTGCACAAACACCCCCTCTACACGTTGGCGAGTAGGCACTGGCCACTACATTCGCCACTGTGTTGGCCAACGTGTAGAGCCGGCTTAACACAACACCGAGCGCTGGTGCGCATGGAGCCGACGATTGACTGGCAGTATAATTCGAGACTCGGTCGGGATCACACGATCGTGCTACGCGTTTGGTGGAGTGTCTGAATTGTGCTACCTATATTGTTATCTTATTGTAACGGTAATTTAATGGTGATTATTTTAAAAGGAAATTATTATTGAAGTGATTGTGCTATAATAACTGTTCCTTCGTGCGTCTGTGATCCTGCCTCAGAAGAAACGGTCTGGCACTTGCTCTTCGAGTGCCCACGGTTTTACCGAGAGAGAATGGAGCTGGAAACTAACATCGACATCCAGCTAGGCCAGTCCACACTCCATACAATCATGGGGAAACTGGCCACTCGGAAACCGTTCCTGGCATTCGCGAGCAATGTTGCCCTTGTCGCAGTTGCGGCAAATAAGACAGAGGCAAATACACAGACCCGAAGCCGACTACCACAGAGTTAGAGACAACAACAACAACCAACAGCACACACTACAGTCACCACAATGCCACACACACACACACACAACCCAACCAGCAAGCAATACCCAAAACACAACAATAACAACCACACATGACACACCGAACAACATCACCCAACAGCCAGAACCACTGGCCTCAGTTCCTGGAAGTACAGACACGGAAGCCAGCCAACATCATCTCCTAAATTCCATGCCCATCACAAACTTCCTGGCGTGCGGAGGAGACGGAGTTCCCGGAGTCAGACTGCGGGGCGTCGCCCTGTTTATGGATAGGAAACGGGAAAAGTCAGGTGTAGGCTTCTGCATCGGAACAAGCAGAGCTGGGGCCCGAATACATATATCACCAGGCCTTGCCGCCTTGATCAACGGAAGTACCACCAAAACGAGCATGAAAGGCAGCAAGTATGTGGCACTGTCTCAGGTGGAAGTGGCCTCTCACCGATGCCGAATATTGCGACACAAAGGTAACACAGTCGCAATATTCGGGTGGGGACAGGAAACTCCATTTATCCAGGCATGCTCGTTACTTCTGAAGATCAGGGAGGAAGGAAACCACATGGCAATCGCTGCCCGCGTCATAAGTGTGGACGCGATGACGGTCGGGGGAGCGAGGGGGGAAGTCGTAGACCGTTTCGGCTGTTTAAAAACCTCTGAACATCACAAGGTGGTTGTCTACGAGGACAGAGGGGAAACGTTGAGTTTTCTCAGACGTCCTCAAGACCCAACAGCCGGCACAACGAGCCCCCGAACAAACTCGGCCACTCAAAGCGGAGCAGAACGGGCCCAGCAGAAGGTGGCTGCCGAAAAAGCCACTAAGGAGCAGAGCAAAAGTACCAGCCCGGAGGACCAGGCCCGGGAGAGGAACCGTACTGAAACCTTCGGTACATTCCTCAATGCTCTGCTCCCTAGCACCAGCTGGCAAACACTTTTCGCAAGACACGGGAAGCACTGATGAGGTTTCTCAGGAAACCTCCACGTGAACAGCCGGTGCAAAAGCCTACACCTACCAGAGCTGAAAAAGGGCAAGTCAGCCCACCGACCCTCGCAGTCTACTCTGGAGCCACAGACCACGTCAAGAGCGCCTTCCTCGAGTACATTTCAATCATGAAAGCGACCAGAGAGGTCAATCTCATGAAATGCAAAAAGATCCTGCAGACTTTCCACAGAAAATCAGAGGGTCTACTCAGGGTTTTGCTCGAGGAAGCCGGGGCAGCCGTATACGACAACGTCAAAACTCAAAAAATAACGGGAGAAATGACGGGGTCGCCTACAGCGCGAAAAGTGGATTTGTGGCCCTGGACAAGGAGGAGACGGAGCGCTCAGGCAAATTAAAATTCACAACAATAGACGACGACCCGATATTGGTTACCGCCGAATGCACCAAAATCATGCTGGACGATAAGATCCTGGAAATGGCTCAGTCCATTCTAGAGGCTTCCAGCATGCAGGAACACTGGGTGGTACCCAATATCAGGTGGGTAAATGGAGTTCCGGGGTGTGGCAAGACAACCTGGGTGGTAAAAAACTTCGATAGGGAGAAAGACGTTGTAGCCACTACGACAACAGAAGCTGCCAAAGATCTCAGGGAGAAGCTAGCGCACTGCTTAGGAGATCAGGTCAAGACAAAAGTGCGCACTATGGCCTCAATACTAGCCAATGGGTTCAAAAAGCAAGACTCGTGCTACCGTCTCACGGTAGACGAAGCTTTAATGAACCACTTTGGGGCCATAGTCATGGCAGTCAAGTTGTCGGGAGCTAGCGAAATTGTCCTTATCGGAGATATAAACCAGCTTCCATTCTTGGACAGAGAGAACCTGTTCGAACTAAGGTATACCCGTCCAAGTTTGGTGGCTGGCGTCACCCAGGAACTTTTGTGCACACACCGGAACCCAATGGACGTAGCATTTGCACTGAGCGACATATATTCCGGTATATACTCGTCTCAGTCGAAGCTATCACGGGTCCACTCCCTGAAAGTGAAACGGTTCACCGGTGCGCAAATACCAAAAACCGCCGAAAACACCCTATTCCTGGTTCACACGCAAGAGGAGAAAGCTTCTCTTATCAACCAGGGATACGGATCGGGCGAAGGGTCGCACACCTTAACCATTCACGAGGCCCAGGGGTTGACCTACGACAGCGTAACAATCATAAACACCAAGTCCAGGAGACTCCAAATCCACGACAGCATCTCCCACGCGGTGGTGGCGGTGTCGAGACACCGAGTCAGTTGCGTCTACAACACCGACGACGCCGACGACGCCACGCCACGGGCCGCTTTATAAGGAGAACGATGGATGCGCCGACTAAAAAGGTCGTCGACTACAACCTAAAGACGGCCATGCAGCATCGAGACGCGGCTGTGATGGAATCCCAAATAGAGTTAGCCAAATCCCTGGTCATCAAATCCAACATCCAATAGACCTAACCGAAACAAACCCAATCAGTTCCAAATCCTAATCAAATCAGTATCCTATACAATCCCCATAAATAGCCATTATAATAAGAAACATGGCAGTGTAATCCGCCACACTCAATTGTGGCGGATTGCACTGCCGTGCAAATATGTAAACGAATGTAATCCTGTCAAACAAATATAATGTAATAATTAAGAATATGTCATAATTAATGTAATTGCAGGGCAGTGTAATTCGACTTACTCTGGAAAGGCGGATGGCACTGCTGTGCAAAAAAAATAATAATAAAATGTCAACCCATGATTTCTGTCTAATATAAAGTACTGTAAAATAACAAAAAATGTAAAAGTAATAGAAATAACAGTGTCAATATTGTCAATTCATTCAAATTCTAAGCAATATAATAAAATATAATGTAAATCACTTAAACTTAAATTAAATTAAAGAAGAGAACACAAAAAAAATATTATAGATGGACTCACGTAGTTTTAATTAGTATATACGTAATTTTCCTTAGCTCCATCGTCCGAGGAGGAGCCAAATACTGTAAAAGTAAAATAAAAACAATCTCTGTAAACAATAAAATATTTAAACAAAGGCGCGGACCCCCAAGTCCGCGGTGTAATACTCCTTTAAAAAAAAATAACTAGTGCTTCTATTTTCTTCGCCTGACAATCCACGCCTATAAAGTACAACTTCAGAATTGAGATCATGGATCCGATTAATATCGCAGATACAGATATGCCTAGTCCCGTCAAAAACTAAAAAAAGTCAATAGATTTTAATCATATAAAAATAAAATCATAAAATCGAATCAATGAAAATAAGTTCAACACATTTGAATAAAATAAGTTAAATGGAAATCGTTAAAAACACAGAAAAATATAAATGTAATTTAAAATATAATTAACAAAATTCTAAGAATAACCGGGCAAGTATAATGTGATATTTTTTTTTTTCAAAACCACGGTGGGATATCATTGAAAATGTCCAATTCAGATATGTTGATGATGATGCGCCATCGTTATATGGTGGAAGTCCCACCCATAAAACGTTTTGGAAATACTTTCATTGTGCGTACGGCTAAGGAGTGGAATTCCCTGCCGTAGTCTATGTTTCCCGATCACTAAAACCTGGGAGTCTTTAAGTCAAGAGTGAATAGGTTACGTCTTCTAGGCAAGCGTGCTCCATCTTCAACCACATCATCACTTACCATCACCTGATATTATCAATAAAAAAAATGTTGAAGACTGCAATATTATATTCATTGCACATTCTTACAATACAAATACTGGCGGGATAAGGTCAGATCCAACACCATTTGTCCTATTAGGTATGATGCTATATCTGGTTCAACAGATAAAACTGCTAAAGCTGAAAGTTTTTTTAACCCTTGTTTTAATTTTCAAAAGCTCCTTTTAGCGGAAGCAGTACTTACAGGTATAGTTAACAAAATTCGAATGACAATATATTGGAGCAGATTATTGAGTCTTTAACAGAGTTGGGTTTGGTAGATCATATTTTGTAACTCCTCACACAACTCATAAGGTTGGCAAGTAGGTGAGAGCAGTGGCTCTCACCTACTTGCAGGACTGTTTGTAAATCCTGTCAGTATTTCTGTTTGTATAACCTTTCGTGACAATATGTACAACGCAGATGCACTACTACTTACTCTTTTAGTCAGGGCCACTACATGCGCCTTCCAATTTAAGCTCTGGTCTATCGTTACTCCTAAAAACTTAGTGGTATTAACTGTGTCAATTTAGATAATATTATTATTATTTTTGTAGGAGCACACATGTCTATTATGCAAGCTTGCAAGTTTAGTATAAGGTTTTATGAGTAGCACCGCCCGCTAGTCACTGGTTAGTCGGGCTACGAGCAAGTCGTGTAATTGTATATCAACTGAACTTTTGACAATACAATATTTAACTAAAACCATTTTTATTTGTACGCACCAATCGTATAGCCCGATCTTAGTGAACTCAACATTTTTTATATTTTTTAAAGTATAACTAGCAATGTGGGTAGATTTCACATTACTAGCAATCTCATTAACCCCTCCAACTAAGCTAAATATGCTTGTGTCTGGAGTGGGTTCACGGCAATAGTGTAATGGGTGGGATTCGAACTCGAGACCTCTTGATCACAAGTAACTGTAATGTAATTAATGTCAAGATTAGGAAATTTCAAGGCGCGTTGGCTAAAATGCATAATTACAGTCTTATGTAAGTTTATTTTTAAATTATTATTGTCTAACCATTTAATAGTATCCTTAAATATGAATAATTTATCTCTTCTTTATATACATTTCTTTGATTACAAGGAATAGTTATCGTACTGTCATCAGCAAACAATGTCATAGGATATTTTATTGCCCTTGGAAAATCATTAATGTATAATGCAAAAAGCGGTGGTCCTAGTATACTTCCTTGCGGAACTCCGTAAATAACGTTACGTTCCTCTGATACATTTTTTTTTTCTTTTGGTGCTAGTATTTATTCTTTTAATTTCTGTTATATGTTTCCTATCCTGTAGGTATGATTTTTGGAGTTCAAGGATATTACCTGTTATACCGTAGGCCTCAAGCTTTTTCAGTAATATATTATGTTGTACATAATCGAACGCTTGAGTCATGTCACAAAAGATTGCGCACACTGGACTGTTTTTATCCATATTTGTCATCACAGTATGCAAAAAGTCATAAATGGCCACGTTTATTGATTTTTTTTTTCTAAATCCCTTTTCTACAAACACAACTTTTAGCTTCTAAATATGAGTTCAGTTCTTTATACATATATTTTTCAATTACTTTAGAGAATATAGGTATGGAAGAAATTAGTCTGCAGTATTATGCCATTAACTCTCTATCTTGTTTTTTAAATAATGGCTTAATTTCTACTTTTTCAGTGCATCTGGGAAAACGCCTTTGCTTATATTTATAATATAACTCAAGGGGCAACAAATAACCTCAGCTACTGCTTTCAATACTTTTGTACAAATACCATCGTAACTTACACTATTTGTATTTTTAAGGGTTAATATAATTTTTAATAAGTCGCCTGGTAAACTTGGAGCCATTAACATAGAATCTTTAATATTTAAGATATGTTGTGTGACTCTTTCTCCCTAATTAACAATGGGTATAATTTTATCTATAAAATAATTGAGGCCATGAGAGCCAGAGTGGCCTAACCGTAAAATCGACTTATTGAAAAAATTACAGCTAGATCACTCTGGCTCTCATGGCTTCAAAAATTTCAACTGTCTAAATAAGGTCGAAATGTTGAACTAAATTTTAGGCCACTGTGGTGCTATGATATTTACCGTTTAGAGCAGTTTTATCAATTAAAATCAGTATTAACAAAAATACGGTTAGGCCACTCTGGCTCTCATGGCCTCAATTATTAAATAAATTAGACATACATTTTGGATCGGAAATTACATTATTATTTATTCTGAGTTTATTAATATTATATTTAGCTATATGTAACTTATATTGATTTATAATTAGCCATGTTGTTTTGACTTTATTATTTGAAATTTTTAGTACGAGCATATGATTATTTTGAGCGTTGAGTTAAATTAATAATTTTTTTAAGTTGTTTCGAATAAATTTTAATCTTAATGTTAATTCTTTGAGTCGGTTTTAAACGATACTGCCACAATAATAGTCGTTTTTTCTCGCTACATTTTTTGATACCACGTGAGATCCATTTTTGTTTTTTCTGGACATGTACTGAAACCACATTTTCCTGGAAGCATTGTAAAGCAGTAAACAGATGTCAGAAAACGCATTAAATGCTTCATTTGGGTCCTTTGATTCATTAACTTCTGAAAACGTCAAACTGGTCAGATAGTCTTTAAATTTATTAATATTTTCGTCATGATAGTCACGACTTCTCTTACTCCAGCGATTGATAGTACTTACTGTGCTAATTGGGCATTTCAATACCTGTGCTGTGTGACCCGACAGTGCTAAGTCGAATACCGAAGCCTTACAGAACCTATTAAAGTTATGCATGGTATCACCCGCGTTAATTGCCTTCAATTTTTTTTTATTCTAAAAATATATTCCATTATTTTAAGATTATATTACAAATTAATTTTTTTTGCCTGCGGTTTTGCTCACCTGTATAGATTATTTCAGAGCAATTAAAGTAGCCTATTTATGATCCAGCTCTTAAACTATCTCCAGTCAAAAATAACGTCGCTTTTCATAGTGTTTCTATAAATGACAAAGCTATATTTGCGGTTTTTTTTTTCAATGTGCTACATTTCCAAAACTACTGACTTTGTGTCGTTTAAATTAATCGTTGAATGTTTTATTAAGATCAGCATATTTTATTAACCGACTTCAAAAAAGGAGGTTCTGTATTCTTTTATATGTATATATTTTTTTATTGATAACAGGCTTGCGTTTGACCTTCTCATCTTATGGTAGGTGATGATGTGGTCGAATTTGGAGCACGCTAACTTATAAGTAACCTATTAACTCTCGACTCAAAGGCCCTAGGTTATAACTATCGGGAGACACAGGCAGGGAGTTACACTCCTTAGCCGTACGCACAATGAATCTGTGTTTGTATGTCCGCGATTTTCTAAAAAAAAACTGATCGCATTTTCGTTGTTTGAAAGCATATCTTACAAGGATGGTTTTAGAATACAACACATCAGGTTCTAATGAAAACCTGCGGAGAAAAGTGATGGAACTCTTCAATTAAAAACAGCAAAGCTCCCACGATTGTTGCCCTCGTACATCTGTGCACTGTTAAGCATAATTAGATAGATAGATAGATGTATTCTTTATTGTACACCATAACAATAAAAACAAAATTATGGATATAACAATTAAAAGGGTTATACAATGGACGGTCTTATCGCTAAAAGCGATCTTTTACAGACAACCTTTGGATGGATTTGACACAGAAGGAGAAAATAATTACGCGGGTAGTCCACGGTGTACTAATTATCTATATAAAATACTAAACAATAAATAACGTTCTCAAAACATATATATGCATACAAAAATTTAAAAAGAAAAAGAAAGAAACAAAGACATACATAATAACAATTTAAGGAGAGAGATAAAGATCTTTTACTAAGTTTTTGAAAGAAGATAGTGTTTGTGCTTGTCTTACTGACACGGGTAGAGCATTCCACAGCCGTACTGCTTGAGCTGCGAACGACTTACCATAGAAATTGGTGGCGTGACTCGCTACCGCAAGCCTTAAGTTAAACCTTGAGTCTTGAGTTAAGCCTATTAATGTCTCCACTGCTGAGGCACAGACAATAACTTGATGCCTAATGTGGGTTAGTGGGTGCTAATGAAGTTTTTGATCACCCTTCCGATGACCGATACCTGCGAACTCTGTTTAACTTAACATTGAGCAACACTTGCCAAGGTTGGGTCATGGATGGTTGAACGTTTTATTAATAAATTGTTCAAATTAAAATATGACCTGTATTGCTTGCCTGTTACTATAATTTAATTTAGTTGAGAGAATTTTTCAAAAATTTCCAGTTACGACTCGCGTTTTACATGTTTATACTCATTATAACTTTGAAAATAAGTATCCAAATCGAAGCAATGAAAAAGTATTTATTCGGATAAAAATTAATACTACGATACGAATGTAAACTCATTTGGTTTCTACCAGCGATCTAATGAAATTTAAATATAGATATATAATAAGTTAGATATATTCCTTCGTGGGATTTTCTGTAGATAATATTGTGTAAGTACTTCAATCATGTAGTACGTCATATTTATGTAGCATCTATAGTTTTCTCAACGCAAGCCAAATTATGAGTTTTTATAGGCAAAATGTTGTTACTTGAGTTACATTATTGCAATTTTCTTATGGTATGTATTTTTCTTAATAAATTATAGCCTTTGTTTCATTCCCATACTATAGCTGTCTTCTATTGCTAAAATAGTTCAAATTGGTCCAGTAGTTTCGAAGCCAATTTGGTACAAACAAGGAAAAAATCTTTCTTCTTAATAATATAAGTATAGGTATAGGAAATCCTTGTGGCGTGTACTTTTGGATTTTCCATGATGTTTTTAATTTATTTTCGGCCGTGAGGCGCGAGGCCCTTTGCATCGCGAGGCCGTGGGTGGTGGCCCACACCATCCACGCCTTACGCCGCCTCTGTCCAAAACCATACAGCCGGTTAGGATTGAAGTCACTTTCGCATTCATAAAATAAAAAAAATTAAAGCGTTTATGAAATATGGTTATGATATGACTTAATGATAACAATTCGTAGTAATTTTTAGGTAAGTAGAGATATCGCGTGTCGACTCTCAAGCGTGCATATTTTTGCAAGTTTTTAAAACATGAACGTTATTTATCACCAAGCAAACGGGCACATTTGATAACAATTTCTTACGTAAGGAAATTGTTAAAAAGTTTACGTGGTAGGATTAACGCTCAGTATGTGATCGATCCTTTTGAATTAGAGGTTTTATTTTTAAATTCTAATTTCGTGATCGAAAACCAAAAAATAATTGTAAGTATTGGTTGAGACAACCATATTTGTTTTTGCATATAGATCTCACTTTCCTAAGTGAAATGAGTAAAAAGGTCAAGGGATCAAAAGAGAGAAAGACAGAAATTAAAAATATGTACAATATTTGAAACTTCGAGGTTAATCCGATACAACACAAACAACATATTTTAAGGCGTCTGATTATCTTACAAAAAATATAGAACCAATAATTATAATCTTACAGATAGCTTAATTTCAGGTAATCATAAAAAGTTTTTAACTAGCTATGATCCAGTACGTAAGCAGTTTATGGAATCCATTAAAAACTCAAGATCAGACGAAATTCCTGATTCTAAGTACCTAAGGAATTTTTTTATAACATCTTATCTTATTAAAAAGTTTCTGTGGTTGGCCAAATTTTTTTCGCCCTACAGCTACAAAGTTTTATCTTAATTTTTGAAATGCCTTCTTTTGCTTTTACTTAAGGTGCTTTTGGTTAATGAAATGTTTGGATAAAATATGAGGTATTATTGGCCACTTACAGGATACGCAAGAAGCTTTTACGTTTTGTTTTTCGGGGGAATATCATCAAATTACTCCTCCTGCTCTGGATGGAGTGGAAGAGAGTGTCATGGTGCCTTTCCATGCTTGCCAAAGCTCTGTAAGCCTCCACAAGTAAAGAGGGCGTTTGGCTTGGCTTGCACAAGCTTGTGGTCGGTTGTTTCCAAACCAGTCTTTTTTTCTGGGTGGGAAAATCATCGAAAGACTTCATCCATTCGGGTGTTAGTTGTTTCTGTTCCTTCAGCTGCTCTTAAGTTCCGGGGCCGCAGTATTTCTTTAGAACATTCTCGCAACCCCAATACGGTCTAGAGTCGGTTTTTGTACATAGATCAAAGGGCGCTTGCGACGCATTCACACGTTGGTGCGCGTTTAGTAGCCGTTGCGTTCTCGTGACGAACGCATATTTAGTTCTTTTTTTAAAATGAGTGGCTGGTCGAACGAAGAGAGTTCATCGTTTCTGGATTAATACCGGAGGGACTTGTCTATCTGAAACCCCAAAAACGTTAATCATAAAGATAAAAAGAAAGTTGCAGATGCTTGGAGTCGTCTTGCCGAGTTAACGAGAAAGCCAATAAAATAATTAAAAGCCAAAAAATAAATACTGATGACAAGGCCGACATAAGTTCGGTGTCCGCCATGCTTGGGTGTTCGTAGCATATTGACAGATTCACGAGTATAAAAATGACTTCGAAATGCCAAGCAAGATTTGTGGACGCTTGGGGCTTGAAGACGTTTGCCAATTCTTGGCAAGCATGTAAGCTAGGTACTTACTAAAAAAATATTTCTTGCTCTGTGTTTCTTCGTTGCTCTTATATTGCAGGACCATGATATCTCATCATGATATGATAGATATCATGATATCTAGTTAGAACATTTCCGCAACCCAAGCAGGCACTAGCCTTATCGAACTCGGTCACTCGTTCTGACTAAGCTTTTACGTCTTATTTTTTATATAAAATTCTAAAAAATAAAATAACAGTCACACTTGCCTTACAAAGCAATCCAAACGTTCAGTTTTGATTTATATCATTTCTTCATAAATTACCTATTTCATTAAAGTCCTTTCCTATTTTACAGGCTGATTTATAGACGAGATTTTTGCAATCGTTTTGTAACGAATTTTCTCAAGAAAATTTCATCATTTCCTTCTTACGAAGTACGATAATGAAATTTGGATGGTAATACAAATCTTATTGATGCAAATGAGATGTCCGGAAACAAACTGAACCGGACGAAAGAGATAAATATTTATTGATTATTTCTAATAGAATAGATGGGAAGACAAAAGGAAGATATTTCTGTCTGACTGTCTGTCTCGAATTAATGGGACGTTTTATAGTGTCGCAGACATTTGCATGGAGATCTTTGACGTAGATAGTTAAAATATTCGATTTGCATACTAATGCCCCTGCGACGACCTCTATTTGTGCTTGCTCTAAGTTATCACAATGTTAACCACTTCCATTGACTTGAGCTAAATGTTTTTGTAAGTATAATGGTATATAGTTTGCCAACAGATTAATATTTAAAGAGAAAAAGAAATATCCCAGAGAGTCAATTCTATATCCTTAAATATGATTTAAGATTTAATTGAATATAACATTCTAGAATAAGACAGTTAAATGTACCTAATGATAATTAACATCGAAGTCCAAAGTAATTCGAGTAATTCACTCATTCAGTCATTGAACAGTTCCAAGATGGTGTAATTAATTAACCCCCTTCTCTTCATTGATGAGCGAACCACTGAAATAATCAAAACTTAGTTCAGTCTTTCAAAGTATATTATCCTAATACCAAAGTTAGCATTTAATTTGTACGCCTGATATACGAACAGTGAGCGACCGCTTGGCATAAAGTCTTTGGTGTTTAATAAGTTTGGACCACGGGTTTGGACAGAGATTAATATAACTCTTAAGAAATCTAACAAAGAATTACAGTTGTCAGAGTTTTAGGAATAATTCAATTTAGTACTTCAAATTCTACACGCTGATGTAACATAAATCAATCTTGTTGGATCCCTTCTGCGCTGAAACTTCTGAGCTTGAATAGCAAACAATCTTTTCACAAAATGCAAGAAAATTGAAAACAACGTAAAGAGATGCACTGTGTGAAATAAAACCTCTCGAGAAGAATGTTTCCTACACATTCTCTCGTTCAAAAATAAAAGCATAATTGAAATATGTTTATCAAAATTGGATAAGTCATAAAAATGAACGTTTCCGCGTTTATCGCATCAAATCTAATTCAATCGCAGTGAGATGAGGGCCCAATTTACTCAATATCTGCCAGGCACAACTCGAGTATTCCTTACAATTTGACTTCCTCGAGTCGGCGGCATTGTACGCATACTCTTTAGAGTCGAGTGGATGATTCTTTTATTGTCAAAATACCCTTGATTCAAATGGCCTCTTCCAGTGCTCTCGTCACAAAAACGAGGGTATTCGAAAAGCAAATAAAACGTGCACCCTCTTCACAAATTTTGATTTACATAAAGTTTTTTGCTTAGGCACGCGTTTTCGATAAAAGATGTATATTTGATACAATGTATAACACTGACGGTTACAACATTTCGTTTGTAATTTTTAAGATAACGGAAGCCCGAAAAGTTATAAAGCTTCATTGATAACACAACTGAATTATAATTTTTGGTATTCTGAGTTTCCACCCTAGCAAACGAAATATTACGAACATTTGATTTGGACTTCTGTTTGAGTTAATCTCCCGAGTTGATTGTAATGAAATTTCCTACAGAGCAAACGTGTATCTAACTACGTTATGAAGCATACGTGGCCTAGTTAGACACCCGTTTGTTCTTCAGCTTTATATTTTGAATCAGAGCTTCAATGTGCAGATATGTATTCAGTATATTAGTACAAAACATCATACGTACCACCAATTGTGCCTGTTGCCTCTTTTATAATTTTTTTTCGGTTTCACACCAAAAATATTCAAATACATATACTTTATATGGAGCAGCCTACCGATCCGGCACCTAAGGCTTTTGCATTATAGTATGAGTAAGTAGAACAATTTATAAAAGAAAACATTGCTTAAAATATAAGACAAAAATCCCTCAAGGTAAATACCTCATTAATCTCTCACGTAGCGAGATATTGTTCGCTCATTGTTTCCGTACAAGCGAGGCTCCGGCGCCGTATTAGTGCAAACGACGGAACCCTAAGCCAGGACACCGCGAACACAACGGAACCCTGCTTGTTCACTTGAACATTCATCAATGTCAACCAGCTAAACAGATAACTAACCAAGTGATGTATGGAGTGAATTCACTGTGAAACAAGGCTGTTCCGAATTGACGTGAGCACCGAAAAATAACATAAAATTTTTAAAATTTTTCGACTGTTTCGGTGCACGTGCAACGTACACGGATCGGGCCTATTTCAATTACTAGTAGGGAAAATAAATTAGGCATGGAAAAGTGAGGTTAATCGAGTTGCTTTTACGTTGTTACGAGAGGGTACTGCATCTGTTGTACGTATACTTGGGTGGCTATTGGTCCAATATTTTGAGGGATAAATGAAAAACCAGTTTTAATTTTAAACATAATTCAATGAATGATTTTCTTGTCGTCCCAATAGGAATAAAACGCAACATTTAAAAGATTCAAGTTTAAAAACATAAAAATCATATAAACTGTCGTAAATAACCGTTAAGTACACAAAAAAATATATAAAGCCTTTAGCTTAGCCCCCACTTCTTGCTATGAATTCATAGATCACTGAAGTAAAATGCCGCGCGAACACTGTTTTGTTCGCGATATAGGGGTTGCTTCCGTCATCAAATTAACGTCATAAAAATGCCTTATTCCGAATAAGTACATTTTTAATTAGTTACACTCCATTTGAAAAATAATCACAGATTGACACAGATCAAACATTATAACAAGATTGTACACCAGTTTTACTTTTTGTATCCATAGAAATATTGTAAGGTGTACAATAAAGTATATAATTAATAAATAAATACATACAAAAAGGCAACACTTTCAACTGTTCAGCATTACACTTATGAATTAGGCAGCTAGCAGGCATATTATGTATGTACCGTAGTCTGAACATTTTGGATACTTGATTGATAGGTAGGTTACCTACATGGTTCAGCGGTCCATCAATCTTCCCCTCTGTTACTTGTTCGCTACATTTAAGGTTCCCAAAAACACACTAGCATTCTATTCTAAATGAACATGTTTAATAATCAATATCTTCGCAACAAAATATATGAAAACTGTACCTACACATACTCGATCTTCCTCTAACTTTATTAGTTATCCATAAAAACCTAATAACGCAAACATATTAATAACATACTCGTTGTGATTCGGTTCAACTTCGGCTACAGATAGGTCAATGAACTTGTGTGCACTGAATTCGAGCTTGTTTCGCAGTTTCCAGATCGGAGCAAAATTTGAGGATATCTTAGATAAATTATTAGAAACAATGCTTTATTAGTTTTGATTTCTATTTACGTTTAATAAATTAAGGATACAATTATATAAAAATATGATGTTTAGTCTGTTTAGTCAAGGAATACCATATTGGTGATAAATGTAATGAGTCTTTCATTTGACAAAATATCAAGGATAAATTCCTCACAAAATATTATCAATGTCATATTTCTGATCTATGTAGGAGAAAATATTGTATTCCGAAAAACTTAAACCTTTGTATAGGTTAATGAGGTTTTTGGTATAGAAATTCGTAGTCTAATAAAATGTCACTACGACATAGATCAAAACAGTCATCGATCTTAAGAACAAAAGCATATTATGTTGACAGACTTGGCAAATTTATACCGTACTAGTACTCACGCGGGGCTTCGCTCCCGTGGATTCTATCAAGGTAAAAACATAACTCTCCTTTTTTGCAGTCGCGTAAAAAGTAGCCTATAACCTTCCTCAAGCTTAAAGCTACTTCCATACCAAATTTCATCCAAATCCACCCAGTACTTTCGAAGATTAGCGCGTTCAAGCAAACAAACAAACAAACAAACTTTTCCGCTTTATAATATTAGTATAGATTTGTATATATGACTAAAATTATAAAATTACATATACTTCACATTCAAAGGGAACTAACCATATCCATTGCGTCATGAGTTTAAAGAGTAGTCAACATTGTAAAACCAGCAACGAACAAGATTGCAATGTTAAAATGAATGCTTACGTCGACCGTAATTTTTATTTACGCAAGAAGACTGCTAGGTTTGATTTTCAGATCAGGCAAAAGTTTTACTAGGTTTTTTCTATTTCTAATATCTTGCTTTAGGATGGTTGATGCCACCGAGACCAGCCAGGAAAAGATGGCGAGGTGACCGAGACGCACTCTGCGTTGGCTCGCCCGAAGTAGCATTCGAAAAATTAACCTGGAAGGATTTGGTTTGGTTTTGGAAGCTGGAAGCTTTTGCCCAGCACTGGAACGGTAACGTATTAATAAAAAAAAAAACAAAAAGAATGCTCAGTACCATGTGAAATTGGCTTTCCTCAAAAATCGCGTATCTACCTAGCATCTGATCGCTTCCATCGCTTTCCCTTTGGACTGTGATACTACACCATTGTTTGTGCACAGTCATACTTATGCACAATAATATAATATCCTGCGTATTTTCTAATCGCCGTTGCAATTTGCCAACGTGATTGAAATTGGGCCTGAAGGATTATTATACTATTATAGATATCATGTTATCATAGACTGTAGTTGCCCGAGCACCTACAACTGTAATGAACTTGTATGGGCCAATTTACTGTTTACAAAAAAACAAGCCACAAACGAAAAGTTACGAAGAGCATATTTTACCTTTAGAAATTAACAGCTAAAGCTTTTTAATTAACCCAAATAAATCTTTAAAACCAATAGACTCAATAGTTTACATTTCCTATCATAACCCGAATGTTGGACTAATAATAGCATGTGTTTATTATCCTCATCTAGTACCTTCGACCCCTGTCACGGGGCATTTGCCGTGGCCGTAACAAGGGTGCACCCTAAGGCATAGTATAAGTACCTGTGTATAGGCTAGGCAGGTGGGCTATAATAATATTTTGTATTTAGCTCACGGTTATGCAGCATCATCTCTTTATGTGAAAGTGATTTAGCACTGGTTATGTTGAATTTATGGGTGCCTGGTGTGTCAAATGTTGTATGGCATACAAATTGTATTTGCTTGAACAATATCTGACTTAGGTAACCAGCCGAATAGCTAACCAAATATCAATTTATTTGCAACTTCTACCGATATCCCAAAGCTTCACAAAATTGCTCCTAAAATGTTTGAATAAAAAAATCCAATTTATTATAATTGTCATCATACGTAGTCCTACTTGCTGAGGCAAAATCAAATATTTTTGTCCACAGATGGCATTAATATTTCCGTTTACCTAAGCACGTCGATGTTATTATAATTTATTCGATATTTTTCAATCTTGGCCAAACGATAAAGTAATATAAAACGTGGACAAGAATACTTGTGACTTTGAAAACTTCTCATTAATGTCATTATTTATATGACAGCAGGACAGTTTTAATGTATTCTTTGAAATAATAAAGTGTATTTACGTGTTCAAACATTTAAATCGTGTAGCTGAAAAGTGAGTCCCTCGTCGACTTTTCAATTTATTTGTGACAGCACTCTTGTGGAACATAAAGAATAGAATTATTTGGGGGTAGCAGGAGTGGGGGGTAATGTTGTGACGGAAATTATTCACGCTCGAAGCATTGGAGATCGCGTCCGCCATCTGTTGCCGTTAGAAATTTGAATCGGGGGCATTTATTAAATAGCTTACCCATTGTGCCTTTGATTCGCGTCAAATTGAAAGACGCGTCGATTTAGATGTACGCACCTTAAATTAACACCCACTTTCGAAGATTTTTGTGAATTGATTCGACGGAAATTAAAGATTTTCACTCGATATATTTCATGAGTTAATGTTATCCATCAAAGCGCTTAGGATAATCTAGAACAGATTGTTTTTAATCATTTAATTTCACTAATAAATTAACTTAATTTATCATCACAAATACTGTAAGTATTAATTTATAAATTCAGTCGAAAACAGTGTAGAACATTTAGAAATTAATTGTTCGATTGATTTCTTAATTAATCCGCCCACGCCGCACCACCTGGCCGAACTAACGAATAAGTATAGTAATAACGTTCCTGCAAAACCTTTTTGCTGAAACATTTTCAGTTCCATGTACCTAATTGAAAGATCCGGGGACTACTAGTAATCTATCCAAATTACAAATTTAATATCCGTCTAGGCGCACCACTTAAATTGAATAATTTCAGCATCCATCAAAAAAGTGACGCATATTACGTTGTTCCAGCTGTTCCTTACTTCCACTAAAGTATTCTTGAGTTGCGTTATTGTAACGGTTTTTCCTGGACCGTAATAAAACGTTTCACATGTCGGTCGCACTCGCGGTGACCGCGTGCGGTCGGCGTGAAGCTAAATTGATAGGACTCTCCATCGCCAATGTAATGGTCCTTCAAAACGAACGACCTCTGGCCAGTAAGTGAAATTCACGTTTGATTAACTTTTACTCAAGGGCAGTGTTTTAGAGAAAGTGCCAGTACTTGACTGTTACACTTCAAAACGTTTATTGTGGGCTTCTTGCTACTCGGACCTTTTTAAAGAGTTTTAAGTTTGTCTCTACCATTAATGCTAACTTAATCTCATCTTCCATTTACTGTGCTTAGAGCTTTTGTGAGTATAAAAATAAAGATACCTATAAAAGAGTATCGCTTAGTCTGGGCTTATGACTTCAACACTTGCCGTATATATCGTTACAAGCGATTAAGAGATAACATCCAAATGATGAGCAGTAATATCCGTCTATATAGCGTGTATGGTTATTACTGCCCTCGGTGTTAATAGCTACGATTACGGAATACCTCGTCGTCTAGTAGATCATTAATTTCACTTAAGTATCACCCGTATAACGATGGTCTAAGCTAGTCGGTAAAATCTCGTTGAAATTGTTATTTGAACAGTTAATAATATTATCGATAGAACTCATCTAGCTAATTTTCTTCGTGCCGTCTCTAGTTATTCTGGCTGATTTTTTTTTTGCCACAAAGTGTCATTATAAAAATGCTTTAACTTAATGCTCTATGAAGAATTAAAAATACAAGTTTAAAGCAGAGGATACACATGGGATGCCTCGTAAACAGGAAAGCGAGCCTCGATGAGCTTTTGAAATTTATGCACAAACATTTATCGTACGCTTTTCGGCAAAGGAAAACATCACGGCCCTGTATATTCCTGGGGAGTAATTTTAAGGTGCGGATAAAATATTGCTGTGAAAGCGATAAGAAAATGAAGGCCTATTATATTGGCGAAGATTAAAGAGTACAGAAGCTTGTTAATCTTGATATATTTTGGTAGTCCTTAAGCCTATAAAATATTTGAACATTTGGGAGTTAATATTGATCATAACAGTATCCAAAAAAGGTTAAACCCAAAATGAAGGTTATTAAAAATATACGGGTAAGGAATTCTCATGAGAGCTATTTTCTTCATTTAGTCGAAGAATCCCTCTAGCTATCTCCATTTACTTTTGGCAAGGTTTCAAGTAATATAAATTATTAATACATAGTTCCTTATTTCTATGTGTCTACTGCCATAGTTTACGTTCTTGTACAGTCATGGTCGTATTCGTGTTAGATAGTCTGTGACACAAGTCCGTAAGTGTTGCCTATTCCACTTTGCTGTCAACACGTCTGTTTGTAATATCCGAAATACGATAGACACGGGGTCGTAGGCAATGTTGTGACGTAAACTTAGTGATGTCACACTGGTATGTTAAGCAAAATTAGTAATTGGCTATAACACTGACATATTGTGTTGAATGACGATTTCAACACAATACGTTTGTTTTATAGCCAACTACTAATTTTGCTTGTTGTTCTTCAGTAACTTAGTGTTTTAGAACTTATATATAGTACAAAATGTGGATTCACCCTGCACTGATAAATAGAGTCAAAGAAGATACGCCTGACCAAGTGCTGTGGCCGCAGAGAGGATTTGACGGTATTGTGGTCCTTTCCTTTTTGAGAAACTTCTTCTCGAGAATATGGTAAATGTTCATATTAGAATATGGTTGAAGATGGTATGTGAATTTTATATGTATTGCGACCAGTAGGTAACCAGGCTGTTCGCATTTTCAGTGGCGCTTATTAGATCTTCTCACGTACGCGCACTTGGGCAATTTGGACACACTAAGAGATGGAGAAACTGATTTCTTTTCTTAAAATCAGTTCTCACTATCGCCGTGTTATTTAATTCGTACTCAAACCTTTATTTATTCTGCATGGCGTTTTCAATAGAATCCCACCATTACACTCTCAAATTTTTTATAACCAGCGCACCCATTTTCTGGTTCTATAGTACGCTATACGTTTCAAAACTAGACGCTAAGGATCATAGGACAAGAGGTACATTATAATTCTTATTAAACGCCATATTCCGTAGATAGTATGCAAATGAAGTCGAAATATTAATGTTCCCAACTTACACACAGCATTAGCCATACTTTATATCGACATACTTTATCATTTTCCGTTGTATAATATTCGAACGAGAGCTGCAAGGCTCTTTAAAAAACAAATATTATTTTAATAATACGAGCACATCGCAAAGCCAATACATTAGATACAGTAAAACGATTCAGCGAATCGTATTCATGGGATATTAGGACTCGGTTGCAGTGAAATTCGTCCAATAAAAACAATTTTATTACACGGCTCATCCTGAAAACAATTATCTTACATGGTAGTATTCGTCATCAACGAACTCGGCCGCGTAGTTTTTTAGAGGTCTAAAACATAAAAAAAAAATTGAACGCAGCTATATAGTATCTAGCTGTCAGCAGTCACGTTTCTGTCAAATCACTTTTCGACTTCGCGCGCTCGCGCTACCGCGTAAAATTGTGTGTTGTGTTAAAAATATTACGTTCTTGTGCTGTGGATTATCTCACTGTGTCAATTCATCATGTCTAGCTCGGATCAAGACGTTATATTAGAGGAAATTGCAAGAATGAAGAAAAAACTGAAGAAATTAACTCATCGACGCCGGCGCCGACGCCATCGGCGCCGCCATGATTCCCGCCGACGCTCCCGGCATTCTACATCTCGGACTCGATCACGATCTAGGATCAGACCAAGGTCGACGAGTCCATCACAATCACCACATCGTGATAACCACTTGATGTCACCTCATCTGTTCCCCCCTCCCATGGCCCCTCCGGGACAATTAGGAAAGGAAGATGTTGGTAAGTACCTATGTTTTTTTTTTTTTCTAGGTTAGAAAAATAGCTACCTACCTAATTGAATTCATTCGTCGAGAAAATCTATGGAACGAGATTCCTAATGCACCATTAGCTCATACGAATTGAGGTGTGAATAAGACGACCTTGACCGCCATCCGTGCCAGTACGAGATACTTCCGCACGAAGATCAGGTTTTGATACGAGATATCAATCCTGGTATACCCTACTGTATTATGCGTGACATAAAACGGTAGTCGTACGGTCCTAGCATACATACTACCTACTAGTATATTGCTTTGGGGTTACAAGAAGATATTCTGTATCTATTTCAGATCCTATTACTATCAATGTGGAGAATGGGGATGAGACTGTTATTCCAGAGGCCTTGTTAACTGCTTTGGGTAGTGATAAACCCATAGAAGAGAGGTACGGACCAAATATTAACAGCATTATTGGCTCGAGGTGGGAAAACACAATCTTAAATAACAGCGAAGATATAATAGATATCTTAAAACAATACAAAGTTCCTAAAAACTGCCCACTTCTAGAGGCACCGGAATTAAACCTAGAGGTCAAGGCTGCTATTACTGAATCAGCCCGTAATCGAGATCAGGTGTTACAAACCAAACAACAACAATTAGGCATCGCCCTGACTTGTCTTGGTCAAGCAATGACCAAAATTTTAGCCGGACATGAGGTATCAGAAGCCCTTAAATTCCTCAGCGATGGTACAAAAATCTTGACATCTCTTCATCATGGAGAGACTAATACAAGAAAGCAGCTACTAGCACCTCTCCTGGACAAATCATTTACAAAAATGGCTGAATCAATACCAAGAAATAAGTACCTATTTGGTGAAAATCTATCTGAAGCAATTAAAAACAACAAAGAGATTGAAAAATCAGGACTTCAGTTAAGAAAACTCAAGCCTACATTCAACCGTCTGGGAAACTGGGGAGGCCCTTCACGCCAAACACAACAGAAGGCACAAACAATGCGTGGAGGGCTCAAGCGTCCAGCAGTGCAGGCGCAGACAAGGAAGTCTTACCAACCAACCAAGAAACCATTGAAACGTGCACCTGTGAACCGCCCCGAGAGGGACTACCAGCGTGCTCGCCCTCGACGCTAATCCCACATCAGGTACAACATGCAGGTAATCTGGCTAGGTATTTAAGTTGCTGGCAGATTATTACAAATGATGTACTTATACTAGATTGGATTCAAGGTTACCACATACCTTTTACATCTGTACCAGTCCAAACTAAAATTCCATCCAATAATTTCTCTCAATCTGAGCAATTTAATATTAATAAATCAATTAATGAAATACTGAAATTGGGTGCTATTACACTCTGTCAACCTGATAGTGAGCAATACATTTCAAATATATTTTTGGTACCCAAACCTAATGGCAAATTTAGATTTATTTTAAACTTAAAACCTCTAAATAATTTTATCTCCACATCTCATTTTAAGATGGAAGATTTACGTACCTCTACAAGCTTGGTACATAAAGATTGCTTTATGACAACCATTGATTTAAAAGAATCTTACTTTTTAGTTCCAGTTGCTGTAGAAGATAGGAAATATCTTAGATTTAACTTCAAGCAGCTGTTGTATGAATTTACAGCACTGCCTTATGGTCTATGTACAGCACCTTATGTGTTTACAAAAATATTAAAACCTGTGATGTCATACATAAGGAGTTTGGGTTATGTTACAGTCATTTATTTAGATGATATTCAATGTATAGCAAGGACATATGAAGAATGCCAAACTCAAACGCGTCATATCATACAGATCTTAGAATGTTTAGGTTTCATACTTAATTATGAAAAAAGTAGCTTAATACCAAGTAGACAATGTAAATTTTTAGGGTTTATTATTAACTCTCAAAATTTAACAATAAAATTGCCATCTGAAAAAAAGGAAAAAATTATTAATATGATAAAGGAGTTTACATTACAGAAAAAATGCAAAATTAGGATCCTTGCTCAACTACTTGGAACATTATCTGCAACCTGTCCGGCAGTTACTTATGGTCGACGGCATACCAAACTTTTAGAAAGGGAAAAGTTTTTAGCCCTACAGTCATCTAATGATAATTTTGAAAGTTATATGAGTATTTCTTCAGAAATCATTCCTGAACTGAAATGGTGGTTGTGTAACATACCTAAAGCTAAAAAATCATTTGCTGCACAAAAAATTTGTTTAGAAATTTTTACAGACTCTTCACTTACAGGTTGGGGGGCTCATTGCCTAGGCGAATCAATTGGGGGACTTTGGAATTCAGTTGAGAAAGAGCAACATATTAACTATTTAGAACTGGTAGCAGCTTATTTTGGTTTAAGATCATTTGCTAAGAACATGTCAAACTGTCATGTATTACTACGAATAGACAACACAACAGCCATATCTTGTATTAACAAGATGGGTAGTGTCCAATTTGTACACTTAAATACTATTACTCAAGAATTATGGCAATGGTGTGAGGATAGGAACATATGGGTGACAGCTTCATATATAAAATCCAAAGAAAATACAGAAGCTGACAGAGAATCTAGGAATTTAAATCATGATGCCGAATGGTCCTTAGCAGACTATGCATTTACAAAAATTGCCCAACAATTTGGATCACCAGAAATAGATTTATTTGCTACTCGAATAAACACCAAGTGTGTAAAGTATGTTTCTTGGAAAAGAGACCCAATGGCCTTTGATATAGATGCATTCACATTAAATTGGAGTAAATTTTTCTTTTATGCATTTCCCCCATTTTCAGTAATAACTAAATGTTTAGAAAAGATTAGAGATGACCAGGCTGAAGGTATTATTGTCTTTCCCTGGTGGCCAGCACAGCCATGGTTTCCCTTAGCAAAATTATTGATGATATCTAAACCAATAATATTTGATGCTAACACTGATTTGCTTTTATCCCCTTTTAGCAAACAACATCGCCTAAGCTCCCATCTTACCCTGGCTGCAGGACACTTCTCCGGACGGCACTTCAGTTAAGATTACTCCCTCAAGCTTCCTTGGATGTGATGCTTGGATCTTTAGCCCCAGGTACCCAAAAACAATATGATTGTTGTTATAAAAAATGGTGGGCATACTGCCACAATAACAATATTGATGTTTATAAGGCTACTGTACCGCAAATAATAGGCTTCCTGTCTGAAGCATTTAATAATGGCTGTAACTATTCTACATTGAATACAAACCGTTCAGCGTTATCCTTACTAATAAGCTCTGAAGTTGGGAGGGA
Source organism: Tholera decimalis (assembly GCA_943138885.2). Taxonomy (NCBI): domain Eukaryota; kingdom Metazoa; phylum Arthropoda; class Insecta; order Lepidoptera; family Noctuidae; genus Tholera; species Tholera decimalis. The sequence continues at coordinate 22,062,233 of OW964562.2, forward strand.
TGAGAATGTGAAACGGTTGCTGAAGGGAGCTTTCAGACAGAGACCTTCTCTCCCTAGGTACACAGAAACTTGGGATCCTTCAGTGGTATTAGATTTCATAAATAAGATGCCATTGATTTTGGATATAAAAGAACTATCAAAAAAATTAGTAACCTTATTGGCCCTTACTACTGCCCACAGAGTTCAAACTCTGGTGTCAATTAAACTGAAAGATATTCATTTTACTGATGATTGTGTCATTATTAAAATCTCTGATGTTCTAAAAACATCAATTAGAACTAAAAACACTACCACCTTGCGCTTACCGTATTTTGAAAACCAGTTAGTGTGCCCAGCTAAGACCTTAAAATTGTATATGGAAATCACCAAGGAAGCTCGAGGTGATATCCCCTACCTATTAATCACCACTAAAAAACCTTTTAAAAAAGCTACACCACCAACAGTAAGTCGTTGGATTAAGGAAATCCTCACAGATAGTGGCATTGACACTAGCATCTTTTCTTCCCATAGTACTAGACATGCATCCACATCTAAGGCAAAAAGAACAGGGGTGTCAATTGAAATTATCAAAAAGACTGCCGGCTGGTCAGACAAATCAGCTGTCTTTGCCAAACATTATAATTTGCCAATAGTTAGTGGTAGAACTGACCTCACCTTTGCCAATTCTATTATATTATAACTTTTTTAATTTAATAAAAAGAAAGAATATTAACAAAGACTGTGTTTTGTACCTTGTAATAATGATTACTCATGGTTAAGTTTAAATAAATATAACACAAAAGTGATAGATTAAATGTTTATTTCTATGTTACTTGATTTCAATTATCATTAAAATGTGATATTTAATGTAACAAAATTATTAATATAAATAAGCATAATATATAGTCATGTGAGTAAGTTACTTTTTGTTAAACTATAACAACTAGATTGTTTGGTACTTACATTTTAAACCTAGCCAATATTTTGATTGTATCTTTTAAAATATAACATTTGTAAAGTATTATCTGATTTAAGATTTATGACCCTTATACATACACACACACACACACATGTAAAGATGTTGCCATTATCTCTGAACATCTACCATGTAAGATAATTGTTTTCAGGATGAGCCGTGTAATAAAATTAAGAAATCAGACTAACTTACCTTAAGTGACGTCTGATGGTAATTTTATGAACGGCTCATCCTGAAAACAATTAGATTCCCACCCTGTCTCATACCTGCAAGGTATCACCCACCCATCAACAATGGCAACACTTGTTTGTTACTCTAAAGAAAGTGATTTGACAGAAACGTGACTGCTGACAGCTAGATACTATATAGCTGCGTTCAATTTTTTTTTTATGTTTTAGACCTCTAAAAAACTACGCGGCCGAGTTCGTTGATGACGAATACTACCATGTAAGATAATTGTTTTCAGGATGAGCCGTTCATAAAATTACCATCAGACGTCACTTAAGGTAAGTTAGTCTGATTTCTTAATTATTGCTTGTATAAACGCGAACGACACGGACATAAACAAGGATTATTAGTACTTCTCGGAGACAAAGAAGGTTGTATAATAAGTACATTTACATCGGTTGGGTGACCACATCTATACTTTATTACCAATAGCTGGAGAAAACAGAATTTATAACAGTTATTTTCAAGAAAGACTCAAGTTTATGAACTGTGAATGCTTTTAGTATTTTTTCGGTGGTTCTCTTAAGAATTTATGATATTTGGTTGGTTCGAGAAATATTTTATGTTAATTATGAGATTACTAGTCAAGCGAGATGAATTTTAGGTAGCATATAAACTTCTCATTTAATATTCTTGAAATATCTAAGAACATACCTATCGGGTGATTCGTGACTACGTGCGTTAATACACAAATAGAGAAAGAGATAAAGAAAAAAAACAAATGGAAGATATACCCAAAGTCGTTTCCTTTTCGGACAGATTTTTGTTTCGACAGCGTGTCACTTTGTTATCTCTAACGTACAGCTACGTACAAAATAAAAGACACAAGTATATCAACCTTTTGAACGCCATTGTCACATAAATTTGACAAACGAAATCTTACCCTGGACGCCAACGTCACAAATATGCGACAAGGTACACATCGAAAATAAAATACACAAATACTCAATTTCTTAAAAATCTTTTAATCATTAAAAATATTTTTTACGTATTCGAATTTCCAGTCAATAGTTTACAAAGCATAAAGCATTTAATAAACTTATGTAAAATAAAAGCTTTTGTAAACTTGTATAATATGCAGATCCTAATAAAAGTATTTACAAAGTTACCGCTGAAATATGTATAAATAATTGTATTGTGCTTGTGATCACTTTAACTAAATGTATGACTCCTTATGATTGTACTTTTACTGTCCAAACAAAAGTCTGGCGAAAAGAAAATCTGACAAAATAAAAATCTGTCGAAATGAAAATCTGTCTAAACGGAAACAACCCGTTTTGGATTATTATCCTGAGTGGAGACATTTATCTATTATTTCAAAAAAACTCATTTTAACCGACGACAAAAAAGGAGGAGGTTATCAAGTCGACGCGTATATTTTTTGTATTTTTTTTGTATGATCACCGATTACTCGAAAATGGCTGAACCGATTTGGAAAATTATTTTTTGTTTGAAAGGGTATACTTCGAAATTGGCCCCATTGTCACCAAATCAGGATCTGATGATGGGATCCTGGAGAAATCGAGGGAACTCTTCAAATATTATAGTCACACCTATAGTGATTTGAGTATTTTTTAAAGAAAGTTGTGTAGTTGCATTCGAAAAGCACCATTTGTGAAGTGAACCTGATGATGAAGACCACAGATGGCCACTGGAACTACTCAATATATAAGTAGGAATAATAAGTATTTCATGTGTTCCGCTTCGATTACTTCAATGTGGTTATTAAGCACAATATGCTCGTCACAATGCATATGGTGAAGTAAAGCTGATGGTGAAGTACCAGGAGAACTCCTCAATAATTAACGGCCCAACATTTGAAAAAGCAATATTTTGTAAATAATAATAATAATAATATAATAATCTGTGGCCCGCTTGTCAAAGAACAAGTCAAAAAATTTTTGCCTCCGTATTTTTCACAATAATTTATAAACCAAATAATCAAATAGTCATCAATTAAACAACAATAATCATGTTTAACAACACCAAAACCGTGAAAAAAAAACTATTCATGAATAAATAGAAGAATTAATAGACAGAACAATAAATGGAAAAACAAAAATGTTGACAAGAAACCGGGCACGCTTGATTCTCAACACATACCCAAGACCTGCGGAATCGTCGCTCAGCTCCGCCTCGCAGCCGCCGGGACCAGCTCCAGCCGTGAGTGAAGAGATTCCGGCCGCTGCAGTTGCGTCGAGCTCGAGCGACGAATACTTCTCGCCGCCGACGACACCACCACCTGCGCGTTGGCGAGGAAGAGGCCGCCCTCCGGCCAGCTTAGGACTTCGAGGCCCGCCGGCCTCTGATGGGGTCCCCGCTGCCGGTGGAAGTGTGGCGATGGACAAATTCCATTAATGAAAATGTCATGCGCTCATACTTTGGGGCTACAGAGGGGGGAACTAACCTGACTGTGTACCGTGGTTGGATGCTCTCTCTGTTCCAGGTACTTGAACCAGATGTCAACGTTTCGGCCCAACGACTATCGGATCAGGTGCGGGTAATCCAGCGTAACCGTATGTTCGATGACGCCGTACTTGATAGACTACGCCTTGAATCACGGTGCAGCCGTGTCTCATCTGCTTCACCACTGGCCGCGGTGCATCTACAACCCAGTGTCTCACCGCGACCCGACCACGTCGGTGAAGATGATGATGACGAGGCTATAACCGTGAGTACCCAGTGCAGTGAACGATTGAGGAGTGCTTTGGAGTGCGCATTACGAGAGTATCGCTCCACACAGCCTGAGCTTAGACCTCGTCTGCCTCGTTTACCCATGCATAAGAAAAACAGGGCGCTAGTGTGTGCTCTAGATTCACTGCTGTCAAATTGCTTTGACTTTGACAATAGTGAAGACCTCACCGATACTCATTCGATCCTATACTGTGCAGCTGTAGCGGCTTGTCGGGTAGCTCATGTCAAGTTCCCAAAGACTGACAGAGTTATACGACCAGCTGTACCAGCTTGGCAGGGCAGGATCGAGTGTCGTATTGCTGAGGCTAGAGCACTCATTGGTAAACTTATCTGCTTCAGGCAGGGCAACACTCGTCCTCGAGTGATGCGCTTTATGTGGAGGGTGTACGCGGGGACTGATGTTAGTCCTCGAGATTATCTGACCCGGGTCACAGAGCGTATCGACTTCCTGATGCAGAAAGTCTATGCATGGGCAAATCGAATACGCAGATATAAGCGGCGGGTGGAGCGATACACTCAGAATCACACATTCCAAAGCAATGAAAGGTGGGTTTATAGGGCCTGGGAGCGACCTGACCAAGGTGTGACTGGTAGGTGCCTACCGGATGATGACGCCATGTGTTCGTTCTGGCGCAGAATCTGGTCGGTGCCTGTCAGCCACATCGAGGGTGACTGGATGAGTGAGATCAAGCGCACGTGCGATCTTGTACCAGAAATGGGGGCAATTACTATTAGCCCCTAAGATGTAACCCGTGCAGTCCGTCCGTTATCCAACTGGAAATCTCCAGGGCCAGACGGGCTGCACAATTTCTGGATAAAATGGTTTCAAAGATCGCACGCTCGCTTGGCCGCTCAGTTCCAGTCTGCCTTAGAGTCAGGATCGCTACCTCAATTCCTAACTACAGGAATAACCCACCTGCTCCATAAATCAGGTAGTACTGCGGAACCTAAAAATTATAGACCGATCACGTGCTTACCGACGGTCTATAAAGTTCTTACTTCCATTTTGAGAGCCAAAATTAATAATCATATTGATAAAAATTCAATCATGTCTGCTTCTCAGAATGGATGTAGGAACGGGTCCCGCGGTACTAAGGAGCTTCTCCTCATTGATATTGCCATTAACCAACAGGTTCGTCGTTCCCGAAAGTATCTGTCGACATGTTGGATAGATTATAAGAAGGCCTATGACTCGGTTCCACATACATGGCTCATAAAGGTGTTGGAGTTGTACAAAATAAATCCAATACTCCGCACTTTCCTTGAGTCATGTATGGGGCAATGGAAGACGGTCCTCTGCTACCCAGGATGTCGACAGATCCAGGAAAACAGCGAACCGATTAGGATTGAGCGTGGTATTTTTCAGGGCGACAGTCAGAGCCCACTGTGGTTTTGTCTGGTTCTCAACCCTCTCAGTACACTGCTGGAGGGTTCGGGGCTAGGCTACCAGTTGAGAAGAGGTCGTCAGATCATATCACACTTGCTTTACATGGATGATTTGAAACTTTTTGCCCCCAGCAACTTGCAACTCATGGAGCTACTGAAGGTAACGGAAACCTTCAGTAGCGCCATCAGGATGGAATTTGGGGTGGACAAATGTGCGGTCATGCATGTAAAGCGAGGGGAGATTATGGAATCCGTGGGAACTCAACTCTCGGATTCCATACACCTAAGATCCCTCGGCTCAACTGAAACCTACAAATATTTGGGTATGTCAGAGGCACTAGGCATCAATGTTGCTTATGTTAAACAGTCATTGAAGGAACGCTTCTTTGCCCGCCTGAATAAAGTACTGAATAGTCTTCTATCAGGCGGAAACAAGGTGCGTGCCTTCAATGGTTGGGTCATGCCAGTATTGATGTACTCTGTTGGCATACTCAAATGGACTCAGACTGAGCTTGACGCCTTGGACAGGCGAGTCCGCACAACGCTGACTGCAAATCGAATGCATCACCCACGTTCATCGGTGATGAGGCTGTATATCACGCGGAAGTACGGGGGTCGTGGCTTTTTAAATGCAAAGACCCTACACAACCGCGAGGTATGCAGCCTTAGGGAATATTTCCTAGAAGCCGACGTGGGTATGCATCGAGATGTGGTAGCGGTGGACAGAGGCCTCACTCCGCTCTCCTTAGGTACCGAGAATTGGCGCAAACCTGTAGTATTAGATACAAATGATGATGGCAGAGAAGTATGGCAGAGCAAGGAGCTTCACGGGCGCTATTACCGGGCCCATCATGGGTCTGACGTAGACACATTAGCGTCCGTAGCCTGGCTACGATTTGGTGACCTCTTCGGGGAAACCGAAGGTTTTGTCTGTGCGATTATGGACGAAGTTATGATGACGAATAACTATCGGAGATATATTGTGAAGGATGGTACGGTAGACGTATGTCGGGCATGTCACAAACCGGGAGAATCCATTCGTCACATTATCTCCGGTTGTTCTCGTTTGGCTAACGGAGATTACTTGCATAGACACAACCTCGTAGCCAGGATTATTCACCAGCAACTTGCTCTTAAATACAATCTTGTGGAATCAGAAGTACCATACTATAGGTATGTGCCCGACCCAGTTCTCGATAATGGCAATATTACACTGTATTGGGATCGGTCTATCATCACTGACAGGACTATTGTTGCCAATAAGCCTGATATAGTGGTGATAGACCGATTAGAGCGTCGCACAATTATTGTTGATATAGCAGTCCCCCATGATGAGAACCTCGTGAAAGCTGAGATAGATAAAAAAAATAAGTATCTTGACCTGGCGCGCGAGGTTGTCGACATGTGGGATGTGGAGACGGCAATCATTGTGCCGATAGTCGTCACAGCCAATGGTATAATAGCCAAGAGCCTCGACCAACATCTAAGGAGGCTCTCGTTGGGCAGCTGAATCAAGGGCTTGATCCAGAAAGCAGTACTCCTGGAAACGGCGCGTATTGTGAGGAGGTTCCTCTCCATGGAGCCCTGACCACCGGTAGCTTGGACCCTGTTCCCGATACCGGTTGTAACGATACCTTCTACTTCTCCAATAAAAGAGGGTAAAATAGATGTACCATTAAATTTAATGTAGTATTAATAAACAGTATTTTATAAAAAACCTGCCTACCTATCTACCTATCCTAGAAACCGGCCTACCTACCTATCTGACACACTCTCAGGAGAGAAGAGGAGGAGGTTTGGAGTATAGTACTTGCGGGACGGCTTGGCAGACCACTCCAGGATCGCCTTCTACTCCGAGATGTCTTCGTCGTACAGCAGCTCGAGCAAGGCGGTCTGGCAGTAGGCTCCCAACAAGGCGTCTGGGCAGCAGGCTCTCAGCAAGGCGTCAGGGCAGCAGGCTCCCAGTAAGGCGTCAGGGCAGCAGGCTCCCAACAAGGCGTCAGGGCAGTAGGCTCTCAGCAAGGCGTCAGGGCAGCAGGCTCCCAGCAAGGCGTCAGGGCAGCAGGCTCCCAACAAGGCGTCAAGGCAGCAGGCTCTCAACAAGGAGTCAGGGCAGCGGGTACTGCACTTCCTCTTCCACCACTCTTCTCGAAACTCGTCGAGAACTAAACTCTTCAGAAACTGGTCCCAGACTGAACTGCCGGAGATGGCCCCCAGCGCCTTTTATACCCAGCTCAGCGTTCAAAATCCATTCCATTCTCATTCTGTACCAGAATTCAAATTGTAGAGTCCAAAATAGTCCATCTTGCCAGTTATTTGATCAGCCAGTTATATTCGAGCATAATTTATTAAACCTCTTCGATAACATCTGAGAGTGTGTTTTAGAAATTTATAATTATAATTTAAAATGCCGTTAATCAGTAGACAACCACAATATAATATACAATATTAAGCTAGCCCTATCGATAAAAGTGAATAACAATTATATAATAAAAGTATGAACAACCTTTTTAGTCTATTAGCCGTTCAGTGGCTACAAAGAAGATGAAATTACAGTTTGTCAGCCTTGACGTAAAAAATGTCATGACAAGAAAATATTTGTTTTGATGGATGAATTATGGATTATGATTACAAAGAAAACGTAAGTTATTTGGTATTTGTAATAACAAATACTATACGGTGGGCTACTATTTTTTATATTTTTAAATGTTTTTATTTTTTATATTAATATTTAAAAATGTAATTGATATGTACATAGATTAAATAAATGAAATAATAATAATTGTTCTCGTCTTGCTAACGGCGAGTACTTGCATAGACACAACCAAGTAGCCAGAATTATCCATCAGCAACTCGCTTTGAAATACAAACTTGTCGATTCTGAGGTACCGTATTACAAGTATGTGCCCGACCCAGTTCTCGAAAATGACCATGTCACGTTGTACTGGGATCGGTCTATAATCACTGACAGGACTATTGTTGCCAATAAGCCTGATATAGTGGTGATAGACCGATTAGTGCGCCGCGCAATGATAATCGATGTTACCATCCCACATGACGAGAATCTCGTGAAAGCTGAGAAAGAGAAACACATAAAGTATCTCGACTTAGCTCATGAGGTTGTTGACATGTGGAATGTGGACTCGGCTGTCATTGTGCCGATAGTCATGTCAGTCAATGGGCTGATAGCTAAAAGCTTCGACGACCATCTGTCGAAGCTGGCGTTGCACAGCTGGATAAAGGGCCTGATACAGAAGGCAGTTCTCCTCGATACAGCTCGCATTGTGAGGAGGTTCCTTTCTCTGGAGACCTAACCACCGGTAGCTTGGACTCTGCTCCCGACACCGATGGACTGCCATTTTTTTTATTTTTAAATGTTTTTTTATTGTAAGTTTTTATAGAAAAATATTTAAAATGTAATTTTTGAGATATGTGTTGAATAAAGGAAATAATAATAATATTCCACAACTTTTCACACAACGCCATCTAGTCCCAAACTAAGCAGAGCTTGTGGTATGGGTACTAGACAACTGATAAACATACATATATATTTCTAAATACATACATATTATAGATAAATTACACCCAGACAAAGAACAAATGACCGTGCTCATCACACAAACATTTGTCCTAGGTGGGAATCGAACCCACGACCTTGCGCACAGCAGTCAGGGCCACTGACCCCTATACCAACGGGCCTGTCATGATTATAAGTAGTTGACATTTAGGCTCTTTTAACTAGGTAAATTAAAAATCAACAAACTAAACCAGCCTTTCTCTCCTCGGTCCACGGTACGGATTCTTTGACCAGGAAAATTTTATCTCACTCACTGGTTAATTTTGATGTACCGTGTTTGTCCGATGCTTTGAACGCTTGGAAGATGACTTGTCCCAACACGGATTTGCCCGACAACCTGTCTTCCCAAAGACTATGGGACGCGCCGCTCTGCAGTATTTTACGGAATAACTTAATTAATACGTCTTCGAATACTGCTGAGCGAGCTCGTCTGTTGGCTATGGGAGAATGGGAGTCGGGTCTATGGCTCCAAGCACTCCCGTCATCCACCATAGGCACAATGATGGATGACGCTTCGTTCAGGGTCGCTACTTGTTTACGTTTAGGCGTACCTTGTGTTGCTCCACATCGGTGTCACTGCGGTACAGCTGTTGACAGCCTCGGGCACCATGGTCTGTCCTGTTACAAGAGTGCAGGGCGCATAGCTCGGCACGCCAGCATTAACGACATTATTCGTCGAGCTCTTGCCACCGCCAGTACACCTGCGATATTAGAACCAAGCGGCTTAGTACGTGACGATGGGAAGAGACCAGATGGTATGACGTTGGTGCCTTGGAAGATGGGTAGGCCTCTAGTGTGGGACGCAACTTGTGTCGACACTCTTGCACCATCTCATATTCCAAGTACGGCGAGCTGTGCTGGTGCAGCAGCCGCGACTGCTGAGGCCCTCAAACGGCGCAAATACTGTAACCTTTCTAGTAATTACAGTTTCGTGCCGTTTGGGGTCGAAACGCTTGGGTCATGGGGCCCGAGTGCGCGTCTCCTTTATAAGGAATTATCTCACCGGCTGATCGATTCCTTGCGTGACCGGAGGGCCGGCTCATTCTTTGCCCAAAGAATAAGCATTGCCATACAACGTGGCAATGCTGCCAGTCTTCTGGGTACGTTTCCGGACGACAGCGATGAGGAGGAGTACTTTGACGCCTAAGCTTGTTTCTTTTTTATTTTATTTCTTTATTTTATTTTTTTATGTACATAGTTAGGTTTAGTATATATGTATATATATGGCGGGATTGTTACTAGTTTAATTAAATAAAATCACAAGAAACAAAAAAAAAAAAAAAAAAAAAACAAACTAAAAAGAGTGAAATAAAAACTTTTTACCAAAAAATTAAACCGACTCCCAAAAAACACTGCAAAGTGAAAAATAACTTTAATTTCGGTAGTCGGTGCCAAAAACGAAAATACAAAACTAAAGACACCGACTTCCGAAATTAAAGTTATTTTTCACTTTGCAGAGTTTTTTGGGAGTCGGTTTAATTTTTTGGTAAAAGGTTTTTTATATAAGTACTAAGCTTTTGCCCGCAACTTCGTTCGCATGGGAAGTTTTTCCCGCGTAATTTCCGATTCCGTGGGAATTCCGGGATACAAACTAATCTATGTCCTTCCCAGGGTCCTAAACTATTCTCATGCCAAGTTTCATCTAAATCGGTTTTGCGGTTTAGGCGTGAAAGGGTAACATACAGACAGACAGTTACTTTCACATTTATAATATTAGTATGGATTTATAATCAAAAATTCAAATTAGCTCTTAAACATTTTATTTCCAGGTATAAAACTCAACGCTCAATAATCGAGAAGTATGTCCTTATACTCTTATATTGACTGGAATATTATTGACAAATTGTTATTGACTAGCTCTTATTATTTCAGGAGTATCGGTTTTCATGACTCCTTGAGACGTATTCCTTAAAACCATTACTGTACCGCACTGACCGAATTTCCTACTGCGTGAAGCTGTACCAACGACGCTGCTCTACGTGTCCAGGCAGCACTATACGAAGGTTAAGGAGATCAAGGAGTACGTGTGAATTAAGGCCGACTGGACTTTGGGGGTTGATTTGTTAGAATCGCGATCGAATAACAAGTGGTACATTCCTCAATGAGTATATCGTGAATCGACTAATTCACGGAAGGTTACGCGAAGCCTAGCAGCGCAACACGACGCCCTCTATTCGAATGAAATAGTGTTTTAATCGTCAATACATTTTTTATACATTACTTTGGTTACAGGATCCTGTATCTATTTATTCTATTGTGTGGGCTTAATGGCCTGAAATAAATATATATTAGCGTATTTTTAAAATTATTTATTAGTCACATTATACTTGAATAACAGAATACAGCTTCGTAACAGTAGTTTACATGGAGCGCTGGCCTTTCTAATTGCCAATATCCTGTTACTGGTAAACACTATACCCCTAGGCTTAAATAAGGTCAATTCTCTTGGTTTTCATCTAAGAACCTTGTCCGTATATAGTCGCTTTACCGTGAAAGATTTATAACTAGAGAATTGTAAAGGATTATAACTCGGACCAAAAACTCAATGTACTTATTGAGGCACGGAGAAATCTTGATATGTTGTGCCCATCTACGAACCCACTGACCTCGGCAACTAATCGACCCGTGAGGTCATTAATATTTATCCACAAGTTACTTAAATAATGACACGTAGACTTTGATATGGGTAAGGAAACAATAAGCACACAAAGTACAACATAAAACAAAGAATAAGCGACAGTTGACAAGTTCGAATTTACAACACTAGCAAGAACTCAAAAATGATCTGATCTTTTAAAACATTGTTGTTGTAGGTTGGTTGGCGTGGCGATAGAAGGTAGAAGAATTGATACCATTATAATAATTATGTATGATGAACGAAAGGGAAATCGCAGTTTTAAAGTATGTCTGCGAAACCATGGTATAATAATAATTATGGTCAAAACGGTCGGAAAAATTGTATGAACGTTATGTCAAACTCAAAGAATACAGTATATAGATAGGGAGATGGTCAAATTATGTGACCGTTTGCCATTTCGTTGACATTTTTATTTTTCATATTTTTTTTACTTTTAAGCGTTATTTATAAACTCAATAAAAACAATAAGATTCTAAACTTTGCACCACATAATTGAACTCTCCGTTCATGTTCACTTGAGCACGGAAAGTAAATAGATACCTTACCTTAATAAATTGTTCGGAAGACAGAACTATGTATAAGTAACTCCAGCCAATAGAACGATATTATATTACCCGTTGTAAATATGAAGGACTTACCAACTAATTCTAAGTTAAAGGTATCTTGGTAGTTGGTGTAACTATGCTATGAATTGAGAGATTAATTTCAAATGGGCTTTATAATAATCATTTCAAAACCATTATTATACCTAAAGCTTAATGTCGTCCGGAAAAATGCCGCTCTGGGTAGAGTGAAAAGGAGTGTCTGACATCTAGCGACTAAAGCCCACCCTGTTATTTCAACTGCTCTTAAGTTCCGGGACCGCGGCATCTCGTTAGAAAACCGCATCCTCGGCAGGTGATCGTTGATGCTGGTGGGCTAATAAAATTTTAGTGAAATTATTTTTTACCCAAAACAACTTTTTTTGTCTTCATTGAGTTATAAGGAAATTCAGTACAATATAATTGCTCTCTAGTGACTATTTGACGATATAGTGACGATGAAAGTTTTTCTTTGGAATTGAAAATTAGATGTATGAAATTAATAAAATTAGATTATAATCGAAAAAATATCTATGAAAAGGAAAAAATGAAAATCCTTGGCATCCCATACTTTTTAGATACAAATAGTCTTTTTAAAATAAACGTCAAAATACACTAAAAGAAGACGTTAATTCGAAGAAGAAGATGGGTTTAAATCGTCTTTATTTATTTATTTATACAACGTGTAATTTAAAGGGTATATACATACCAAGTGCACGGCTTCTTTGGATGATAATAAACGATATGGCAAGGGTTTTGTAATCCTATGTCAACACGTGTGGAACGTATTAGAAATTTCAATACATTGATACCAGAGACCGAAATTTTCAAATTAAGAAGAACGAACAGAATTATCATGTTATTGGCAAGTGATGTGAAAGTTATTGATCCTTGTAGTGCTGTGACACATTTGTTATGATTGAGATTCAAGAAACATATGAAACCGATAATTTGGTATCAATTCTTTGAGTCACTTATTTTTAGCTGAAACTGTGCATAGAGACTCCATAAGATGTTATCTTCAGCCCTTTTGGTTAGATATGGGGTTTCCGTTACACGTTGTATACACATGTGACATATATATATAAAATACTAATACCTATACTATATAAAATTACGGGATCATAGAAAGTTAATGATCTTTGGATTTTTGAAAATATGTATATTTTTAGCATCATGGATGGAAGTGAGTTCCACAGAGGTGAGGAATATATGCATGAAAAGAGAAGAAGTGGGAATAGAATTGAAATTTTATGGAATTTAACGTAAATTTAATTCTACATGTATCATAAACGAGTCAACGAAAAACGATCACGAAGAAAGCCAGGGTATGCAGGGTTGAAATGGATGTTATAGAAGTAACAGGAGTTGATTCGAGTGTTCCTACGAAGATGGATGGGGAGCCACTTGCGAAACTGAGAGACATGATCGTATTTTTTTTTATTTATTTATAATATCTCACCTGATGGTAAGTGATGATGTGGTCGAAGATGGAGCACGCTTACCTAAAAGTAACCTATACACTCTTGACTTAAAGACCCCTAGGTTATAGCTATCGGAAAACACAGACTCAGGCAGGGAATTCTACTCCTTAGCCGTACGCATAATGAAAGTATTCCCAAAACGTTATATTCATGTTTGTGGGATGTCCACCATGTAACGATGGCGCATCGCCGTTTGTCTCGTAGTCCGATGATAACCATTACCATTGATAATCCAATGAATACCGTAATATATCTATAAACCCTCCTGGTTTATGAAGTACCCCTTTCTTTGGGGTTCCTCCTGCTCTGTATAGAATAGCAAGGAGGGTCAAACTTCTACTACTTAAACTAGTGGGTTCTTAGTCAAAAACCATGCTGTTCCTTCCATTCCAGTTGTTCTTGCATTCCGGTGCCACGGTATCTCGTCAAAAAATTTCCACAGCCCTGGTTATAAAATACTCTTTGTCCATTAAAACTTAAAAGAATAAAGATTTTGGTAAGTTCCACACAAAATTTACGATGATATCACTAAGGAGTGGGCTTAATAATGTAATCGCAGATTTTGTATGGTACTTACCAAATTCTTGTTCGTTAGAGACGTTTTTTCCGATACCAGGACATACTTCTCCCAGTGATTCCAAACACGTCCGACTATACAGTCATATAGCGGCGATGCTCTCGTAGACAAGAAATTGCCCCTTTACGGCTTATGGCGAAGATTTTATGTCTTCCACTTACGAACATTGACTTCCGAGGTCGACAATTTCCTGTATTCTAAACGTGTTACGCCTGAGAGAGTGCGATGACAACGTGTTCTAAATCTGATAATGTGCGCTCGTATCGTTCAATCTGCCTTATAATTTTATGCTAAATTTTGGTAGTAAAACCTACTTGTGGTTCACTTAAATAAACTTACCAAATTCAATATGGGTACTGTAATTGCCTCCAAAATCTAGCAAATGGCACATAATTAAGTAAAAAAATGAATTCCTAGCGCCAAATTGAAATTTGAACTTTATATACTAATATATATTATAAACTCTGTTATAGTAACCTTAAAAAAATTCGAATATAAAACGTAATTATTGCTGTTTTATAAATTTTGCTTCGTCTACAATAGATTTCATCGAATGTTAACTCGATATCAAGAGGTTCACTCTTAAAGTTTATGTATGATTTCCAATCACTTTACCTTGTATCTCCACCGGCCAAGACTGTTTATTCAGGCTCCCTTAATTCACAGTTATCCACAGAGGTGAGGAATATATGCATGAAAAGAGAAGAAGTGGGAATAGAATTGAAATTTTATGGAATTTAACGTAAATTTAATTCTACATGTATCATAAACGAGTCAACGAAAAACGATCACGAAGAAAGCCAGGGTATGCAGGGTTGAAATGGATGTTATAGAAGTAACAGGAGTTGATTCGAGTGTTCCTACGAAGATGGATGGGGAGCCACTTGCGAAACTGAGAGACATGATCGTATTTTTTTTTATTTATTTATAATATCTCACCTGATGGTAAGTGATGATGTGGTCGAAGATGGAGCACGCTTACCTAAAAGTAACCTATTCACTCTTGACTTAAAGACCCCTAGGTTATAGCTATTGGGAAACACAGACTCTGGCAGGGAATTCCACTCCTTAGCCGTAAGCATAATGAAGGTATTACCAAAACGTTTAGTGCGTATTTTCTAAGACTATAAACAAAGCGAAGACACAAGTTTCGCAAGCGCTCAAGCTTACTTAAGAGCTCCTCAATATTATATGTACTTTATTTCTACTAGTCCTTATACAAGCCGTCGATCCAGCATTCTAGTACAAACTCCTTCTTGTATCTCATGAGTTAATCATAGATTTTTCTGTAAACTTGGGAATAAAAATGTGACATAATACACTAATTCCGCTCAATGTACCTATAATTTTATATTTTAATCAAGATTACATTTACAAATGGATATAGTACATCATTATTTTGCCCCGTTATTATACCATGTTTGTCATGTACATTAGTTTATTTTTTCAGGAGATTTCACTAGATTTTCTCTTGCTTATGCAAAAAAAAAAACTAAGTCGCGTCATCTAGTAAAATGGAATTTACAACAAAATTCAAAATATACATCATATTACATCACTAATTCACAGAGTTTTTATATTTATTTTATCCCAGCAAAAGAAATAATATAAACATGGTTTGTAATAAATGTTCCGCACCTGTTTTTAAAAATAAAGTGCTATACATTTGTAGTATTCACTGCAATTTTAATATCGCATAAACAAGTCTTGAAAATTATACGAGCAAAATGAATTGTTTTTCAGAATAGCTAACTTGAGACGGCAATTGCTACGATGCTAAGAGCTTCGTAGCAATGCTACGTATGTTGTAGCATGAAAGCAAAGTATCATAATTAAAAGCCTAGTGCTATTAGTGCTAAGCGCAGTACTTGATAATTAACTAAGCTTTATTTGCTTATGTTTATTTAAAAAAACCCTATGGCGGTATGAGAGTAGGTACAGGTATGAAGAAAGATTGGCCAAGTGCGAGTCAGACTCGCCCATGAAGGGTTCCGAAGTAATTATTATAATATAATATAATATGTATATTATTGGACAAAAAAACCATACAAATTTCGAAAAACTAGCTTATTTACATTTATTTACAACTACGCCAAATAACTTTGTTTTTCATAGTATTTGTATGAATTACAAAGTTATATTTGCGGTTTTAGAAAATAAGCTGTATCTCAAAAACTGCTATCCCGATTTCGTTCAAATCAATTTTGGTTGAAAGTTTACATTAAGATGTACAGACACATATTTTTTTTAGATTTTTCACTAGAGTTTTTCAGTTAGAGGGGGGGACACATTTTACCACTTTGGAAGCTTATATCTTTTAAACGATTGACTTTATGAAAAAGTGGTTTTAGAAAACATCATATCTGTTTTAAAGACCTGTCTATAGATACCACACACATAGGTTTCATGAAAAAAAATATTTTCAGTTCTAGTTCCATGTATTCCCCCCTTTATTTTAAATATTTATAATTTTTTTCTTAAAATCGGAAAGCGGTTCACAGAATACATCTACCTACCAAGTTACACATGTATAGTCTTAATAGTTTCGGAATAAAATGGCTGTGACATACGGATGGACGGACAGACAGACAGACGGACAGACATGTCGAAACTATAAGGGTTCCGTTTTTTGCCATTCGGCTACGGAACCCTAAAAATCAAGATTGGTTCACTGGAGCTGCATGCCACAGACATACACACAAACCTCAAACTTATGATTATGCCACCCTTATAAATCATTTTTAAGCCAACATGGTTACTTACTTATTTATTTACTAGCTTCCGCCCGCGACTTCGTTCGCGTGGAAGGGGTTTCTCTAAATCCCGATCCCGTAGGAATTTCGGGATAAAAACTACCCTATGTCAGTCCCAGGGATTTAAACTATTCCCATGCCAAATTTCATCTAAATCGGTTCAGCGGTTTAGGCGTGATAAGGTAAGACACAGACAGACAGAGTTACTTTCACATTTATAATATTAGTATGGATTATATATACTTTATTGTACACCTTACAATACATTTAAGGATATAAATAATAAAACTAGTGTACAATGGGCGGTCTTATCGCAAAGGGCAATCTCTTATGGACAACCTTTAGATGGACAGAAATTAAAGGATATAGATTTAGAGCTGTCAGTGTACAACATACTATAATACTAATTAAACATAATAATATAAAATACATACCACAAAATATAAATATATACTAATACATATCAAATTCATAATAGAGAAAGGAGGGGAAAAAATATAGTGAGAGGTAATGCTCCTTCACCGTTCTTTTGAAGGGAATGTTTGAGCACACATCTCACCTCACATCTATGGGTAACGCATTCCACAAACGGGCCGCTTGTATAGTGAAAGATTTATCGAAGAAAAAAGTGGAATGCATACGGATACTTAACTCTAAATTTTCCGATGATCTCAAGGACCTTGAATTAAATAGCACATTATAAATTAGATAAAGTTAATGAACATTCCGGCCAAACCTAATAGGAAGCCACTTGAGCTTAGTACGAAATTCACATACATGGTCATATTTGCGCAAGCCAAATATAAACCTAATACAGACATTTTGAAATCGCTCTAGCTTGTCGAATTGATCTTGGGTCAAATCAAGATAGCATATTCCAAGATAGGAAGAAGAAGAGATTGTGCAATGTCAATTTTAGTGATGATGGGAAGAAAATTACGAAGGCGGCTCAGGGAGCCTGCAGAAGCAAACAGTGTACTACTGACTTCCTGCAGTTGCTTCGTCCAATACAGAGTTTTGTCGATGTATATCCCCAAGTTCTTCACGGCATGACTGAACGGAATGACGATGTTATTAAAGGAAACTTGGGGAAGTGTCGACCAATCGATCTTAGAGATAGTCGGGCTACCAACAACAATCACTTGGGTTTTGGCAGGATTGATTTTCAGTCCGAACTTAGTGCTCCAATCACTAATTCAAGCGAGGTCCCCATTAATTGTCCCAATGGCATAAGATAAGTCTACGAGGGGTGCTTGCGTGTAAATTTGCAAATCATCAGCATACATGTAATAAAAGGAAGATAGTCGTTGAGTGATAACATTAATAAAATTACGAAAAGTAAAGGAGATAAAACGCCACCCTACGGTACACCGGCAGGGGTGTCACGGCAAGAAGAGAAAGAATCCTCAGTTCAAATATGCTGCCAGCGACCAAACAGGCAACTACGAAACCAGTCAATTACCGAAGAAGATATGTTAAAAGAGCATAGAATGCCAAGCAAAATGTCGAAGTCAACTGCATTAAAAGCATTGCTAAAGTAGTGTGAGTATCGTTAACTTGGCTATCTCCATGCCTGATTCGACCTTATATCATCCTTATGTGCTGTGAGCAGGTCGAAAACCAGATTGGAAGGGATTTAAAATATTATGTTTAGAAAAGAACGCGTTGAGTTGTTGATGGACAAGCTTTTCAAGAACTTTGGATAGAAAAATTTTGGCCCGTTTATCGAGGCTAAGGCTCAACTAGCATCAAAAAAGTTGGGAATCCTAGCAAAGGTGAGACGGTACTTCACACCCGAACAGTTGCTCAATCTCTATCAAGCCCAGGTTCGGTCGTGTATGGAGTACTGCTCTCATCTTTGGGATGGATCTGCTAAATACCAACTGGACGCGCTTGAGTCTATCGAGAAGCGGGCCAAAAGACTCTTTGGCAACGATGCACTGGTCGAATCAAAGCTCCAGAGCCTTGAACATCGACGACGAGTTGCAAGTCTATCGGTTTTCTATCGGTTACATTTCGGGGAGTGTGCGATGGAATTACACAATCTAATTCCACCAAGCCCGTTCCATCATCGGACTACGAGACAAACGGCGAAGCGCCATCGTTACATGGTGGACATCCCACCCATACGCACCAAACGTTTTGGGAATACCTTCATTGTGCGTACGGCTAAGGAGTGGAATTCCCTGCCGGAGTCTGTGTTTCCCGATAGCTATAACCTAGGAGTCTTTAAGTCAAGAGTGAATAGGTTACTTTTAGGTAAGCGTGCTCCATCTTCGACCACATCATCACTTACCATCAGGTGAGATGGTGGTCAAACGCGAACCTATTCTAAATAAAAAAAAAGAATGAAAATGGATCGGTAGTCAGAGAAAGATGCAGGATGCGATTTCTTTGATAATGGGACAACTTGAGCGTCTTTTCAAGCTTGTGGAAAGGTGCTATTAGAAACAGAGAAGGTAAAGATATAAAAGATGGCCGGAAGAATGTTGTCAAGGACAGGAATGATCATCTTACGACTGACACAGTCACTACCCACAGCGTCGGACGTAATAGACACGATACTCTTTTTAACATCACAAGCAGTGAATTGACTTATGACAAAAAGAGAATTATACGGGGTTAATTGTAAAACACCAAAAACCTCTCAGAACTATGTTAGTAACATCATAATCAACAACTTTTGTTCTATGACTTTTAAAAATTCGTCATATTTTAGTTCACCAGATTTTCATATAAAAATAAAAATATTTAAATTGAACGCCCTAAACGCATGTAGCGTCTATGCAAAGCAAAAGAAAGCGATAGTATAAATTGCTTTCTTTTGCTTCGCATAGAGTTCGTAACATTTAGGGCGTTCAATTTAAATATTTTTATTTTTGTATGAAAATCTGGTGAACTAAAATATGACGAATTCTTAAAAGTCATAGAACAAAAGTTGTTGATTATGATGTTAGTAACATAGTCCTGAGAGGTTTTCAGTGTTTTACATTTAACCCTGTATAGTCCTCCTAACCGATTTTCGGCCACGGCGGCTAATCTCATAATTGATTAGCCATCTGCGCAGGAGATATTATAGTGCACAAGTATGTGCGCAGGTACAGATGCACTCTCTGTTCTTTTACTCTCATTGTCCAATGGGATAGCGACACGACCGGAGAGAGATCAGACTCAGGACCAACGCCTTAACGTGCTTTCCGAGGCACTGGGGCTATCACACCACAAACTTCCAAACTCCGGGCTACTACTGAGAAATTTCTAACAGAAAAACCCAATAGAACTTTTTGACGTGACAACGTCTTATAATTCGATGAAGCTGGCTGCACGCACGAAAATACATGACTCATGCGGCGTTACCTCACTCTGAGGCGTTCCATCGCTCTGAGGCGTTCCAAAGCAAAATTAGATCTACAAGTTGACATTTATGTATGACTCAACGAGTCAAGTACTAGGCTATCATAAAACGGTAAGAGATGACGTCACGGTGTAGGGATTCTTTGATATTTATGTATGACTCAACGAGTCAAGTACTAGGCTATCATAAAACGCTAAGAAATGACGTCACTGTGTAGGGATTCTTCCATTGTCATGAGAAGTGCAGTAATAGTGATGTAAAATTAAAATTTTCTTTTGAAAAATGCAACCATTCCATCAGTATTTTCTTATGACGTTGTCACGTTCAACTATCGTCAGTAAACCGACTTTACAGACAACCGATTTTTTTCCCGACCCAGGATTCTAACCCTCTTATTAGCCGCAGGCCACGCTAGAGCGACTGTGGTGAGCGGTGGCGACCTGCGGGAGCGGGAGGCGTCAAGACGCTGCGTCTTGCCGCTGTAGTGTGCCACGTTGAAGCAGCCGGCCGCGTGATTATCTGCTATTATTGCGCGGGGTTTAAAATGAGTTTGTCTAAATTGGAACTTTCATGTTTAGAAGGAAGTAGTTTTTTTGCACAGGATATATTACAGATAAAAATGGGGGTTCATGATTATTTACTTATTTCATCCCACTTTTTTATTACATATTTATTTTTATATTCATCATCCTTACTGCACCAGGTTGATGGCCGAGACATTATTTCGCTAATAAACTCCTCCGTATTTATGTTTTGCATCGCGGATAATTCAACCAAATTGATAAATACGCAGGACGCGCGAACTCGTACTATCCCTCCGCTGCTCGCGGTCGCCTGACGCGCACGCAAGTCGCGCCAACATGCGCCCCCCGTTCGACCCGTATTATTGTTTTTCCCGCTCATCGCAGACGCAAGACGCGTCGCGCCAGCGTGGCCTGCGACTACTCAGCAGTCAGGTAATAACGTTATGCTTAATTGGTATATCTTTAACAGTCGATACAAGTAGTCAGATGGCAGAAATTTTTACACAGCCTTACCAAGGCGTACCGTGTTACCTAGGCTCCATGTTCTGGTTGGTTCTCAGTTGTATCAGCTGAGACCAAAGTAGTTAGGAAAAGGCTGGCTAGATGATAATAGTTAGTAAAAGTAAATAAATAGAATAAATACGGCCTACACAAAAGTTACAACGTTTTAAAACAAAATCCATTCTCGTTTATACCCGAAAACACACATATCCCGCGTCCCGAAGGAACTTACAAAATCATAAAGCTCACAAAAGATATTTTATAATTCCCAGAGCGTGTAGTCAGCAGCTGAATGAATTCTCCGTCGTGCGCTCTGTTACAGATAATAGAAGCGATACTGTTGGCGACCAATAGGACCTGAAACATGCCGTAATAAAAGCTTTGAACGTAACAACCTATAAGGTCAGGTATATTGAAAATTTTTCGATAAAACTAAAGTGCTAGATGCAATTTCCCCGGCAAATATTGGATGATAAACGTTGTTTTTCTCGTTAAATTGATTCTGCACTTAAAAGAAAAATCTGATAGCGCAACATGGTTTGGAGTTTATTGTCTTTCATAATGTTTGTTACAGTTTTTCAGAGAAATTTATATTATCCATCGGTTTTAAAATAAAAAAGTTATAGAACTGTGAATACTGGGTACCTCGTATTGCAAATTATATTGTATTGACAATGTTGCCAATTTACCTATATTCATATCTATTTTTTTAATTTCATTTTAAGTAAGCTTTGGCTTGTTGTTTCCTTTCACCATTATCTCACCTGATGATAAGTGTTGAGGGATCTAGCTCGCTCACCGAAAAGTAAGTAATCTTTATTTACTTTGCAGACAACTTTTACAGTTATTATAAACTAGTACTCACGCGGGGCTTCGCTCCCGTGGATTCTATCACGGTAAAAATATAACTCTCCTTTTTTACAGTCGCGTAGAAAGTAGCCTATAACCTTCCTCAAGCTTCAAGCTACTTCCATACCACATTTCATCCAAATCCACCCTGTACTTTCGAAGATTAGCGCGCTCAAGCAAACAAACAAATATTTCCGCTTTATAATATTAGTATAGATTCTTGATAGTTGAGTAGTTCGTGGCTAAATAATAACAACCGCATGGGTCTTTCTTCAAGGCTATTAATATCGATACTGGAAATATGAAATAACGTAGGGGACATTTTGTCGAAAATGAGTTATATATATATATCGTTGGATTCGGAATTTTTTGCTCTATCGATTGGTATATTTAAAATCTCGATATCTTAAAAAAATGTCCCTTACATCACATATTTTCCGTAGGCCTAGACCATTTTTTTTGTAGAAACTGGCTGTATATGACATTTAAATTAATATTTTGATAAAAACTAATGTAAATCTCTTTACTCACAGTAATTGGTATTTACATTAAATCAAAATCGAGTATATTTTACAACAGGTCACATAAGTTATTCCATAATTTGAGATGTTTTATTATTGTCTTATACATTAGTGTTCCCTGAGAAGGTACAAATACCATGTCCCTTACATTAAATTGTGACTCAAATTATCATAATTATATTGACTCTTACGTTAATTTGTCAGCATCAAAAATAAATTGATTTGTCCTTAACACCACACAGGACTGCGTGATCCGTACAACTTCTCAAAATTTATTATTATTTATTTATTTATTTATCCAAATTATTGTTTAGAGACAATCTATTAGAATCAGCTGTTGGCTGTCAACAAGGTGACCCTCTCGGGCCAGTGATTTTCAGTTTAGCTATTCACCCAATAATTCGAAAGCTAAATTCTAAATTCAATGTTTGGTATCTCGACGACGGAACCTTGGGAGGTGTTGTAGAAAATATTTAAGCAGACCTAAATTTCTTAAAAAATGAACTACATTCTATTGGCCTTGACCTCAACCTTTCAAAATGTGAATTATTTTTAACAGATAACACTGACAGACTACTGACTCTCTCTAAATTTAACGAAATAGCACCTGGAATTCAAATTATTGAGAAAAGTTCTCTCCGTCTCCTTGGTTCTCCAATCTTTGATACTTCCTTTCCCGACTTTATTGCAGAACTAATTAATAAATTCAATGACGTTTCGAAAAGATTGCTCCAAATCAATATGCACTCGGCCATCACTATAATTCGTTTGTGCTGTTTCGGCCCTAAATATAATTACTCTCTTCGTGCTTCCCATTTGTGGAAGCACCATCAACTTTTAGTTCAAATGGATCAAATTATCAGACGAACTTTGTCCTTAATTTTGAATGTGGCTTTGGATGACCGAGCTTGGGCCCAAGCCTCTCTTCCCATCCGCATGGGAGGGCTCGGAATCCACAAAATTTCTAGTATTAGTTTACCGGCTTTCATTTCCTCGGTCCACAGCACTGAGAAATTAATCAGGAATATCTTGGCTTCCACACTGATTGATTTTAATGTGCCGTGCTTCACTGAGGCTATTGATGCCTGGAATCTCGCTTGTCCGAATTCTGACCTACCTGTTATACCATCTTCCCAGAGGCGGTGGGACGAGCCGCTCTGCAGAGTAGTTCTGAATAATTTACTAACTACGTCTGCTACTTCTGCTGAGTGTGCTCGTCTGCTGGCTGTGGGAAAGTGGGAATCAGGTCTTTGGTTACATGCTCTACCGTCCTCAAATCTAGGCACTTTGTTCGACGACACCACTTTCCGCATCGCTGCTTCACTACGCCTAGGAGCCCCTTGTTGTTCCCCTCATCGCTGTAATTGTGGGGAAGTGGTCAACAGCCTCGGGCACCATGGACTCTCTTTCAGCCGTAGTGCGGGTCGTTTTGCACGACATGCCAATTTAAACGACATTATTCGACGAGCCCTTGTCACCGTCGGCGTTCCAGCCGTATTGGAACCCATTGGACTGGCGCGTGACGATGGCAAGAGACCGGACGGCATGTCATTGTTTCCTTGGAAGATAGGTAGGCCTTTAGTATGAGACGCAACTTGTGTCGATACTTTCGCGCCATCCCATCTTCCCAGTTCATCATGTTGTGCTGGCGCTCCCGCTGCGGCTGCGGAAAACCTCAAGCGGCGTAAATATAGTCATCTCGGTGACAACTATATTTTCGAGCCGTTTGGGGTGGAAACTCTCGGACCATGGGGCCCGTGTGCTCACAGCCTTTTTAAATAAATATCGAAAAGGCTCGTTGACGCTTCCCGCGACCCTTTCTTTCTTTCTTCTTTCTTTGGTCAACGGCTAAGCATTGCCATACAACGAGGCAATGCCGCCAGTATCTTGGGTATGTTGCCAGCCGACAGCGTTGAGGATGAATTTTTTGATGCTTTATTGTAGTTTGTATTTTAGTACATAATTTTGTATATTTGTTGTAATTAATTGTTTAAATATATCCTTGTATTCGTTTAGTAATATTAGACGTAGTTGTAAAAAATGTAAATTTATCTGAATGAATATTATTATGCTTCTCTGTCACACACGCAAAACGGTGCAACTTGGTACACAAGGAACATTTGTCCTTTTTAGGGACATGAAAGGCTATGTTGTACTCTCGAAATAGGTTAATGAAAAGCTTTTCGCTTAAGAAT
This sequence comes from Tholera decimalis, assembly GCA_943138885.2. Lineage (NCBI taxonomy): Eukaryota > Metazoa > Arthropoda > Insecta > Lepidoptera > Noctuidae > Tholera > Tholera decimalis. The sequence goes on from OW964562.2 coordinate 22,087,051, forward strand.
GCCTCGGATTTCTCCTTACAATTTTTAACGTATATTCTGCATAAATTAGATGTATTTCTAAATTCTTCTGGAGGATAACATTTTGTTGACATTTTTCTATTATAATGGCATGGCAAAGCTGGTAACATTTCAATGTACTTTTTGCAGCAAGTTTGGTGGCTTCGTCATATTTGTTTAGGGCTGACCGTTTGCGACCATCTGGACGAGATAAACCTTCGTAGGCATTTTTAATTGTGTATAAAATAAATGTTTGACTTATGTCTAATGTTTTCAAAACATCCCAGACTCGATGGTTAAGCCAAAGTTGAGGTCTGACGTCAACTCCATGCCCAAAAGCTCCAGGCGGTTGGTAACTGGCACAGATGCACTTCGGAAAGTAGAGGATAATTGATATGGGCTCCTTTTAGCGCTGAAAAGACAAGCCTGTGTTTTCAAAGAGTTGAATTTGACCAGATTGTCGTCGCCCCATTGGGAAACGAGATTTAAGGTCGAATTCATGTGCTCTACCATGGCCTTTCTGAGAGTGGCAATTACGTCCCTGCCAGCTCTAGCACTGGATAAGTATCTCTCTGCGACTGTGCTGTCATCCGCGTACCCAACTGCTCCCAGTTGAAGTAGGTCATTGATATGCAGCAGAAAAAGAGTCGCAGAAAGAACAGACCCTTGAGGAATTGCCATAAGATCCGACGAACAGCCATCGATGACCACTCGGATCAACCGCTCACTCAAGAAGTCGGAAATCCAGTTGCATAAGCTAGCAGGAACACCGAATGCAGGAAGCTTGCTCAGCAGACTAGCGTGCCAAACCCTGTCAAAGGCCTTTGAGATATCGAGGGACACCGCAAGGACTTCACCGTGTTTTTCGATGGCCTCGCCCCAAAAATGCGTGACATACACAAGAAGATCTCCGGTGGACCAACCACGGCGAAAGCCATACTGGTGGTCACTGAGGAGCTCATTGTCTTCAAGGTATGCCAGCAACTTGTTGTTGAGTACCCTTTCCATCAGTTTACAAAGTATGGAGGTTAAGGCGATTGGTCTATAATTGGCAGGATCGGCAGTTCCTAAATTGCGTTTATAAAAGAGGATTAGTGAGCACAAATAAAAGTTTTGATGTATTATATTCGTTTATTTTTTATCCCTATGAGTCAGCAAGTAGTTTTAAACTGTATGGCATAGGCATAGTAGGTCACGAATGAATAAAATTCTATTTTTTATATTTGTTAACAGCATTAACAATATAGAGTGTACCATTAAGAGACCTTTACTTTGAAAAACTCTAAATGTTTATTTCCTTAAGTGTCCCATACATCAATGCTATTTATTTATATCTAAAATTTTGTAAACGTATATCACTCGTATTCATTATTATTTAACGTAAGGGACATACTATCTTTGAAACTGTAGGCTTTATTGATTTTTTACTATTTTAGCTTCAAAGAATGAAGAAATCTAAGAAACTTTGTCCTAGACACTTTTTACATAAAACATATAGTTAAAAAATTATAGCCAGTTTTGTAAGAAAAATATCTTATTTTTGCTCTACTGAAACCCTTAGTTTTGTCCCTTACGTTTTTTCATATTTCCAGTATCGATATAAAGCAAAACACAAGGCAAAACTTGCCGCGGTCGATCTATAGATGGGTGACTATCTTAACATATCAAGTCCTCCGTGTCTCAGAAAGCACGTTAAGCCATTAGACTTCTGTCATTTGTAAATCAATGACAGTCGTTACGGTTAATCAGAAGGTTTTGCCAAGGCGTATCGTGTTACCCAGTTACTGGGTTGTGGAAGTCAGATAGGCAGTCGCTCCATGTAAAACACTAATACTCAGCTGTATCTGGTTTAGACTGGAAGCCGACCCCAACCTAGCTGGGAAAAGGCTAAGCAGATGATGATGATGATGATGATGATAATATCTTAATAATTGAATTATCCATATTAATATTATAAATGCCAAAGTAACTTTATCTATCAGTCTGTTGTCTTTTCAAGTCTAAACAGCAGGGGCGTGCATAGGATTATGACAGGGCATGCGGCGGAGTAAAAACACACAAAAACTTCTTCTTTTATAGATTTTTAGCATAGCCACAGCCACGCATCGTAGCATGGTGGCGATGCGTGGCTGTGGCTATGCTAAAAATCTATAAAAGAAGAAGTTTTTGTGTGTTTTTACTCCGCCGCATGCCCTGTCATAATCCTATGCACGCGCCTGCTAAACAGCTCAACATGTTTGGATGAAGCTTAGCATTCGATTAGCCTCTCGCGTGTCTTATGTTACACAGTGCGACATAAGAAAAAAATGCTCCAAATGTCTTAAGTCGGACAGTTACACTTAAGGGCTTGGACTGGATTGGTCGATAAATATCTGTGGTTGTGTTGCAAGTAGCAATACGTTCTGAATACACCGCAAAAATGAACGAAAAAACATTTACAAAATGCATCTGTGGTTTTTGTTGTGACGCCGCAGACTTTTTCGTTGTGTTATCAAATAGTTTTTATTACTTTTTATAATAGTTTTTATTACTTTTTATTAATTTTTTGGAATAATTTGTGTTAAAAATGCCTACACATTTTTTTTTAATTTTTTGTTTTTTTTTTTTTTTTTTCGAATGTGAGTGAAAATTATAAAAGTGAAAACATATCACATCACTGCGAGATAAGGTCAGTTTGATTTGCTTATTGAATGATATAAATAGATAAACTCATAACGAAGCCAGGAAGGTATAATATATACCATGATAATAGCCATAAATTGCCGATTTATCATTTTTTCTGAAGTCCTACCCAAAAATCATAAGGAAATTCAACATGCGACACTCGAGGGGTTAGATCAAGTCTGGACACTACTTATACCGGCAGTATGTTCTCCTGAGACAATTATTATTATTCGACAAAAACGTGGGTGAATACACGGACAAAGCTGGCCATTCATACATAAGTATATGAAATTATTAATGTAACTGTTCAATATCCTGGAAGTAACTGCCAGTTTCATATCTTAATGTTTGATATAGAAAACATGAATCGGTTTCACATTTCGGATTGGCAAAATATCAATAAGACTTTGTTACTTTTACGTATCATTCCATACAATATTTTTTTTATTTAAGAAAACTAACGATGTGCGTTGAATTCACATTGCTAGCAATCTTGTTAACCCCTCCAACTAAGCTAAATATGCTAGTGCCTGGAGTTGGTTCACGGCACACAAACATGTTCACGAACGCATATAAAATGACTAGTTGAATCTTCCCACATTATGATTTTGGTAAACCTAATCAATCAATGAAACTGTCAAATATAATGCCAACTTAAATATTACTGATATTTTGGTCAACAGATTACCACAGCCAACGTTGGACTTGTCAGCGGATTTTAATTGATTAGTCTTCAGTTACAGTGATGTTATTATTTAATTTGAAATATAGAATTTTATCATAAATTGTTAATGTTTATTCTTGTTTTAACTGACGTTTAATGCTCCACATATTAAAGTGAACTGTTTAAGAGAATCCATTGTAAATAAACCGTTTACAGACTTTTGAAATGTCAAAGCTGTTCTCAGGCCATTAGAGAAAAACGGCGTTAATTGCATGGATCGATGGTACGTCAATGCACCCTTAAAATGAATAAATCGCCCTCCAGTCTTCGTGTGACATATTTTTTCTTCTCCGGAAAAGTATCTCTTTCAACAACCGTCAGAACATTTGTCATTATCTCACGGAAAAAACACGTCGATATTTCCATCATATCAGCCGGAAAAAACATAAACATAGATCTAGACAATCACTCTCTTGTTTATCTGAGAAACATAAAAATGTTGACAGTGAGCAGATGTTTGTAATAAATTACTCGTATTAGGATTACAATTAGTGGTCAAACCACAGTATGATGGCAAACGCGATACAACGGTTTATTACTGATTTTAATAGACGACTAACATTATTATAGACTCGTCATGTATGATACTATTGACACATCAAAACGAGCATCAAACGAGGTTGATTAATATATCAGTTACCAGTAGCAGTAGTAGTCTGAGTGGCGACGGCCTACTGGATTCTCGGAGCTTCGAGGCTTTCATGATGATAGTACAATACATTTTAAGGAAAACCTTTGTGAAATTTTGGGTTATGGGACATCCCGCTGCGCAAGAACTGGGCCGCTGGCCAGATGTGTAATGTATATTGGTAGATTCACCTGAATCAGTTCAGTAGAACGGGCAAGATGTCACTTATTAAAAAGGAAAGATATATTTCGGCCATTTTTTTTAAGGCTTGATTACATATTTACACCGTAAACAGTCAAATAACAGTTAGTAAGCAAGAAATTGTATGAAATAAGCTTATTATGTTTACTCTGTTTTTTTTTATTGTTAACCCGATATTTTATGGTAGCTAGGGCTTTAAGATGTGATGATACAGTGCCCTTAAAAGTAATTTGGATTCCTTAACGTGCAATCCAAAATGGCAAATCCTGATGATGCTTTCATTAGTTTTACTGTTATGAAACACATCTGCATAAAGTAAGATATAACTACGTAAATAGTTACTCTATGGCATAACCTTACACAAGCCGCATTGTACAGAACATTGAATATCTTGGGACCAAATCGGCAGTACCCCGTTAGATTTATTATCGACACGCGTGACTGAGTTCCATTGCCGTTGCTCTCAGGGGCCTATTTTGCAACATGACCGAACATAATATTCGTGGTACCTAAGTACACGGCTTGTATTTGATTAAAGTAATATTGTTAGTGACTTTATAGGAACAAAAAAATTACTGATTGACGCGTATAGTTGTCATGAAAGCATTGAAAAACCAGTTCTGTTATTATAAACATGAGAGTGAGAGTGAGAGCCAAAGTACGGACTTCGTCGTATTTGGCGATCATGGCGTATAGGTAAGAGAGGGGAACGCACCGGAAATAGTGGAAAGCTATGGGGAAGACCTTTGCTCAGCAGTGAAAAATATAGGATAGTAAAAATATATAGGTACCTACATAAATTTAATCTATTTTCTTACGTGTATACTTACTAAATCTTGTAATGGAGTAGATAATGTTTATACCTCTTTTTTTTTCTGGGTGGGAAAATCATCGAATAACTTCTCCCGCTCTGGGTTAAGTAGAAGGGAGTGTCAGACTTCTACTGACTAAAAACCCACCCTGTCCCTTCAGCTGCCCGTAAGTTCCGGAGCCGCGGTATCTTTTTACTACATTTCCGCAACCCCGGCAGGCTATGGCTTTATGAGGCCCCGTCACTAATGCTGACAGCTCTTGAGGCGCGCGTGGAACACGACGCTCCGCCGACCCGGGCCTAGTCTTTGCCGGACGGTGAGCTACCCCTGCTCGCCGTCCGCAAGCCCGCGCCTACAGTGGCCGGAAATCGGCTCGCGATGCCCGACGCCCAGGGCGTCTACGATGACGGCTGGGGCGCGAGGTAGAGAGTTGCCTCTCCCTCGCGCGTTCGGCCTCCTCCTTCGCTAGCATGACTGCTTCGCAGAAGGAGGCGACCGCATCCCATTCCCTCTCACTCCGCACCATGGTCTGAAGCAGAGCAGGGTGCGAGAGGTCGCCGCCGCCGACCGCCTCTACGAGGACACGGCGGTACTCCGCCCAAGCAGGGCATACCTCGACCGTATGCTCCACCGTGTCCTCCAGGTGGTCCTAACAATGAAGACACCCGGGCGCCTCCTCCCGCTGAATCCGAAACAGGTACCTACCGAAACAACCATGTCCGGTCAACACCTGCGTCAGGCGGAAGGTGAGGACGCCGTGGCCTCTCTCCAGCCACTCCTCAAAGAGGGGACTTATCGCCGCGATTGCGGCGTGCCCAGCCTTCGGTTGCGACAGCCGTTCTTTCCATGCTGCCGTGAGATCGCGCCGGAGTTCTATCAGCTGAGCCGCGACTTGCCGCGGTAGCGGAGTTTCACCCCGGCTTAGCACCTCCGCGCGCCAATCATGCACGCGCGCGAAGGCTACCGCCTCCAGATCCCACGGCAGCAATCCGGCAAGGAGGTTCGCCACCTCCCCAGAGATCGTGCGGTCCAAACACTGTCCAAAGGTAGACTTAATGCCTTAGGTATTTTCTACCAATGGTCGTGCACAGCTTGAATATGGTAGGTGCAACTTATAAACAGACAAATAGAAAAAAAATGATATTGTGAACGAAAACAAATAAAAACTCAACGGTGTGATGATACTGCGAATTTCTGAACTTCACCTGAACCAGACGAGTAATCGTTTATTAGATAATTATAACAATATTTTTAAGATTCTAATGTAACATATATTAGTAACAATAAATAATAACAATAAGCTCTTTTCCCGAAACGATTAACGTTTCACTTGAACTTCATGCGCAGAAGACTATTCTCATTCAACGCTGCGGAAAGCACTGCGTTATCTTACATTCAAAATAGTCATGAACCTACTATTTTTCTGTTTCGAAGCTCAGCTTGCTCCTACAATGAGTCGCAACCTTCAAAAACTTGTTCGCGTCAAGATACAGCATAGTTCTTCAACCCAACTTTCAGTTTAATATTATTGTGAACAATATGTGAGTGTGCGTGTGTGTATGATGAACAAAGCCACAATTCAGATGTGTGTGCCCACAATGCAATGTTGTTGCATACATGCCTTTATTAGCTATTTCATCTCAACTCTGTGAAGTATCCTCATTAAGCTGTTTAGCGTTATATTGGATTTTATGTTGTTTTTATGCTTGGATGAGATCGTGTTGGCAGCTCGACAGAGACGCGTATACGACTAATAAAGTACGACAATAATATGAAATGTGAAAACTATGTCAAGCTGAGAACCTATATGACAAAGATAAAGGATTTTATGACTTTTAGATAATACAGAGGCGACAAAAATAAAATTAGAATTAAAGTTCTGACACAGACTAGGCTTAAACTTTTTAATGGGAACTGATCAACGTCGTATTTAAAAAGTGAAGTCGTACTCCGTTTGACCGTTTGAGGATTAATATGAAAATGTGATTCTTCTGAGAAATTAATAAAAATAATAAATGAAGTAAAGAGGGTAAACCTATACTATTCATGGAGAATTATAATAATAGACATAATTATTCTATATAAGAATATATGTTACAGATCATGTTTAATTTAAGTTGAATATGTCACTGGTGTGTCAAGAAATAAATAAATAAATAATGTACTTATTTAAAATTAAAATGAATTTAATAATTTTACTTATATTCTAAAATAATTAATTGTTTTGTTTGTATTATAAAATTGTTGCTATTCTTTGTTAATTGAATTATCATAGGAACTATTTATTTTAAATTTTACTGAATGTTAACTATTTTAATAATTTTATGTTGATGCATGTACCTATTTAAAGCTACTAAGCACAAATTTGTTTCCGAATTTTAAATAAAACATAAAATTATGTAAAATTTGCATGCCATTAAGGTAGATCAAGGAGAACGAAATTCAATGTAATGTTAACACCACTCCCTTGACCAGCAAATAAATGATTTATGATTATGATTATGACTTGCATGCAAATCTAGAGAAATTTAGGGAGGTGAAAGTCAGTGTGGGGAAGCGCTTAATTAATAGTGCTTCAAGTCTACGTGCAAGGCACTTACCGTTATTCGCGCAGAATCGCAGGCACCTCAATGTCTATCTTAATAAACAAGTGGCCGTTACCTTTCTTCGGTCGGGTTTTTTACTACTAAAGGTTTCCGTCTTGACATTTTTGAATGCAGTTTTGGAGTAAAGTTCTCCAGGCCTCGGTGTGCTTAATAGCAGTATTAACGGCAGACCTAGTGTGCCGTGATTTTATTTCATCGAACTTGTCCGCCGGAACATGTTGTACGTGTTGCATATAAGTTAATAAACATAATCATTAAATAGTAGTATTATAATACAAGGGGCTTTTAAACGCTTGGAGGAGGCGTATTTTCAGGAAGAAACCCCATTCTATTGAACTTAAGACAACTATAAATAAAAATGTATGCTTAATATATGCGCTTAATTTCGGAAAGGCTGCACCAAATTGAATAAACTTTTTACTGTCTACGTTACTCTCAGGACAAGATTTGTATAACAACAGCTATTTTTTAACTTCCTTATTCTATATATTCTTATTAAATAAAACTGAAACTTCACATGTAACCTATGTAAATCCGGAGAAAAGGCTATGATATGGTGATATAAACTTTACAACCGAATCAGATCGCAATAGGGGTTTGGGCTCATTGAATACGCACCTACTTTTTAGTTTTTAAAAAGCTTGTTCTAAAAACATAAATACATTTTTGTTTTCAGTACAGCAATAAACAATTTTCGCATTAAATCATCACACAAAGTACAAACAAAATAGATTTAGGTACTCATACCTTTTATAGGAAGAGTACAACCGCAACCGCTTTAAAACTCATGTGCGTGTCGTCATAAGCCTTTGACATCCCTCGTCTGAATGCTCCTCATTACGCACATTGCCTGCGTACATGAAAAATTATAATTTCTTGCATACCGTTAATTAACGGTATGCAAGAAATTATCATTTTTGTACAAACAAGAAAAGGTTAATCTTTTCTTGTTTGTACAACCAAAACAGGCTCTTGACTACATTACTTTAACAGCGATAAAGATTATTCTGAATTACAAAATATACAAATTGATAAACCAATGGGATATTTTTACTTCAGGTAATAAATCAGCTATTTGTATCTGTTTAATACTTTAGGTATGAAAACAACTAGAAAGTTGCCTGGCTATGCAGAGTAGGTTGTGATCGCCGGGTTTGCGGAAATGTTCTAACGAGATACCGCGGCTCCGGAACTTAAGGGCAGCTGAAGGAACGGGGTGGGTTTTTAGTCAGTAGAAGTCTGACACTCGATTCCGCTCCACCCAGAGCAGGAGAAGTCATTCGATGATATTCACAAACAGAAAAAAAATGCTGGGGTGGTTGACAACTTAAAAAAAATGGATACTCGCACTAATACATAGTACTAATAATTTCTTTTTTTTTTCAGTGGGAAAATTATCTGATAGCTCCTTTCGCTGAACGGAAGGTAGTGTCAGACTTCTACTGACTAAAAACCCGCTCTGTTCCTTCAATTGTCCTTACGTTCCGGGGCCGCGGTATCTAGTTGCCTAGTTTTCAGTTTATGTATATGTTACGGCTAAAGGTGGGTGTGAACATAAACTGAAGATTAGCCGGCTAAACTTAGGTTTATCTTTGAGAAGCAGCTAAAGTTCGATATCATGTTAGTTTGTGTCGTGATATTCCTTTATCCATCTTTAGCCGGCTAATGTGCATATTAACCGAAATGAAACGGCTAAAAATGTATGGCAAATTATTTTTGAGGCAACTAAGAACTTATTGGGCGACTAACTACTTGGTTACAAAAAATAATTACTTGGCAGCTAATATTAACAGACGGATATCAAACATTGTATTATTAGCAACTATTGGTTAACACCCCGACTCAGAGTACCCCGACTCGGATAGATTAGGTAAGAAGGCTAAGGCCTTAGCCTTCGTGGTTTTTTTTTTCTAAACCACCCAAAAGGGCTCCGTCGATTTTGCGTAAAAAAAATTGTTGTCGCCTAACAATACATTCAGTTGCTACACCATAAAATCACTGCCAACTTAAATTTAAACAAAGCTTGGAACTCAATATAAAGCTGCTACTTTATGCTTAAAATGCTACTTCACTGTAGCTGCCAACCTATTATTTTTCCTACTCATTTTAATTATTTTTAAAACTCTAAATCAGATTGGTTTGTCGCCGTGTTAAATACATGCCTAAAAGTATGTGTAATGAGGGTGATTATTTTTTAATAAAAGTTTACGTGTCAAAATAGTAAACATTATTGCATTGTTTCCTTTTTCATTTCCTTCTACATTTTTAGCCAAGGGCCTGCAATTACACTTATGTTTAGCCGGCTAAAGATAGAAGAAACTAACATTAACACCTCCTCGAAGTTGGACCTAAGTTTAGCCGGCTAATCTTAAGTTTATGTTCACACCCACCTTTAGCCGTAACATATATATATATATTTGATATTACGCGTTACACAGTGACAGCTCGAGGTTGTAGTAACACTAATGAGCACGAATCAAGTATCGATTTTAACAACCTAATGACCGTTAATGGGTTCGGTCCAGGCAAGTACCTACTGCCGTCAAACGTCAAAGTCAAAGCGTAAACTTTAATTAAACTGTGTACGAGTAGTTTAGACAATCAACGTACAGTTTAGTCGGAAAAGTGAAGGCCAGGTTGTTTATTTTAAAGTGTAGATCTCTGTTAAAATGATTCAAATAATTTTTTATCAGTTATTTTAGTGAGAATCTGGCCTCGGCTATTAATAAAAAAATAGATAGCTTGGATAGAGTAAAAGATTACATCTCATACAGATAAGCAATAAATTCCAGGGGCCATACCATGACGTGTTAAAGCGAGAGTCGTTCGAGCGAGAAAGAGAGATGGAGCTATATAGCGTGCATAGCTTCATCCCTCTTTCTCGCTCGAACGACTCTCGCTTTAACACGTCATGGTATGGCCACAGTTCGATGATTTGAAACGCCGTAAATTTAAAAAAAGAAACCTCGACAGTTTTCACAACCAACAAACACGATTTTATTAATAAGAACACTCGTCTTTTATTAATTTATTTTAGTGAATCTAAAGGCAATCTATTGAACGTACCAGCGTAGTTTAATAAACCGAATGAAAACACGAAGGCCCGCTTTTGTTATTATGTTTATGAATTCATTCAATATCAAATGTTTACGTTGCATTCATGAAAGGCTATACGCATTTGCGCAAACATTTTTCTTCATATACTACCTATGAATATTTAAAAATATCCGTTTCGTTTGAAAATGAAATTGTGATGAATTGCGGTGCACTAAAAGAAACAATTCTTTTTGCATTAACTTTGAAATTTGAATACAGAGGGATGCAAATACGTAGAAAACAATGGGGAGAGAGACTGATCATGCAGAGTTTCAGGATAAATGATAGCATTGGAATTGATAACCAAACACAATCGCATCGGCACTGGCAAGTATCGCCTCTCGCTTTAACTGCGACTTGAGTATTTACATTCTATATTCAAACATATATTTTAAAGTTAATTGAGTGTTAGATTTAAACCGAGAATATGAACTATTCATGATCTCTGTGCGGTATTTGTTGATTTAGTTTTGAATTCTTTAGCAGCTTTTATAGTTTTATAGGTCTCTGATTATTTGAGTTCACTTTATTAATTATTGTACCTTTAAATATGCAAGAGTTAAAATATTGTTACGAGCTGGGGTTCGGGATAGAAATAATTAACGCCAATTAAACCAAAATTAACACTTTACTTAATTAAACACAAAATAAAAATTTAACACAATTATTCGCACCACAACGCTTGTCACTTAACACTTAAATCGCACTGAAATTCACTTGCTTCGATTATATCGCGTATTCGCCTCGTAATAAGGCTGACTGTCCGCGTTCCTTTGCGATCTATTTATACCCCGGTCTATGAATTCTAGAACATTCTTATAAAATCGACTCACTGTTTATACTGCCCAGAATATTCCAGGAAGCTACTCGCGATACACAGTACCGCTATTCGCCGCTAGATGGCGTTAGTGTCTCGAATATTCTAGATTTATGTCAAAGTTTCTCGACGTACTTCACTAAGCGACTGGCGTAACAATAGGTATGAATAAAGCGATAAAATATTCAAGTTATTTTAAATTTTTATCTGAGATCTCGAGTAATTTATGATAATGCTTACTGTCATTATTTTCTAAACAATATTATTTACAGCAGGATGCAATAATGATAGTTATAAACAAGTTACTAAGTACATATTTTACGAGTTTTGAATACACGATTTGTATCTCACTTATATAATAAAACTTTTCGTTTGTCTCTCTTAAACTGTACTGATTTCATTAATTCGTTTACTAGTAGGTACGAAAAGAATTAATGAAATCGGCACAGGTTGTTTTGTCGTGTACAGGAAAGGTCCTCCCTCTTACCTTATTTCTCATTTTCAATTTCTATGTTCTTCACACGCTAAAAGTCTGCGCTCTTCCAATAATCTTCTCTTACTCTGTCCTTCTCATACTTCTGATTTTATTCATTCTTCCTTTTATATAAACAATCTATTCTTCTGTGGAATGCACTACCTCTTGATATCAGGATGGCCATCAGTCAATATGCGTTTAAGAGAAAGTTGCGGGATTACTTTCGAAACAAATAGTGGAAGCAGAGTTTTCATAACCCCCTTTCTATGACTTTTTATTAATATATAGTATATATTATATATATTTGGTATGTATTATGATAAATATGTATGTAAGTTAATAATAGTTCTTTATGTATACATACAACGTCATATAACGTGTAATTTAAAGGGTAAATACATACCAAGTTCATGGCTTCTTTGGATGATAACAAACGATATGGCAAGGGTTTTGTAATCCTAAGTCTACGTGTGTAGAACTTATTACAAATTCCAATACACTGATACCAGAGACCGAATTTTTCAAATGAAGAAGAACGAAAAGAATTGTAGTGTTATTGGCAAGTGACGTGAAAAGTTATTGACCCTCGTAAGTGCTGTGACACGTTTGTTATGATTGGTATTCAAGAAATATATGAAACCAATAATTTGGTATCAATTCTTTGAGTCAGTTATTTTGTGCTGAAACTGTGCATAGAGACTCCATAGCAGATGTTGTCTTGAGCCCTTTTGGATAGATATGGGGTTTCCGTTACACGTTGTATACACTTGTAATAAGACTTTTACTTTGAATATATTATGTACTAGCTTTTGCCCGCGACTTCGTCCGCGTGGAATAGTTACTTTGGGCTAACGTTAAATTTAACCCCGATTTTGAAACGTTCTTCGCTGGCGCTCCGCTCCTATTGGCCTTAGCGTAATGATATATGTAGCCTATAGCCTTTCTCTATGAATTGACTATTTAATTAAAAAATAATTTTTCAATTCGAACCAGTAGTTCCTGAGATTATCGCGTTCAAACAAACAAACTCTTCAGCCTTATATTATTAGTACAGATAGCTGTTGCCCGCCCGCGACTTCGTCCACGTTTCCGTCGTTTTTCGTAAAAAAAAAGTAGCCTATGTCCTTCCTCACGGTTCAGTGATTTTGACAGATTAACCTTCGTAATTTAGTAGGAAAATATAATATGTCAATCTATAATACTGTTGAAAAATATCGCAATACCGAACAGCACAATATTATTGTTAATAGCTGTGCCCGCGACTCCGTCAGCGTGTAACTCCTTGTGTGTTATTAAGTTAATGTATTGGTAATATTGTTTAGATCACGTTCACATGAGGCTTAAGTACCTATAGAACGAAAATACTTCAGCGCAAAGCTTCCGGGTAAACTATGTTGAAAGTTGACCCATCCGGCACGTGAACATAAAGATTTCTAGAACTGCTAACCCGGGAAAGAGCGACGTACAACTGACCATGCGAGAAACAACTGACATTTATGTATAAGCGAAGGTGTTTTCCCAGATGCACTGAAAAAATCAGTAATTAAGCCCTTATTTAAAAAACAAGATAGAGAGTTAATGGAATACTACAGACCAATTTCTTTGATACCTATATTCTCTAAAATAATTGAAAAATATATTTATAAAGAACTGAACTCATATCTAGAAGCTAAAAGTATTCTTTGTAATGAGCAGAAGGGGTTTAGAAAAAATAAATCAATAAACGTGGCCATTTATGACTTTTTGCATACTGTGATGACAAATATGGATAAAAACAATCCAGTGTGCGCAATATTTTGTGACATGACTCAAGCGTTTGATTATGTCCAACATAATATTTTACTGAAAAAGCTTGAGGCTTACGGTATAAGAGGTAATATCCTTGAACTCCTAAAATCATACCTACAGGATAGGAAACAGATAACAGAAATTAAAAGAATAAATATTAACACCAAAAGAGAAGAAATTTTTCTATCAGAGGAACGTAACGTTATTTACGGAGTTCCGCAAGGAAGTATACTAGGAGCACCGCTTTTTACATTATACATTAATGATTTTCCAAGGGCAATAAAATATCCTATGACACTGTTTGCTGATGACAGTACGATAACTATTCCATGTAATCAAAGAAATTTATATAAAGAAGAGATAAATAATACATTAAAGGACACTATTATGTGGTTAGACAATAATAATTTAAAAATAAACTTACAAAAGACTGTAATTATGCATTTTAGCCAGCGTGCATTGACATTTCCCAATCTTGACATAACATATAATAATATCAAAATTGACACAGTTAATACCACTAAGTTTTTAGGAGTAACAATAGACCAGAGCTTAAATTGGAAGGCGCATGTAGAGGCTCTGACTAAAAGAGTAAGTAGTAGTGCATATGCCTTGTACATATTGTCACGTAAGGTTAAAATAGATGCTTTATTAACTGCCTACTACGGACTAACTGAATCGGTTCTTAGATACGGAATTATATTTTGGGGTAACTCAACTAACAAAGAGGATGCTTTTAAGGCACAGAAGAGATGTCTCAGAGCCATGTTTAATTTGAGTACCACTACTAGTTGTAAGCCTTATTTCATACAATATAAAATACTGACACTAACTTCCCTGTACATTCTGGAAACAGTCATGTTCATCAGAAATAATAACGCCTTATTTTCGCGAATGGCAGAAAAATTTCCCAGAAATAGGCGGGATCAAAATCAGCTCTGTCAGCATAGGAGTAGGACTGCACTTATGCGCAAAAGTGTTTTCTGCATGGCTCCCGTGATTTATAATAAGTTACCTAAAAGTTGGAGGGAGCTTAATAATAATGAACTGAAAAAACAACTTAAAACATTCCTAACCGATAAAGCTTATTATCATATTAATGAATATCTTGCAGAACAATTTACTGTGACATAGATTTATTGAATCAATATTGTATGTTATTAATCTTGACATGTATACTTCTGATATTAAAATTTTTATTTTTAGTTTTGACATGTACAATTTGACTTTATTTTATTTTTTACTTTTGACATATGATATTTTTTTTTACTTTTGTTTCGTTTTGTTATGTATAATTTGACATTTAATATTTTTATTTTTGTGATGTATAGTTTTGAAATTTATTGTTTTTAATTATTGCTAATCTGTATCAATTTATATTATTGGGTTTAAATTAAAATTGTCATATTAATTATTTAAAACATTTGCACGCCATCGTATAGGCAAACATGTCTGAACTTTATTTTCATTTTTATGTTATCTCACATGCATTTTTATTCTGTATGTGTACACATGTTTGGAGCAAATAAAGAAATCTTATCTTATCTTACCGAGATCTACTCCAGCAACACGAAAAGTCTGCCCTTGAGCCTTATTAATTGTCATTGCATAACACACCGATACTGGGAATTGCGTTCTTTTAAAATGGAATGGAAAATTATTTGGTATTATGGGAATTCTGGGAATAAAGACGGTTTCTCCTGCACCGCAACCTGTTAAAATTTGAGCCTCGATTATATTTTGTTGCATCTGGGTTACTTTTAGCCGAGTTCCATTGCAAAGTTGTGGTGGTTTTAAATTTCGGAGCAGAATAATAATCAGAAAGCTTCGAACTGCTAAGCTATCGGGAGTTACACGTGTTATTGTGAGTCAACCATAAAAGATAGATATATGCTGTCGTGGGATATTTTTTATATAAATGTAAGGAGAACATTTCCGTCATAAATGATTTCTGTGTAGCTTTAACCACAAAGGTTGCACTCGCGACGGAAGCTTAAAAAATGGAGTAACTTCTCCCGTTTTCCCAACATTTCCCTTCACTGCTCTGCTCCTATTGATTGTAGCGTGATGAAAAGTATACTATAACCAGCTCAGGAGTATGAAAAATAATTGTACCAAGTTTCGTTAAAATCCGTCGAGTAGTTTTTGTTTCTATAACGGTTATACAGACAGACAGACAGACAGACAGACCGACAGACAGACAGACAGACAAAAATTTTACTGATTGCATTTTTGGCATCAGTATCGATCCCTAATCACCCCCTGATAGTTATTTTGTAAATATATTTCATGTACAGAATTAACATCTCTACAGATTTATTATAAGTATAGATGTACTTAGGTTTTTTTTATGCACCTGCCATGTTATCTCTTCACCACCCATGGTTGACTGGTAGAGAATGCCTATGGCATTAAGTCCGCGTTTGTACATTTATGTGATGCATAAAGTTTTAATAAATAAATAAATAAAGGTTTAAAAATCATAGAGACAATGACTTTCGTGTTAGCTAATAAGTTGTCTTACGGGGTTGCGGTAACGTTCTAACGAGATACCGCGGCCCGGGAACGCAAGGCCAATTGAAGAAGCAGGGTGGGTTTATAGTCAGTAGAAAGGAGATTGACCGATTTGGACCAAATGCTGCCCAGGCATGGGAATATTTTTAATTTCTTCCTTATATGAAGACAAATTTAAAAAAAAAAAAAATTAAAAAGAAAATACCACGGGGTTATACAGTACCTAAAAACTTATCATATGGATTTTGTGGTGCTTCAACTTTTGATATTTATTTTAACGTTTACGTTAAATAATATGATTATTTTACTTATTCTAACTCCTGAGTCCGGTCCCGACCTCGTTACTCTCGCTCGAAGCAAGTTTTTTTTTGTAAGCTCTACACGAAAATGATAGTGTAGCGAGTAGGCAAGTTTACTCGCACGACAACAACGCGCACCAAGATCATACGATTTTACGTCAGAGCGTGCCGTGTGCAAAACAAGTTGCAAAACTACGCCTACTTCATGACGTCAGTCTTCAATTCCAAGATAAGTACAACAAAATCACAACGAGAGTTGAGAGAACTCAAAGGTCTCGCTTGCTCATATTCAGATTTGGTATGTATCTCTTTCGCGCACGGTGGGTTTATACCTGCTTGCGCGCGCGCCATTTTGTTTGTATCGCAGTCTAACATCACTCTTTGACGTGAACCGTTGTGTACTGTGCGCTTCTCTCTCTCTATCTCCTTATTTTTTTTACAACCTGGCATTACTTTTGGACTATCGTATCTGCATCACCTGTTGACCCGGCTATTCATTTGGACTACTCGATGTATCAACCACATCAAAGAGTGTGTTTGTTTTGTGATCGTTCTGTGGAACGAATCAGAAGATATATGTTAACTCGAGATCTTCAAAACGAACATCAACATACAGTTCAAAACATCATTCAAGCTCTACCATGTGAGGTAAGTACTTAACTTTATTGAAGTAGTTATATTATTACACAAAATAAGCCATTATCTCAACAGTTAAGACAATTATTTACATTACTTAAATCATAACAAATGTGTTCTTAGATAGAAGTAGGTACATACCTACTATAAAATCTAGACTCCACTTGGATAAAACTACAAGGAACCGCACAAGAACTCTTTATAGATAGTTATAGTCTACGCGTTATCAGGCATGGGACCTTAAATGTCAACAGCCATGGGCATGTCCAACAAACCAGTCCAGTTATCGGTAGTCCGCTACCTGCGCACAGAGATCGTTGAGTCACTGTGACTGTCCTGATTGATGGTTAAAATAGGCTGAATGTGGTTTTGTATGTACCTACTTATTTTAATTAAAAACTACTTTTCAACCGACGACAAAAAGAGGAGGTTATCAATTCGACGCGTATATATATATATATATTTTTTTTTTTAATGTATGATCATCGATTACTCGAAGACGGCTGAACTGATTTGGAAAATTCTTTTTTTGATTGAAAGGGTATACTTCGATATTGGTCCCATTTTCATAAACATCAGGATCTGATGATGGGATCCTGGAGAAATTGAGGGAACTCTTCAAATATTTCAATGTCTTTAAGTCAAGAGTGAATAGGTTACTTTAAGGTAAGCGTGCTCCATCTTCGACCACATCATCACTTACCATCAGGTGAGATGGTGGTCAAACGCGAACCTATTCTAAATAAAAAAAAAAAAAAAAAAAAAAAATTATAGGCACACCTATGTCGTTTTGGGTATTTATTATAGTAACTTGTGCAGTTGCTCTCAAAAAGTACCATTTGACGAAGTGGAACTGATGATGAAGACCACAGATGGCCGCCGAAACTACTCAATAATAAGTATTGAGTGGATTGCGATTCGATTACTTGAATATAGATGTTACGCACTTTATGTTCGTCACAATGCATATGGTGATGTAGAGCTGATGGTGAAGTACCAGGAGAACTCCTCAACAATTAACGGCCCAGCATTGGGAAAAGCAATATTTTGTAAAAGGTTATAAGTAGTTGATAATTAGGCTCTTGTAACTAGGTAAATTAAAAATAGACAAACTAAAAAGAGTGAAATAAAAACTTTTTACCAAAAAATTAAACCGACTCCCAAAAAACACTGCAAAGTGAAAAATAACTTTAATTTCGGAAGTCGGTGCCAAAAACGAAAATACAAAACTAAAGACACCGACTACCGAAATTAAAGTTATTTTTCACTTTGCAGTGTTTTTTGGGAGTCGGTTTAATTTTTTGGTAAAAAGTTTTTATGTGTTACCACTAGTTGTGTGCGTTTTCTATCGTTGATCTGTAGAAGTTACGTGGTGAAGTTGAGATAGATATTATTATAGGGAAATGTTTTCTTACCCGACGAATTATTTTAAAACGCGTTGAATGTAGTTACCTGAACGTTTGCTCTTATCAGCTCCTAAAAATCTTATTCAAGAGTCACGTTCCCGGTTCGAGTATACAATATGATTTGACTATACTTCGGATTCATGTTACGCCGTGGGTTATTTGTTTATCACTTTTTAATTGGTTCCAGATAACATTCAATTATGCGGAATACCTCTGCCACAACTGTTGGACAAGAGCTCGCCGTGGGACGCTACCTGCAATACCTGCTGCGGAAGATGCGCCTGCTATGGAAGATGCACCTGCTGTGGAAGATGCACCGACTGTGGGAAATCCACCTGCTGCGGGTAATCCGCTTGCCGTGGAAAATCTACCAGCCGTGGAAGAGCAGCGCGCGGAGGACGACATTCTAGGACAAAACGTAACATTTCACCTTCCCGGAAATTACTGCCGAGCCTCGAATACTTCAAATGCTTGCATGGTGTACAATTGCACAAATAATACTCGTCGGCGAGTACCAAAAAGTTTGAAAGTGCAATTACTAATTAATAATAATTATTATGTTCCACCATACGCACGTGTGTGTCAGGAGCATTTAGAAGACAACACCTGGGATGATCTTTTTACGGCACCAAATCGTTGTTTTGATTTTAGACCCCAACAAGTTTTTGAAATGTTAGAATTACTAAAAGAACCCAGAAGTCGAATTATCGATTTTGAGAACCTTAATGCGCTGCATGATGAAGAATTGCATTATTGGACAGGCCGCAATCGAGATGAATTCGAAAGATTATTTAATCAAACTCCACTTTTAGCACAAAGGTGTCAAAATTCACGAACTGCATTAGGTATAATACTTGCCAAACTGAGAACTGGAGAATCCAATGAACGACGTTTGAACGAAACGTTGAAACGTTTTTCAACATGTCTCGTCCAAATCTAGAACGAAGAATGAAAATAGCTAGGGAGTGTCTGGATAGTGATTTTGTCCCTCGCCACTTGGGATTCAACCATATGTCTAGAGAGCAAATCGTTGAAAGAAATCTAGCAGTTCCTAACGCATTGTTTGCTAATAATCAGGAAGCTGTTGTTATATGTGACGGTACCTATATGTACATACAAAAGAGTACCAATTTCTCGTTTCAAAAAGACACGTACAGCATGCACAAGTACAGGAACCTACTAAAACCATTTTTGTTTGTCACAAGCGATGGACACGTTATTGAGGTTTGTGGTCCCTATGCTGCGACTACAAATGACGCAACCATTTTAAGCAATCTCCTAGATGGGCCGGATAGAGTCATTCATTGGCTGTTACAGCCAGGTGATATTTTCATATTAGACAGAGATTTTCGCGACTCTATTGCGTTTTTAGAAAGCCACGGATATGTCGGCATCATGCCACAATCGCAAACCAGAAGAAGCTCACAACTTACCACACTCGACGCCAATAAATCGCGGTTGTGTACCATTTGCCGATGGCCTGTTGAAGTGGTAAATGGACGACTAAAACGGGATTTTAAGATTTTTCGCCATGAATACTGTAATCTGGCCATGAGCCACTTTTATACAGACCTTCGGATCGCTGCAGCAATAACTAATGCCTTCCATGTTGATATTTTAGACAATAGCAATGCACGTGAATTTATAAATATAGCCAGAGAGCGGCTGAATGTTGCCAATCACTTAGCTGAGTATGTTGATGAAAGAAGGCTAAACCGGAACAGAGCCAACTTCGAAAATATTTCAGTGGGTGGAGATAATGTTGCTTCATTTCCCATGTTAACACCGGAGGAATTGACTCTCTTTGCAGTAGGAACGTACCAAATCAAACTTGCGCCTAGCTATTACAGCGAGCATATACGCACTACGGAGACATTTATTATTCAAAAGTATAACGGTCGCCTTAACGACCTGTCCGATTTTTCGATACCCACCAGCAATGTACAACTAATTTGAGCGCACATAAAGTGCAGACATACATCGTCAAAAGTGTATCATTGCTACATTTTAATTGACGAGAACAATCATGGGCTTGATTCCGTTCAACATTATTGCTGCTCATGTTTTACTGGGCGAAGAACGATCGGCAGTTGTGCCCACGTTGTTTGCTTAGTTTGGTTTTTGGGGTGGGCTAGGCACCAAGACGTTGTGAGGTGCCCTGCTTTATTTTTAGATTCAATGATTATAGACGACGATGACGATTGATCAGGTATTTTAATGTTTACACGAGGCCTAACATAGAGGACCATTTATTATCTTGTAAACCTGTGTAACGAATAAATAATTGATTGATTGATTGATTGAATGACTATCCTTAACTAAGTGTTGTTATAATAATTATAATCCATTGTTTATATTATACCGTCTTTTATTTAAAAAATATGCTTTTGATTATGATTTTTCGTCAATGTTAAACCTAAACAAGAGTATTTTTCTCAATACTCCTCGGATAGATTCTGATGCGCTTTGGGTTACAGACTAGTATTAGTCTAAGGAACATTATGCACTACGATTCAATGTTGGGCAGCACTTGGTCCAACGTCCATACAAAAATGGTCAATCTCCTTTGACACACCCTTCCACTCCACCCACTGCGGGAGGATTCCCTTGACGATTTTCCCACCCAGAAAAAAAAGATACTCAGTAAGTTTCTATAACAATAAAAAAAAACAAAATTAATTAGTATAAAATCATGATATATGGGAACCTCTGCGCTAGAAAAAGAGACATTCTATCAGCATAACTTTGCTCACTAGTAAAATGTCACAAAGTTCGTCTCAAAATAATTTGGTATTCGACTGTGGTTAATGCCATTAGGATGTCTCTTTGTTTTAAACAAAATCGTGAAGAACTACCTCTTATGTTTTCAAAAAAAAAAACAGCAAATGAGGCTTTTCGTTATAACGATAACTTAAGCTAAGCCAAACATTTAAGTAACTTCGCACGTTATCTAGAAACATTGAGGTCGAAGCCGGTAATACGATTTTTACTTCCTAGCGGGAACCGCAAGCGTTTAGGTGTCACTTTAGCCGAGATTCGTGATTATATACAACCTCATTTTGGCTGGAGGCCGAGGGGGGGGGGAAAATTTTACTTTGGAAACTTCGATCAGCTTTGGACATTTTTAAAACTACAGTTTTTAAACGACAATAGCTAAATGCACCGCCGTGTCCTCGTAGAGGCGGTCGGCGGCGGCGACCTCTCGCGCCCTGCTCTGGTTCAGACCATGGTGCGGAGCGAGAGGGAATGGGATGCGGACGCCTCCTTCTGCGAAGCAGTCATGCTAGCGAAGGAGGAGGCCGAACGTGCGAGGGAGAGGCAACTCTCTTCCTCGCGCCCCAGCCGTCGTGGTAGACGCCCCGGGCGTCGGGGATCGCGAGCCGATTTCCGTTTACCGTAGGCGCGGGCTTGCGGACGGCGAGCAGGGGTAGCTCACCGTCTGGCAAAGACCAGGCCCGGGTCGGCGGCGCATCGTGTTCCACGCGCGCCTCAAGGAGCCGTCAGCATTAGTGACGGGGCCTCATAAAGCCATAGCCTGCCGGGGTCGCGGAAATGTAGTAAAAAGATACCGCGGCTCCGGAACTTACGGGCAGCTGAAGGGACAGGGTGGGTTTTTAGTCAGTAGAAGTCTGACACTCCCTTCCGCTTAACTCAGAGCGGGAGAAGTTATTCGATGATTTTCCCAACCAGAAAAAAAAAGCAAAAAAAAAAAAAAGCAACTAATCTTAGATTTTCTGGCTTCTGACTATCCGTAACGATTCTCAAATACATAATAATTATTGCTTTATCCAAAAACACTAGAAAAACACGCTTTTATAAATGCACGTAAAATCAAAAAAGTGAACAATTAAACGGTCGATCCCCCAGAGGATTTGAAAGTGACATCTATAAAAAAATAAATCTATGGATTACGCGTTATTTAAAAAGGTTAAGAAAACCGATAACGGATTTTCTTTAGGTTTTTTATAACCTTGAAACCTGATCGTGTTCAAAGTCCATTACGTGGCCTTTCTCACAAGTGCAAACACGACTATGATACGATATTCCATCATGGAATGCCAGTGCCTATCTTCCGGCTGCATCATCAGATCAGTTCAACAGTACCATATTATTGTATTGTCATCAGAACTTCATACAGCTGCCAATTTTCATTACGGTACGACCCTTGGAAGATGGTTAAATTAGTTACCTTAGATTCCATTACATAGTTAGTTACATACAGGTCGACCTAATAAAAGCGTGTTAAAAATTACAGCCAAGACCGACGACTTATCGTGTTTTTTCCGAGGCACAGAAAAATCCCCATATGTTACCTTATACCATCCACAGACCAAACTTAGCAAGTGTTGCTTAACCTTGAATATTGTCCTATACGGCTGTTATGATTTAGCCACGAGCTCCTCTGCAAAATCTATCTTCTATATAAATAAAAATAAATGTTTGTCCTGTATGTGTTCTTAAACCATCAATCAGTTCTTCAATTAAATTAAAAATACCAATTCTTCTTTTTTTTTCTTAAATACAGCAAAAAATCATGAAACGCAATCATAATCAAATATACCTCTGATATTATTTTGGATGAGATACATCTTAAGTCTCCGAGCACGTTCAAGCAATCAGCGTTTAAAAAATGGGATCCGTATACTTTTTTCCTGAGCTACTACGTTCAGCAAATATTTACCGAACGCTTAAGAACTTCTGAAGCAGAATCTTGTTGAACACAATAATGAATGTTTTAGTCAAATAATATTCAGAGGGTTGTTCTTTAAGTTGTTGTTCATGGATGAAATATCTATGTTTGATTATTAGCAGTGTTTTAAAAGGGAATTGCTGATAGGATGAGAGGATCAGGAAAACGTGTATCGATACCTATTTTTTCCGGGTACGAAAATCATCCAAGGACTTCTCCCACACGGAGTGGAGCGAAAGAGAGAGTCAGACTTCTACTGATTCAAAACCCACCCTGTTCCTTCAGCTGCCCTTGTGGTCCGGGTCAAAGCTACATCCTTGAACATCAGCAAGCAGTTTGAGTACTTGTGTGGCCTACCCAAATGTCCTTTGGTATTTTTTGTCAAATTTTTGAGCTTCTTAAGTTCTAAGTTGAGCTACATGATAACTGACAAATGTTTGCACTGTCTGGACAGGTCCGCTCAAATTTGCGTGGTTATTTCCTCAAAAGAATACCACAGATATGAATCTACAAGCTTCTCATATAAAAATACAAATTGTCTGGTCTTTAAAGAGACTATGACCTCTGAGTTTGTTTCGGTGTTTCTTCTCAGAGTAGTCAGTTAGGAAATACCGGCCTCATTTAGCTAAACTTAATACGCAAAAAAAACATGACGTGTAAAAGTGTTATTTATAACCAATTTACAAAATAAATATTTCATTTCATCGGTGATGAGTAGCAAACCTGTCGGTACCTATTCCAGGGGTTACATTTCGGAGAATGTCCGATGGAATTGCACAATCTAATTCTACCAAGCGTTCCATGATCATCGGAGTACAAGACAAACAGCGATGCGCCATCGTTACATGGTAGACATCCCACAAAACGTTTTTTGAGTACTTTCATTGTACCTACAGCTAAGGAGTGGAATTCTCTACCATAGTCGTGTGATAATAGGTTATTAGAAGGTAACTTTTAGGCAAGCGTTCTTCGTCTTCGTCCACATCATGGTGGTCAAACACGAGCTTATCTATAATAAAAAACTACTTAGTCAAAGACCTCTCTGTGTGGCGGACCATCAATTTTCACCCAGCGGTTTGTCAGGCTTAGGCAAAAACTTAAAATAAAATAAAATAAAAAATACTTAATGGATACAAAAAATATTTTGTACTTTAGTTTTAAATTGATTTATAAAAACACTCACAAATATTTTTTTATGATAAATCAAATTTGATTACCGTATAAAAGGTATATCAATACGTACTCGTAGTATGTCAATGTTAAGAGATAAAAATATGTTGTTGCGGACTTCTTTTTTTTTAATTACTGACGACAAACAATTCTACTGTACATTATATTCGTGTAATACGCCAAGATAGCTCTAAAAGGACAGGATTTTCTCCGACTTGCTTAATAGTTATCGTTATATATAGCCAAATTACTCAAAATATTTATAAGTTGTCGCCTATGTCTCCGTTGTATAATTCATATTACTGTAAAGTTTCATCAAAATCCGTCCAGTCATTTTTGCACTCATCCACCCATCCTCACAAAATTTCGCATTCATAAAAATAGTGCATAGGTTAAGTTTAATTTGGAATTCACACTGAGACAGAATATCATTAAATAACAAACGGGTACCAATTTGAGGTTTACCGTTCTTTACAACGAAGCACGCAAACAAAAATGAGATATAGTAGAAGTAGACGCGATACGGCCTTAACCGAAATTTAAACTTTGGTCGGACACTAAAATATACGATACATGACATATTGAATGTTATCACTAATCTAAACCTTAACCATACGTCCGGAAATAATAGAAATACCCACGTAATTATTATTGTTACGTTACACTAAACGAGGTTTTTGTAAAACCTAAAACACGGATTCGAACAAAAAGTGATTATATCTGTGATCAATTTTTAAATCAATTAGGCTGTTTACTTTTAGACTATTCAAATTGATATATTTTTTTAAAGTATTGATGAAACAAAATGCACTATGACATAATGAATGATGTATAAATCACAGCCAGGACAGCAATAGCTAAACGTACTTTATGAAGTCCGGAGGAATGTTGATATCTAACGATCAACCATGATCCAACCTCAGCAAATAATGCTTGACCTTGAAGATTGTTTCATTAGGCTAGGTATTCTTATTTAGCAACGAGTTCCTCAGGACCTTACAAATTATACGATAAAACTGTAAATAGTCGTGTATTGTCATGTTTAATCGCTGTGTGGCTTATTATAAGCGTATAAGCGTTTTGACAGGCCCGTTGGTATAGTGGTCAGTGGCCCTGACTGCTATGCGCAAGGTCGTGGGTTCGATTCTCACCTAGGACAAATGTTTGTGTGATGAGCACGGTCATTTGTTCTTTGTCTGGGTGTAATTTATCTATAATATGTATGTATTTAGAAATATATATGTATGTTTATCAGTTGTCTAGTACCCATACCACAAGCTCTGCTTAGTTTGGGACTAGATGGCGTTGTGTGAAAGTTGTGGAATATTATTATTATTATACATACGTCTCATAAATGTAAGTTTATGCGTAATAATATGTTGAAATCCTTGTCTCACACAAAGGAAAAATGTGTATTCACTGTATGTTAGTATAATATATAGGGACCATTATCGATGAAAATATAAATATATTTTATTGTTATTGTTATGTAGTTACGATAACTGAGATTTTTTCATAAACTCTTAAATGAGAATGTTAAAATGCTTTGCTTATCAACAAGCAAATCCATACTAATATTATAAATGCGAAAATATACAACATGTATCGTAATTAACGCACACCCTCAAACACCCCAATTAGAAAATTATGTTATTATCAGAATACATACTCTGAATTTTTAGTTTTACTTGTTTAAACAGTTTTTTTTTTTAAGACTTTAACTTCCTTTAAATGAGTTTCATTTTTCTGTGATGTGTACTGAATGATGGAATTTATATAACTCTGCATTTAAAAGTTACTACTTTAATTTACGGTCCATAGTTTGTTTTTACTATACAGCGAAAGTGTAATTTGTAATTTACGTAGATTTAATTGCTTTGGGATAAAAATTTCGATATATTTTTTTTTTTATCAAAAACGTTAAAAATTTGTTCAGTAAACGATTCTGAACAAACTAATTTCAAGAAGTGCATTAATTATGTTACATGTATATATTTTACGTTCTTTCACGTTGAAACATAGCAACACATCGATATGATTACTGATGAAGCGAATGAGTTGAAGGTCTGGGGTGTGAAATATTTTCATGGAAAAAGATGTAGTACACTTCTCAGAATGTAAGGGTTTGGTGGTCAAACGCAAGCCTTAATCCATAAAAAAAAAAACAAAATGATGATGAATAATCTTTTTTCCTTGGAAAAATCATCAATTGACTTCTGCTCTCGGTGGAGCAAAAGGAGGTGTCAGACTTCTACTGACTAAAAGCTCATCCAGTTTCTTCACGCGCGGTATCTCGTTAGAAAATTCGCGCCACCGCAGCCAGTAATAGCCCCAGTCAATGCTGCAAATTGCTTTGAAGCGCGCGTGAAATACGGTGAGCTACCCCTTCTCGCCGCCCGCAAGCCCGCACCAATGGTGGCCGGAGATCAGCGTGTCTTTCGCGAATGACAAATAAATATCTGATGTCCCACAATTCTATGCACATTCAGAAGGTGCAATAACAGACACATGTTTTGCAAAGGAAGAAAAAAAATAAGTGCTGAGTGTAATTAAGTCACCATCCAGTTTATATACGGTATGCAAGAAAAGGAACCAGAGAAAAGGCAAGAATTCTCTTTTAAATTAGCGATAATAATCAATCGCTCCTTCCGTTCAGATTATGTTATTTGTAGAATTGATAAAGTGTGTTTACTGATGTAATTACATCAAAGATCTGTAGGCGGCGCGTGTGAAGTTCATAGGATAGTCAGTTTGCGGTTCTAACTTTTGTTAGCTCGTACGTGAAACCCTTATTTATTTGGTTTTGACATTTTAGTGATTAATAAACTCTTGTTAATTATTCGTTGATTATATTTCGATTGTGTTGTTTTTGAACTAATGATCTGAATGCTTTCATTAATGAGGGAATTCATACTAATTTATTATAAATGCGAAAGTTTGTGTATCTCTCTCTCTCTGTCTGTCTGTTACCATTTCATGGTTACACCACAGCACCTATTTGGATGAAATTTGGAATTAATAGTTTTAGACCCTGGATCTAACATAGACTACTTTTTTTCGATCCCTCAATGATTGAAATAGGGGATGAAAGTTTGTGATGTTATGAGAAATCTAAACCGCTTAACCGATTTTAATGAATTTTGGTATTTTCCTCAAATGAACACGGGTGGCTTTGGAGAGGGAAGCTTTGCCGTAACAGTGTGCTGAGGATGGTGGGCGATAGAAGTGTCACTGCCCTGCTTAGTAGGTTCACAGAACTCCATGTTATGGGTTTCGGCGGGCCTACTTAGCGAGAGCATGTGTCATTTGTTTTGTATCAGTTTTGTATTTGTAACTATTTATTGTGATTTTGCGTGTATAATTTTAATTATTGTATTTTTAATTCAAATCAATCAAATTAATGTAACTTTAATACTTATATGTACTGTGTCTGAAAATAAATTATATTTTTATTTATTTATTTATTTATTTTATTATTTATGTACACACAGTAAAATAAAATAGGACAACATAATTATAATATTTGAGTACAAAGGTACTGCTTATTTCTTATTTGCTGTGTCATTGTTAGACATACCCTCAAATCTTGTCCTCGCTACCTGGGGTCAACGCCTATGGCAGTTGTCCCACTGCCGACGATGAACGAGTAGCGAGTTCAGCTAGCAACTGAAAACGAGTTGGCGAGCAGCGAGCAGCGAGTGTGTTATTCATGGCTCACGGTGTGAGTTCTGACTGCTAAGTGATCGCGCGAGTACTATCTTTGATAGCTCTTGTCGCTCGGTGACAAACTAATGGAGCGAGTACTCCCCGGCAGTGTGAACAGTCAGCGATTGCCTATTAATTTATGCATCTCTTTTGTTTACACGGAATGTATATCTGTTAAACGTTTCTTGAGCGAGAAAATAGCAGACAGTCGCTTCCTCGTTCTAGGTCGTTTCTCCAACTCTTACTGGGCCAAACATCCATCTCCATTGTATATAGACCTTTGATGCTAAGGTAAATAACTTGTTAGTTGTGGTGTGAAATTAATATTTAATTAATAAATCTAATTCCAACAAGCCCGTTCCATCACCGGACTACAAGGACTAAAAGAAAAACGGGGATGTCCCATCGTTACATGATAGACATCCCACCCATAGGCCGTATACAGAAAGAAAGCTGGTAGCCGGCGCCGATCTACAAACGCTTATCGGCGCTGCTGGTCTATTCTGGTAACAGTTACATAAAGCAAGTAAGATTGAAGCAGAGAGAATATTATGTAACCACAGAAATCAATTTATCTATGTATGTAACTGTCATTAGAATGGACCAGCGCAGATAAGCGCTGGTAGATCGGCGCCGGATACCAACTTTCTTTCTGTATACGGCCATACAAGGCTAGACAAGCGTGCTTCATTTCCGACCACATCATCGCTTACCATCAGATGAGATAGCGGTGGAACGCGAACCTATTGTCAATAAAAAAAAAACAATAAGAGAATACAAAAACGCGCTGCGTGCACTTGTCTGATTATTCGCTTATTAATTTCAATGTTTGCAGTAAATGAAAAAGTTATGTGTATTATAATTGCAACCATGCGAAGCCAAGGTGAGCTGCTCGTCAAACATACAGAACAAAGTAAAATGAGAAATATCTGCTTTCATCCTAAGTGTCCTTTGTGTTTGCAGACTCCACTTATCGTTTGACTAAATATAAAAAATAAATGCGTAATCTTTTGAGTGGCTTTCACGTTAGCCGACTAGAAGATATTTCCTTCCAAATAATATCATTACAGGTTACCGCTTTTTACAGATAGAGGTTTTACGTAATAAAAATATTGTTTTTATTTTCTGATTAAGTCAGCGGATTGTATAACTTTCAACTGTGTTATTTAACTTATTTATTGCTATGATATGAATGTATCGACGTATCCCTATGCCAAGGAACCAATTTTCCGTATTATTTTTCATTCAAATAATATATATTTTTGACGATTCGGTACAGTGTATGCTTTCCTTTGTTACATACTAGCTGAGCCCACGACATCTCTCGTGAGAGTCGATATATTTCATGCGGTTTTCCTGTATTAATCCCAATCCCGTGGAAATTCCGGGATAAAAACCACATGTTACCCTGTTACCTCCTCTATATGGCAAATCTACCATAACTATATATGAATAAATACAGATGACACATATACCAAAAAAGAAACACTTCATTCTCACTAAATAGAGTCCAATTTCGCAGATCCCAGTTTATTTTATTTATTTATCTTAAGAAAACTTACAGCTAGGATACAGAAAGTTATAAAATATTCTTTAATTTTTAATTCTTTTATTGTTCTACATCTACTCGACATTCGCCCTACAGGGATCCAGCAGAATATCAGCGTCCGTATATTTGCCTGGCACATGCTGAGCTGGACTTCCATTTGGTGCAACTCGGAGTCTTGCACTACACCTTTATGTGGTATTTTAAGTTTGTTATGCTTTTTATATTATTTGTATGTGTACTTGCTTTTGTTTTATTGTGTTAAGGTTTATCTATCTTCCAGTGAAAATCACATAAAAATTGGTTCACCGATCCAGAGATCAGCCTGGATGAACAGAACGACAAACATCCATTTTTATGGTTATTGTGTCGTGTAAATAACTAAGCACTTTATTTGAAATCACAAACACTCAATTATATTGGTATGTAGGAAATAGATTACAACAGTGACAGTGGTGTTCAAAAGGTCCACATTCCTAAAATAAAACAGCAGCACATCTGTAAGTCCTAAATAAAAATGTAGGTGGGCAATACATCGTAGAGGCGATCGGCGGCGGCGACCTCTCGCGCCCTGTTCTGATTCAGACCATAGTGTGGAGCGAGAGGGGATGGGATGCAGTCGCCTCCTTCTGCGAAGCAGTCATGCTAGCGAAGGCGGAGGCAAATGCGTGAAGGAGAGGCTACTCTCTTCCTGCACCCCAGCCGCTACGGGAGACGCCCCGGGCGTCGGGGATCGCGAGCTGATCTCCGTAGGCCCGGGCTTGCGGATGGCGAGCAAGGGTCGCTCGCCGTCCGGTAAGGAACAGGCCTGCGGCGGCGCCACGTGTTCCACGCGTGCCTCAAAGAGCTGTCAACACCAGTGACGAGGTCTCATAGGGACATTGCCTGCCGGAGTTTGCGAGAAGTGCCACGAGATACCGCAGCCCTGGAATTTTAGGGCAGCTGAAGAAACAGGGTGGGTTTTTATCAGTAAAATGTCTGACACTCCCTTTCGTTTAACTCAGAGCGGGAGAAGTCATTCGATGATTTTCCCACCCAGAAAAAAGGCATATTATATATTGCCTGGCGCATACTGAGCTGGACTTCCATTTGGTGCAACTTGGAGACTGGCACCACACCGTTATTCCGTATTACATTTTCATATTATTTATTTTCTTTTTTATTTTATAGGTATTTTTTTTGTTCTTTGTTTTCTGTAATTTATGTGTACAATTAAGTGTTACTGTGCTTTTGTGAGTTGTGTTTTCTGTTGTCCAATAAAAGATTTATCTACGAGTATCTATCTTAACCAAAGTCCCATTTAAATCGTTTCATCACTCCAGAGATTAGTCAAAAAAGGTTGTTTGTTTTTTTTTGTATCGTATAACTATAAGCAGTTGAGAAAACACAGTTATTTTGGAATCACAAACACTCAACTATACCCATTGATATGTAAGTATTTAAACTTTGACAGTGGTTTTCGAAAGGTTCACATTCCTAAAATAAACCAGCAGCACAGCTGTAAGTCCTAAATAAAAATGTAGATGGGTAACACATGTAACAACAATGTCTCAGCAAAAAAGCAAACCCAAAGTACAGTGAAATGCTAAACAGCTTTAAACATAGGTATGATTAAAAAACAATTATTCTATTCTCCAATTTGAGCAATAGCTTGTTTATTTATAAATCACACAGATAATAACATAACGTACACAGATTGCTTATAGATTCAAGTTGTGTGCGACCCGGGTCGTTTGTAAGCTATTTGCATTGGTCATTTGTCGACGCGGCTTATCGGGCATTATTTGCCTTGCTAGCCCGATTCAATTTCCTAGTTCGACCCAATACGGATCCTACATCTACGGTATGGTAACAAGCTTCGGCACATGGTTTTCTATTGTTGTTATACTGGGGTTTACTACTGGGAGAATGTGGTCAAGAAATATGGGGCGTGTATATACGTGGAGATATGTGTGATATAAAAGTTGTCTTATTTCTATGTTCAAATTCGGGCTTTAACTGTTTGTACTAAAATTTAAGTTTAATTTGCGTTGTGATTATTTACAGTAAACAAAAAAAAAATTTGAATAGTAATGTAAAACTTAAAATTTTCTTTAATGAGATATTGAGGACTCTAATGAATACGTAACAATTTTTCATCAAGTCTGCGTACGTCCTGAGATACATATACATATTCACTGAACTATATGGCAATATGAGCCTATTATCGATAAAAAAATCCTGAAAACATCCGAAATGAAATGCAAGGTTTGATTAATAAAATAAAATTTAAAATATTTGAGTATATCGTACTCAAAAGCTTTTTAAAATCAACTAGCTTGTTGCCGCGACTTTGTTCGCGTGGAAATTTGTTGAATCTATGCCACGGGAATTGTACACCTACTATAAGACCATCTTTTTTATATATCTTTCTTTGTGCCAAATTCATCCAGCTCTTTTCGGCGATTTGGCCGTGATTAAGTAACCAACATCTGATTCTATCCATACATCTTAACTTTCGTATCCATAATACTATTGTATAGATTAACCAAGTAATGTTTTAAGAAAAACACTTCTATTAAATTCAGCCTACAAAAGTTAATACGGAAAAAGGCACAAAAAACGAATGAAAATGTGCGTACAAAATCCAATTTCGCACATTATGACCTAACTCAATTCCATAGTAATGGGGATAATGGAAACAGGATTAAACCATTCATTATTCGCAATCAACGGTTGGATAACAATACAGAGTTTTTAATTTTATTCGGAACCAATCAACCGTTATAGTGCGGTCAGCACAGAGAGAGACTTATTTATTCATGCAAATGTTGATACGCGCAATTGGATCGGGTTAGATTTTTATCGAACCCATACCATTGGTTCAACCTAAATTGACTATTGATGAAGATCGATTCGCATTTTGGTTTTATAAGCATAAAAACTAAGTACTTCCAGTATTGCCAAGGGTATAATTACTCAGTAACTGTGTTGTGAAAGTCCGATACACAGTCATGCCATGTTAAATACTGATACTCAACTGCAACTAATTCGACAGAAAACCGATCCCGACATGTTTTTTTATTTGTTAAAAGAGAACTAGTAATTTGGGTTCACATTACTAGCAACCTTGTTAACCCCTCCAACCAAGCTAAATACGCTTGTGTCTGGAGAGCAGATTCACGGTAATAGTGTAATGGGTTGAGTTCGAACCCGTGACCTCTCGAACACAAGTCAGACACCTTAGTTATTAGGCTATTGACGCGTACATAGAAGAAAGTTAAGCAGATGAAATGAGATAATGACTTCCATCGACGGTTAAAAGGAAATAGGGTATAAGCGACAAAAAAGAAACGTTTAGGAGAGCCATTCAAAGCTTCAAATTTTAGAAAAACTGATGTATTTTTTTTATCAAAACATCAGAAAGTTGAATAAGTGTTATAGTAAAAGAAGGATAAGGTACTTTTCACAGTGGTTGTATAAAAGATAACAGAACACAAGAAACAGTCGGGTTTCAAAACAATACCAGTCCAAAATGTCGCTTATACCCTATTTCCTTTTAACCGTGGATATTTTGAATAATGAATAATTGAACTGAAACTCAACTTAACAAGCCGATCAAAGCTACCATTCCATTCAGTGTATACTCTATGTGGCTAACCAAACAATAGAAGCCTTCGTTATAATTGAAACACTGAACACATTCTTAAGTAATAGTACCTACTCCATACTTGTGTACCGATACAAAGTGAATGGTTTTGGCTGAAAAACTGCTCTATTTGAATGTATTAAACGTGTCAATTAACATTAGACATATTAGGTAAATGTTTTAATAAATAAAATAATCTTAAATGATACGACCTAATTCCTAAAGGTAATTAAGATCTCCAACAGCCCAGATGAATATAATGATCTCAGTTGGCCATTTCAAACGGAACTAAGTAATAGAAATTCAATACCGAGTGCTTTTATAAAAAAAAACTCGCAGTTGCTCACGACTTCGTTCGCGTGGGAAGTTTTTCCCGTGTAAATCCCGATCCCGTGAGAATTTTGTAAAATCCCGTCTTAGCGAACATCTACGTACTAAAAGGAACCCCTATGCAAAATTTGAGAGCCCTACTACTTGTAGTTTCTAAGATTTCATGATTAATCAGTGAGTGGTATTTCGCTTTAATATAATTATATAGATTACTAACTAAAAATAGTCCATTATATGGGTACCTAAATGTCTTCATCAACTACAGGTCAGTATTAAGAAATGTACTGGCAATTCTTCTTTCATCAAGATAAATCCAGCCACATTTACGAATTGTTTATTCGTAAATACCTCTGTAAGTATTCCCTGGGTAACATAATACATATTCACACGATCACAGTTGTACGTATACATAAATTGTTCATTGCTCTCAAAACACAAAAAGTACCCTTCGTCCACCACATTATGGCTAGTGATAAAGTGTTTGGCAGGTAAAGTAATTTTCAATGCTGATAATTGAACTATCTAATAAAAACTTTTTACCAAAAAATTAAACCGACTCCCAAAAAACACTGCAAAGTGAAAAATAACTTTAATTTCGGTAGTCGGTGTCTTTAGTTTTGTTTTTTCGTTTTTGGCACCGACTTCCGAAATTAAAGTTATTTTTCACTTTGCAGTGTTTTTTGGGAGTCGGTTTAATTTTTTGGTAAAAAGTTTTTATTTCACTCTTTTTAGTTGGATGATTTTTAATTTACCTAGTTACAAGAGCCTAAATGTCAACTACTTATAACCTTTTACAAAATATTGCTTTTCCCAATGCTGGGCCGTTAATTGTTGAGGAGTTCTCCTGGTACTTCACCATCAGCTCTACATCACCATATGCATTGTGACGAGCATAAAGTGCTTAACATCCATATTCAAGTAATCGAATCGCAATCCACTCAATACTTATTATTGAGTAGTTTCGGCGGCCATCTGTGGTCTTCATCATCAGTTCCACTTCCCCAAATGGTACTTTTTGAGAGCAACTGCACAAGTTACTATAAGAAATACCCAAAACGCCATAGGTGTGCCTATAATATTTGAAGAGTTCCCTCGATTTATCCAAGATCCCATCATCAGATCCTGACTTTGGTGATAATGGTACCAATTTCGAAGTATACCCATTCGAACAAAAAAAGAATTTTCCAAATCGGTTCAGCCGTCTTCGAATACTCGATGACCATACATAAAAAAAAAAAAAAATGTATACGCGTCGAATTGATAACCTCCTCTTTTGGTCGTCGGTTGAAAAACAACCTAGTGTTTTTTCAGTTCCCAAGCACTTAAATTCGAGTAAAAAATAAAAACTAAGACGAAATTATTAATCTCAAATGGTAAAGAATGGGTGGGCTTAGCCTAAATAACTTAACAATATTGTGATCGTAAGTTTTTGTTTGCTAAACTTTTTAATAGGCTGAATTGTTTATTTATGACGGCAGCTATAGCGTTTATTTTAAAGTTTTACTAAGATTAAATTAAGAATACAGAAGTTTTTACGAAGAGACCAAGTATGCTCATCTTGGCTGTATAAATATTAAAGAAAATTTCAATTTCGAAGTGCTTAAATGCACAACTAATACACAATCAAATTATAATGTTTGATTACTTGTGTTTATCTTGACAAACGCCCAACCAAATCAAAACAAAACAGACCCCCACACTCACCGTAATTTCCTGTTTACGGTGTTTTGTCCACATCAAACAATTTAATACTCGCTGAGATAAATTTCGCGGAAATTTCGTAACAATCATCCTCTGGGACAATTGATTACATGCCCTAACATCCGTTCATCAATTGTAGAGAGATAAACGTCAAGCTGAGTTTGCAAATGACAAATGTTTGCTAATGACTCGCCCTCTGAAAACCGAATAATTTCATCGTATATTTTACAGGGCAGCTATAATGGTTGACGAAAATAATCATTATTGTAGGTCTATCTTTGAGAGCGTCGTTAGTGAAATCGAAATACATTTTTAATTCTACAGAATCTTAACGTTTGAATTGAGCTGGATTGCTTGTTGAGATGGGCGTATTCAATTATCAACTGAAGTGCTGTAAACATTGCTTATTATATTGTTTGGATTTATATTGGACACGAAAAAGTTTTACTAAGAATTTTTGTGTTCGTTAATTCAATGATTTCTGAACTCACTAAGCAATAATCGAATATTCATACTTTTATTGATGATAAAAACCTAATTATATAAAAATAAACTACAGTCAGTTTGATCTTGTACTTCAAAATAAAGTACTCACGTTCACACTATAAGAACAAGATACCCACAAATGTTGTACTACATCTGTACATGACCTCACAATCGAAGCCACGATAATCCACAGTACAAAGACACGAGTAGTGACGCACTCAGCGGTCGCATTAAAAGGGTGCTTAACACTCAACGGATTGTGGGCCTGTGAATAATGGCAAAAGAATAGCTGAGGGTGCCACCGTTTTTAACGTCGGCTGAAAAGACTCGTAACTCCAGAGTCATTGAGAACAGTAATGTGAGTTACGTGACATCGTATCGAACACGTACTACGGAGCGGTTCGCGTAGCTTTGGTTTTGGTTTGGTGAGACTAGCAATCCGTTCGGTGACGCATGCATTTTATTATACGGGCACAAAAAAAATTGGAGCCCCGTGACATGCCTTTCAGGTGATTTACGACTTGATGTGCCAGTTGCTTAACTAATATATTTCATGGGACGTTCAGTTGTAATACGGATCTGTATAGGGTTATGGTCTGGCACGGAGTATTGCGTCGTAAGGATAACTTCTTTACAGATTTGTCAGGGACACTGGGTTCCAACAAGGCGACCTAATTTCAATCTGGGTGAGAAAACTGAACCAGGAGTCTGTATTCAAATTATCAAAATAGTACATTGCCTATCTTTTACGATATAAGAGTTGTAAATAGCTAATACAGGCAATGCCTAGTTCGGCTACAGACGATAAACTCAACGCCTTAACAGAAATTGTTTGCAAGAATGCGATTGTTAAGTATTTATAAGTTGTTTTTGGAAATAAAAAAACATAAATAAACATAAAACATAAACATAAAACATACATATATTTGCTACCAACTGATGCACTGATGATCATCAGAGGGTTAATATAAAATACTTCATAACATACGAGACAAGAACTGCCCACAAAAATGGAAAAAATAAGAAATCTGTCACTTTCAATTTACATAAAATTTATTTTATACTAGATAACGAATACACGACAAACTAAAAAAAAAACTCGCTTTATCAGAATAAATGTAAATTACAAAATAATGATTTTAACGTTCAAATAAATCAGACACACTGAAACATTTTATAGTTCCACATACATTTTCTATTCCCAGCTTCGATAAATTCCGGAAGTTTATAACCTCGATCTAAAGAACTAATATAATTTAAACCGTTCCTTGATATTTTATAGAAAATATATTCCAGGCTAGCTTTGTCATACAAACGTTGACCAATGAGTACCAAGCCAAGTTTAGTACGACATACGACTCACGTATGTTTGGAAGAGAAATGCATTCTGTCACATAACATTTATTCATAAAATAGATTCTCGTAAGATATCTCTTTTGTTTGAATTTCAGTAAGAGACTGCTAAGTAGTAAATTTAAAGATTAAAGTGAGTGTTTTACATACTTATTACAGTTTATTTTAGCTGAATTCGGTCAGCATTTAGGCTGGCCCGTTTTAATAAAAAAAAAAATATTTTTTACTACGCTACACAGTTTTCTTATATGCTGTATAATCTACCGGTGGAGAAAAGAAGTTAAACAAATGAATTAAAAATAAACTATACTAATTTATCCATACGAGAAATAATATAATAGTAAAAGCGGAAAAGTCAAGATGCAACAAACAAATCAAAATCAGTCCGTGGACCACTGATGATCCGCTAAAGGTAAAATATGGTCCGCGAAAGCAAAACATATAAACAAACAGCCAATCCTGAACTATCCGTGGTCCATACAAATATTCGTTTCGTGAAGGAACCTAACTAGCGACACATAGCATAGCCGCCACTGCGCCAATCAACCTAGAAATAAAAAAAAATGACCGTATAATATTCAGAATACGTAATTAACATTGCAGATAAAAGCATCGCCTAGTAAGTTTCTACTGTTTAGATTACGGCTGTAATTTAGAAGATATTAGAAACTGATCATAGATTTATCTATTATTTAGATTTATCAATGTATTTAGGTTAGCTATTTACAATGCGGTCGTTCTAACTTGGCGAGTGTGAAGAAAGATGAAAAAAGAAAATGCAATTAGCAGTTGTTATTCCTGTTAACAACTGTTATTGGCATTTATTTTTTTTAAAACCTTTATTTTTGTACGAGTGCACAAGCGCAAAAGTTCGCAGAGCCTAACTTCACACTCGCCAAGTTAGAACGGCCGTACTGTATCTTGGTATTACCGACCTTGCAACATAATTTTTATTTATTAACAATAGGTTCGCGTTTGACCACCACCTCACCTGATGGTAAGTGATGATGTGGTCGAAGATGGAGCACGCTTACCTAAAAGTAACCTATACACTCTTGACTTAAAGACCCCTAGGTTATAGCTATCGGAAAACACAGACTCAGGCAGGGAATTCTACTCCTTAGCCGTACGCATAATGAAAGTATTCCCAAAACGTTATATTCATGTTTGTGGGATGTCCACCATGTAACGATGGCGCATCGCCGTTTGTCTCGTAGTCCGATGATAACCATTACCATTGATAATCCAATGAATACCGTAATATATCAATAAACCCTCCTGGTTTATGAAGTACCCCTTTCTTTGGGGTTCCTCCTGCTCTGTATAGAATAGCAAGGAGGGTCAAACTTCTACTACTTAAACTAGTGGGTTTTTAGTCAAAAACCATGCTGTTCCTTCCATTCCAGTTGTTCTTGCATTCCGGTGCCACGGTATCTCGTCAAAAAATTTCCACAGCCCTGGTTATAAAATACTCTTTGTCCATTAAAACTTAAAAGAATAAAGATTTTGGCAAGTTCCACACAAAATTTACGATGATATCACTAAGGAGTGGGCTTAATAATGTAATCGCAGATTTTGTATGGTACTTACCAAATTCTTGTTCGTTAGAGACGTTTTTTCCGATACCAGGACATACTTCTCCCAGTGATTCCAAACACGTCCGACTATACAGTCATATAGCGGCGATGCTCTCGTAGACAAGAAATTGCCCCTTTACGGCTTATGGCGAAGATTTTATGTCTTCCACTTACGAACATTGACTTCCGAGGTCGACAATTTCCTGTATTCTAAACGTGTTACGCCTGAGAGAGTGCGATGACAACGTGTTCTAAATCTGATAATGTGCGCTCGTATCGTTCAATCTGCCTTATAATTTTATGCTAAATTTTGGTAGTAAAACCTACTTGTGGTTCACTTAAATAAACTTACCAAATTCAATATGGGTACTGTAATTGCCTCCAAAATCTAGCAAATGGCACATAATTAAGTAAAAAAATGAATTCCTAGCGCCAAATTGAAATTTGAACTTTATATACTAATATATATTATAAACTCTGTTATAGTAACCTTAAAAAAATTCGAATATAAAACGTAATTATTGCTGTTTTATAAATTTTGCTTCGTCTACAATAGATTTCATCGAATGTTAACTCGATATCAAGAGGTTCACTCTTAAAGTTTATGTATGATTTCCAATCACTTTACCTTGTATCTCCACCGGCCAAGACTGTTTATTCAGGCTCCCTTAATTCACAGTTATCCTATGCTCAAGACTTCCCGCTCCCGGCCACCTGTGACCTGGGATGTAGCCACGGCTTCCCCATACAATGTATTAAGACAAAGTGCATCGAATCTGTTATAAGCCAAGTTTAGTAGCAAGTAACGTTTGGAGTGAAATGCAGAAGAGTTTGTAAATAGGTCATTAGCTGGAGTCATAGTACATTATAATATTATTTTAAAATTTAAGCTAGTAAAAGACTTTTTACAGTTGAGATTATTTACATAATTCTTTTATATTTTGCTAAGTAAATGACTTGAACATTTGCATTCTAAAGTATTGTGTATATCGACGCCTTAGACTGAAAACCTCGTAAGTGAAAAAGGAGTAACTTTTCAGGAAGAAGAAAAAACTGCGTGCTATAAAATGTTTTATTAATTTATATGTAAATTTAACCCGTTTTTATATCTGTTCGATATAAAAAAAAAAATATAAAAATATTATATCGAACAGTTCAGAAATGCATAATCCATGGCCTGATTACGCTAAACTGACGACGCGATGCGAGTGTTTACGAGGTTCTCATTTACTTTCATAGATAGCGTTTCGAGTATCGAATAAACATAATATTAGTGAGATCAGGATGTGCGTTGCTAGGATTGCTTTCTGGAAACGTAATAAAAAAAATTTGGACATAAAATGTACTCCCGAGGTTTTCTTTTTTTTAATATTTTTCGTTATTGTGAATGTGAGAGCTATGTTGGCTATTATATCTTCTTTGTTTTGTTTTAATTTACGTTATAAATTATTTAATTATGTCTCGCAGTTTAAATACCTAATTATGAGGCCTACCCAAATGTCCTTACTTTGGTTCGTTCGTCAAACCAATGAGCTCCTTAAGTTCTAAGGCCAACCGCACGATACCTAAAAAATGCTTGCAATGTTTGGATAGGTCCGCTCAAGTCTGTGTGCTTCTTTCCTCAAAAGAGCACCACAAACATAAACACAGCTAAAAAACGGCAATAAAATTACGCTTAAAAGCAATATTTATAACCATTTCATCAGAACTAAAGTATCCGTAATTTTATAAGTCTGACAATGATGAAAATTAATATTTCTTAGTATCATAATGATGTACAAATATAAATTTAAGACTGCTACTAAATAATAACATGTTTATAACGATTTTGTCCACAATAATTTGGTGTATTGAAGTAGAAACAACGGAATAAACATTAGTTGGATCACATCCAAAACACTGTCTGGTATCGAAGCCAAAATGAGCGGATAGTAGCATTTTGCTAATAAATTACACTGCTGACTCCATTTTTTATAGAGCAATCTCTGTCATTGGATCAAGAACATGTACTTATTTCATAATAGTTTATGCAGATGCTGTAATCAACTCTCTTTCCATCATGAACTTGTTTAAAAGAAAATAAATGTAATGAGAAATCCAGAAAGTTCCTTTACTATATATGTTATTTAATTTCATTGATTCAACGAACAAAATTCTTGGAAGAACGGAAATATTGAGTTGAAATATAAGACAGTCTTCGAAATTATAAAAGTGTGGTGATTTGATTCGGAATTTACTTTGAAACAACGCCCAGTTAATTTATACAGACGCAATTTAACAGCACCTTTTCAAATAAATATTTTACAAAACTGTGTAGAAATATTTGGGAAGACCTATAAATGGCTCTTTAACTTCGAAAATATTAAATTTCAATTTCACAGAGCTAATAAGATCCTCGATATTTTCAACATTTTACGAGTTTCCATCGTCAGGTATTTTTTACATTTACTTTGGATACCTTATATTATACTATACAACGTGTAATTTAAAGGGTATATACATACCAAGTGCACGGCTTCTTTGGATGATAACAAACGATGTGACAAGGGTTTGGTAATCCTATGTCTTCATGTGTGGAACTAATTAGAAATTTCAATACATTGATACCAGAGACTGAATTTTTCAAATTAAGAAGATTGAAGAGAATTATCATGTTATAGGCAAGTGACGTGGAAAGTTGAGTGACCCTCGTAGTGCTGTGACACGTTTGTTTTGATTGATATTCAAGAAACATATGAAACCTATAATTTCGTATAAATTCTTTGAATCACTTATTTTGTGCTGAAACTGGGCATAGAGACTCCATACCAGATGTTGTTTTCAGCCCTTTTGGATTGATATGGGGTTTCCGTTACACGTTGTATACGTAATATGTTACTCAGATAATGTGCTTGTGTTTGCAAGGTTGCCGGGGCTGAAGACTCCTGTTTTTAACCTGGATATTATTTACAACATATGGGTTGACTTTGTAAGCAATTGGAGTAACCTAGAATGTTTGTTTTTTTTTTTAATAATCTGAACTGAATTTTTAACACATAATAAAAAAGAAATCACCGGTATTGGAACAGGATTCTTATTTTCCCATGCTCCAGTTACACTTGCGTTCCGGGCGGCGTTTCCTCGCTAGAATATTTTGACAACCCTGGCAGGTAGTGGAGGAACAGGATCCCTGCTATCCTCCAGCGTCCTCCTAAAAGCACAAGCCGCGCCTAGAAATACCGCTTTATTAATCAAGATTCTCTTATGTAGCTGGATCAAGGATCCAGCTACATAAGAGAACCTACCAAGGTGTGACCAAAAATAGTTAGTATTACATATTTTTGAATAAAATTAAAAACTCGTCACCTATTATAAAACCACCAGTCTCTACAGCTTAGTGCAGTTCCTATTCAACACAGCAGTACGTAAACAGAGTTTTGCGGTGAACAGTACGTATATTAAAAGCCCATGAAACGACTGCGCGGTGTCCCCTTCGTTAATAAAGATTACCAAGTTAATGCCCCAAGGAACGAGGCAAAGCCTCTTTTTGTTGCTATTCATATACGGATACCTACTCCTATATACTTATAAGTAAAGCCTATGAGTTGGACTTGGGAGATTACAACAGTGCGAATGAGCTGCCTTTTAGGGAATGGAGCGAGTGCGAAGTTGTTCAGTCTTA
This sequence comes from Tholera decimalis, assembly GCA_943138885.2. Lineage (NCBI taxonomy): Eukaryota > Metazoa > Arthropoda > Insecta > Lepidoptera > Noctuidae > Tholera > Tholera decimalis. The sequence continues at coordinate 22,129,561 of OW964562.2, forward strand.
AAACAAGGGGTTTATAATATGTATAACAGCGCTGTTTCATCATCATCCTCAGCTTCACTCTAACCTCCCTCAATTGCTGGGTATCTCAATCTCCCTCTCTTCTCTCCATGATCATGTGCCAATCTCAACCAGGGTATACGCGCGATGGCAACAATGTCGTCTGCTCATTGTTATTATTTTTTATCATTAATTGTCATTGGGTTGTTTAAAATAAACAAATTTGTTGTCATAAACCAAGTCATATCAAATTCAGTCAACAAAAGTTCCAGAATGATGCAAAACACAAGAACAAAGAAAAGCGTCGTTCTCATACCATCCTAATATGTTTATACTGAAATGTTTGGTTACACAGCAGAACAGAAAAAAAAACCTTTTGAAATAAACATTTCACGATTGCTTTGTGGGAAAAAAGTGAGTAACGTCGCGTTATGCAATTCTGAGACGGACATAAACAGTGTCGGTGGCTCGGGTGGCTCAAAGCCATGTGATGACGTCACCAGCGTCAGCTTTGTCTCTTTGAGCCCGCAAATGAATTCAACTTCTAAATCATCATTGGCGGGACAAGCTTTTTACGGTTTATTTTAGAAACGGAAATAAATGACATAAAAATGCTCTTTCATTCTGTAAGGGAACTGGGCAGACCGAGGCGGAAGAGCTCTTAACAATGATAAATCTATTTGCGTTCATCAAAGTTTGGTAGAAGTTTTGGATATCGTTTTTTTTTCTCTAATGAACGGTACAAGTTTTTTGGAGAAGCTTAAATCACTGATTATTCGTTTCATAACCCATCCATATCATATCATTACGATAATAATCGAGAACCCTAGAAGATTAAAAAAAATGGCTGTTTAATTTCCGACATTCTCAACTCATCCCGAGGAATTTTTGTGGCCATTTTACTATTAAATACCAATATTTACGAACACAATGTCAATTCTTTGAAGTCCTGACATACACGGATAACCGCCTCAGGCGAAAAGGCAACTACTTAAGTTGTGAAAAAATCCATATAAAATTATGAAGTGTTCGACGCATCGTTTATTCGAATAGCTGCTAACAAGATGGAGGCTTGTTCTTATTTACATTTTAATGATACTTAAAATTAAAATATGCGGCCGTGCTGAGCTCTTAACGTTATTAATAACATCCTACTCATTGTTTTAATGAGTAATGATAAGTATGAAAATTTTAACGTTATTTAGCGCGCCCTAGATTTAGTTCATGTTTTCGCATTAACCAAAGCATCTTAACTCTTAAAAGCTTGTTCACCGTGTTCTTGTAAGAGATTTTTATGAATTGTACATGACTAATGGCTACATGGAAACAATACATTGTATAGCGCTGCCTTTTGTATATAAAGAAATTCTCTCCCACCAGAAATTACTCATATATCCGTACAGGGATCAAACACGATTTTCTCAATAGCTGCGTCGCAAACTGTGTAGCCATTAACCATAATTATCTCGTGTTACAGGATGGGATAGGATGAGCCAGATAATTATATTATCTAAGTATTCCATTTATTTGTATTCACACCTTTTCTAGAAAAGCTGTTTTTGCGAATTAATTGCACACCTCAGAAGCACTGGATAAAAATTAATAAACAAGTGTAAAATGGACGGCGTTATCGCACAGGGCAATCTCGTAAGGACAACATTTTGTTTGACGGTGTAATTTCGGGGTTTTAGCATTATAATGAGCAAAGGCTTGGACATTTTAGAAGTGTTATGCTATGTTATAAAAAAATGGAATAACTAGTGATTCAGACTATACTATGCCACACTTACCTACTGCTGATGACCACAAGATTGGTTTTGTGAGATATAAAACCCATACTCCGCCCTCTTACTTCCAAAGTCAACTTTTAAAAAATTTTATATATCGCGCTAACATATATTTTAACATATGTCATATTATACGGTTAAGAAAGTCTTTACCTTACTATCACTAGATGCATTTTTTTTTTTTCAGTTTACAAACCGGTGCAAACGTATAAAAATTATAATGCGCATTTACGTACTAGTTACACAAATGCTATATTAATAAAATATCTTCAACCACATCATCGCTTACCATCAGGTGAGATAGAGATGAGCGAGCCGATCCTGAATAAAAAAAACGAAAAATATGGAAATAAAAGAAAATATAAACTAAAATAATATTAGCTAAAAATGTATTTTACCAAAAATATATGAATATATTATGTATTTTATTATTATTCCATTTATTTAATTTATATACATATCAATAATATTTTTTTATATTATAGGTGAGACGGTACTTCACGCCGGAACAGCGACTAAACCTCTATCAAGCGCAAGTTCGGTCGTGTATGGAGTACTGCTCTCATCTCTGGGACGGATCTGCCAAATACCAGCTTGATGCACTTGAGTCTATAGAGAAACGGGCCAAAAGGCTCATCGGTAACGAGAAACCGGTCGAGACAAGGCTCCAGAGCCTAGAACATCGGCGACGTGTTACAAGCCTGTCAGTTTGCTATCGGTTACATTTCGGGGAGTGTGCGATGGAATTGCACAGTCTTATTCCGCCAAGCCCGTTCCATCATCGGACTACAAGACAAACGGCGATGCGCCATCGTTACATGGTGGACATCCCAACCATGCGCACGAAACGTTTTGGGAATACTTTAATTGTGCGTACGGTTAAGGAATGGAATTCCCTGCCGGAGTCTGTGTTTCCTGATAGTTATAACCTGGGAGTCTTTAAGTCAAGAGTGAATAGGTTACTTCTAGGCAAGCGTGCTTCATCTACGATCACGAGGTGAGATTATGGTCAAACGCAAGCCTATCAACTATAGAAAAAAAATACAGATAATAGTAGCCCACTGGTATCGGGAACAGGGTCCAAGCTACCGGTGGTCAAAGTTCTTGAGAAAGGAACCTTGTCACAATACGTGCCGTTTCCAAAAGTACAGCTTTCTGGATCAAGCATTATTATCATTTCATTTATTACATTATACATTATTATTCCTTTATTCCTTACTATATACATGTAAATTATATATTTAAATAATCCTATAAAAAAAAAACATTTAAAAATAGTAGCCCACCGGTATCGGGAATAGGGTCCAAGCTACGGGCGGTCAGGTTCCAGAGAGTGGAACCTCCTAACAATACGCGCCATGTCTAGGAGTACCGCTTTATTATTATTAGTACATATATATTCTTTCGATAATGACATTTATTTTTAACCCAAAGGTTGACTGGTAGACAAAGTCTTGTTGCAATAAGTCCACCCATGTACCACTAAATGTTATACCTACTCGTTTAGTAAGCCCACATAAATCTTCTTTCAACATTTGCATGTGAACATATCTCCATGAAGCAGTGAGCTCCATGAACTAAAGCAAGTGCACCGACTTAACGCGAATAAATGAATCTAAATGGACACTCCGCGGGCTGATTGCATCGCGGTCGTGCATTAGGCACTGAAAGAAAAATAAATGAAAACTATAGCAAGGATGCCATTCCTAATTAACACCGTAGCTAGAACATTACCTAGACAATTGAGTTTCTTTGGCGAGAAAACCTTTCGACAAAAAAATACAATGTAATGTTCAGTGTATACTTAGTTTCTTGATTCAAGTTGAATATTTCAGCGCTTTAGTTCATGAATATCCTTAGCAAATTCATTTTGTGTTATTATTTTCAAGGGTCTGTAAAATATCGCTGTATGTAATAATTGTCTAAGGATTTATTTTCATTTCCCATAGTATATCTAGATATTTTTATGTCGAAATCAATCAAAATCAATAATATTTTATTTCACATAGACCTACATGGGCACTTATAAAACGTCAGAAGTTAGTGCACTGTTCGGAATTGGTCGTTTCCTGAGGAGAACCTGCAAGAAACTCCACGGATACTCTTTTAAAAAATTATTGATATTCACAATCAGTTAAAACAGCGTAAGTGTTGCCATAAAAATACTGGTCGAATGGCAATAAAGATATTTAATTGTATACCAAAGGTTATAAGAGAACTGCGCACCAGCTTATTTCAAAAGCATCGTAGAGCATGGCTTATTGAAAATTGTTTTTATACCATTAAGGAATTTTTGGCTTTAAGGACATAGGGAAATATTGTATGACATGATAATTTAAGCTATTGAAATTTTTGTAATTTAATTTCTTTGGTTGTAATTTAAATAGAAGGCATTTATAAAATTTATACTTATTCATTTGACATTAATATTTTGAAATTTATTGACTTTTTGACATTGGAATTTTATTGTTTTGTTTAATTGCATCACTTCATTTATTAAACTGATATTATTACAAAATTTGCATGCCAAATCTAGTTGGCGAAATATGTAGAACTATTGTGTATCTGTTATAATATCTGTAAAATACCATATTTCTGGCAAAGAAATGAATCTAATCTAATCTTTGCAAAATAGGTACAGTTTTTTTAGGTAAAGAGCCCTAAAAGACCAACGTTTAATTAAAATTTGTAAAAATATAGGTATTGCTCATGAACTTCCCATAATTTCCAAGTATTTAATTCCTATCTTAAGATTGTAATTTGCATTAATAATCTAAATTTCACATGTAACTCAAATGAATATTGTGAACAATATAAAGAATTAAATGAGGCGTTATTTTGCAAACAAAACATGATATACAAATATTTCTAGATACTAGATTTTAAAAGAATTTTGACTAAATTGTGAACAATAATCATCCATCTGTCTGTCAAGCACAATAAAGTTAATTTTATTACTGCTTGTAAAGGGGTGGCTTAATAATTACCTACTCTTTTCACAGCCAGTTTTTTATTGCCTTTGTACTAACCGAATTTTGTAATATTAAAGAGAATTTTGTACGAATAATGTCATGTTTGTTAAGGGTACACGTAATTAATGCTTTTAATTAGATGTGCGTTGGCTAAGGTAATATGTAAATATTTACATCGTGTTCACGTTAATTCAAAAGATGTGTAGTTACACATTTTTAGTCACCTTATATTCTAAATAATTTCCTCCGACCTCGACTTAGCCCCTCTCAATTGGGCACGTCACAATAGTGGCGGTAAGCCCCTTCTTTGCGGAGAGGCTAACGAGGCGTCAAGGCGTCCTCACCTTCCGCTCAATGGACACGGTTGTTTCGGGAGTTACTTGTGTCGGATTTGGCGAGAGGAAACGCCCGGGTGTCACCACTGCGAGGATCGCCCTGAGGACAAGGCGGAACACACAGTGGAGGTTTGCCCCGCTTGGGCAGAGCCCCACCGTGTCCTCGTAGGAGCGGTAGGCGGCGACCTCTGGCTGCCGGCCCTTGTTCAATCTATGTTCCGAAGCGAGAAGGCATGGGAAGCTGTCCTCTTTCTGCGAAGCAGTTATGCAAGCGAAGGAGGTGGTATGACGCGTGAGTGAGAGGTGGGTCTCAAGACCCTCACAGCCCTTGCATCCCAGCCGCCGCAGGAGACGTTCCAGGCATCGGGAGTCGCAGAGTGACTCCTAGCCGCTGTAAGCGTGGGCCTGCGGGCTGTGAGCAATGGGCAGCGTCGCGCGACTAAAACTTGGCCCATATAGTAGCCGCGTCGTGTTCCACGCGCGCCTCAAAGAGTGTCAGCACAATTGTCGGGGCCCACAAGGGGGCCGTTGCCTGCCGGGGTTGCGGAATTGTTCGAAAGAGTTACCACGGCCTTGGACCACGAAGGGCATATGAAGGAACACGGATGTGTTTTAGTCAGTATTAGTCATTGGATGATTTCCCATCCTTAAAAAAAGCCCCTCTCAATGAAGTTATCAGTTATTGCTGATTGTTTATTGACATAATTCGTGTTATTGGTAGTCATGACGATGGAGTCAACAGGAGTGGAACAAGTACCCTTAAAAAGGACTTAGGAACGAAGGACTCGTATAAGACAACTCCCATAAAATAACAGGAGCATAAAAAGTTTATCATCAACTATGCATAAATATACTACAAAAAACTTGTCCCACCGCAAAATTAACTCCAGTTATTTTTTTTTTAAGTTGTATGATGGATTAACAGAGTCATTTATCTCACAAACACAGTCAGTTAGACTTATAATATTGTTTCCATGCTGAAATAAACGGCCACACGCAGTACAATCGCAAATTTTAGTATCCTTTCCGAGTAAACAGTATTATACTTTCGTAACTTAATTAGTTACATCGTATTTATTAAATGGCTTTATCTATTCATTCGTGACCTCAGTGAAGACTTTATTTTTCTGTAAAATGTACAAAGTATTAGTACATATACAACGTGTAACGGAAACCCCATATCTATCCAAAAGAGCTGAAGACAACCTCTGGTATGGAGTCTCTATGCACAGTTTCAGCACAAAATAACTGACACAAAGAATTGATACCAAATTATTGGTTTCATATATTTCTTGAATACTAATCATAACAAACGTATCACAGCACTACGAGGGTCAATAACTTTCCACGTCACTTGCCAATAACACGATAATTTATTCGTTCTCCTTAATTTGAAAAATTCGGTCTCTGGTATCAGTGTATTGGAATTTGTAATAAGTTCTACACACGTAGACTTAGGATTACAAAACCCTTGCCATATCGTTTGTTATCATCCAAAGAAGCCATGCACTTGGTATGTATATACCCTTTAAATTACACGTTGTAGACTTAGACAAAGCTTACACAACGACTGCACGTATATACGTTTATTATAAAAAATTAGCTACATATTTATACAGAACAAAGACAAACACTATAGCTGTATTAATGAGAATGTAATTAATTATAATGAAAATTAAATTTTCCGATATTACATGTTATATCCAAAGGAAAACTAGACTTACACTGCATCTTTGGTCGAGTGGCTGAGAGTTTAATTCCCAGGTCAGGCAAAAAGAGTTATTGGATTTTCTGTAATGAAGTTTTCGACCCGGAGTTGGGAAGTTGGCGGTGTGATACCCCCGTGCCTCACAAAGCACATTAAGCCTTTGGTCCCGGCTGTCACTTGAACATATTTTTTTTTTTTTTTTTATTAAAAATAGGTTCGCGTTTGACCACCAACTCACCTGATGGTAAGTGATGATGTGGTCGAAGATGGAGCACGCTTACCTAAAAGTAACCTATTCACTCTTGACTTAAGGTGATACGTAAAAAATAAGACATAGCTCGAGGGGCGTAGCTTAACGGAAGACGCGGGGAGCACCCCCGCTAGAATACATTGCAAACTCGAGCGCACGCTCGCGGTGAGTTTGCGATGTAGTTTGTGTGTTTTGATGTTTTAGAATAGAGAAGGCACGGAGTCGCCAAAATCAAATACATTTCTTTTTAATCTGAATTAAACTAACTTATTCATTATATTGTTAGGTATTTAGTGTTTTACTTTATTTAAGAATGACAAAAAATAATATAACGTGTGTAAATGAACAGACCGTAACAGTAAATGATCATATTGACCTAAGAAAAAGAACTACTAGTGTAGTAACCAAATTCTTACTATGATTTTATTTAATTAATTTACTTAAAATGAGTAGTAACAAAAAGTTGCTTCAAAACTACGCTTTTTAACACGCTTTTATTAGGTCGACCTGTATGTAACTAACTATGTAATGGAATCTAAGGCAACTACTTTAACCATCTTCCAAGGGTCGTAGCGTAATGAAAATTAGCAACTGTATGTAGTTCTGATGACAATACAATAATATGGTACTGTCGAACTGATCTGATGATGGAGCCGGAAGATATGAACTGGAACTTCATGATGGAAAATCATATCATAGCTGTTTTGGATTTCTTAGAAAAGTCTTGTAATGAACTTTGACCACGATTAGGTTTCAAGGTCTGATGATGAAGCCGGAAGATAGGCAGTGGCATTCCATGATGGAATATCGTATCATAGTCGTGTTTGTACTTGTGAGAAAAGCCACGTAATGGACTTTGAACACGATCAGGTTTCAAACAGGATCAGGTTTCAGGATAACAAACCTAAAGAAAATCCGTTATCGGTTTTCTTAACCTTTTTGTCAACTTTTTGTGATGTCACTTTCAAATCCTCTGGGGTGATTGACCGTTTAATTGTTCACTACTCGTGGGAATAATATAAAAAAAGAAACAGCAACACAAAGAAAACGGAGGCTACAAAAAAAAAGGAAAAGCGCGAACAAATTTTTTGTTTTTACGTGCACTTATAAAAGCGTGTTTTTCTAGTGATTTTTAAACTATTAATTTATTATTAATTAATTAAAGATTATTCATCCAATTAAATTTTTTGATGGATATTTTCTTGGAATACATGTCTCTCGCCTTCATTTAATATTTCATCAGAGACATTTCCCCCGCGTGTTTTATTTTCTTTGTTTGTATCCTTGCCCCTATTTTTATTAATTACATATTCTGGATCACGGATCTCTCATGTACCGAGGACCTACCAGTCATATCATTATTGTCAATCTCTATTTCATATGGTAGAGGCTCATCATCTTCACTGACCTCTTTGTTAGTTAATGATTGACTTTCTAAAGTATTGTATATACCTACTTTGTATTTAATTATTTCTTTTTTCGTTTTTTGATCTTTTATATTTTTATTATTATGAATGTGAGCAATATGTAGGTTATTATTTATTTTTATGTTATTTTCATTATAATTTATAGTTGATGTATGGCTGTTTGAGTATTTGTCTTACCTACCCAAATGTCCTTACTTTGATACTGTTCGTCAGATCGTTGAGCTCCTTAAGTTCAAAGTTGAGCTACACGATAACTGACAAATGTTTGCACTCTGGATGGTCCGCTCAAATTTGTGACTTATCGTACTTATAATAATTGAAAGTAATCTGATTATGATATGATTCTACAATGCTCCTAATTTAAGAAATCTACACTAATATTATAAAGCAGTAAAGTTTGTTTCTTTGAATGCGCTAATCTTTGAAAGTACTGGGTGGATTAAGATAAAATTTGGTATTGAAGTAGGCTGAAGCTTGAGAAGTGTGATAGGCTTCTTTTTACCCAACTGCTAGTTTGTAAAGTCTTTGCATATTTTCCTTCAATATAAGATAAGATAAGATGAAATTTATTTGTACATAAGAAAAGACACGTAATACATAAAAGAAAAACAGTAGGTTGTACAGCAAATCTAAAAATTAGTGTCAGATTTCCGGCACCTAAACTAGGTACGCAGACCTGTATCTTAGGAGTCGGAGATATTTCGGCATTGGCAATAAATAACACGACCGTGACATTTCTGTTACAATATTTCTGTTGTCAACAGCAAAAGAAGGTTGTGTGTGTGTTTATGAGTGTCTGGAAGGTTTGTGTGTGAGTAGGTGTGTGTATATGCGTGTGTGGGCGACGGTGTGATTATGTGTGAATGAGAGATAGTATGATTCCATAGGAGTATAAATAAATTTAAGTTTCGATACACAATATTTTTTCTGCTTCGTCATAAGATAAATGAAGTAGCCAGTTCTTAAGTTTTTTTTAATTCGTGAGTGGTGAGTCTATAAATGGAAATAATTTTATTAATTTTGTTATAAATACGTGAACTTTGTGCTAAAAATTGACGACTTGCAAATGCATATCGACAAGGGATTGCTTTGCATACTGGAAAACCTTTGCGCCTTTGAAGTAGGTTTTTATTTAGAGGAAGAGTACGGTGTCTTCGCTGGATAGAACGGAGGATATATAGCTGTCTGACTGTGAGGATTTGTGCGTCAGAATATAGCTGGTCAGTAGAGAAGTCTCTTGGTTTAAAGAGCATCACTTTCAGTACTGCTCGTTGTCAGTTATGTTTAATTTTTAAATAATTTATAAATATTTGATATTTAATAACAGGGCTTTACCTATGAATTCGCTGTTTTGCCGTACTGGCAATTTCAAATTATAATATTAAATCATATACTGTCCTCTTAATCTGTATCATGGATACTGTGGAGTTTTTTTTGCCGGTTTTTCTCCCTAGAAAACGACCAATTTCAAACCATGCACTAACTTCTGACGTATTGTAAGTGCCCATGTGGGCCTATGTGAAATAAATATGTTGAGTTTGAGTTCGATAATCATATTGTTTTGGCTAATAATTATAATTTCAAATTAATTTTATTTTATAATTTGGAATTCTTGTTTCAAAGTTTGGCATAACCGTGCCCCTTGTACCTACGGCCCACAACCTCAACGACGTTTACAAAACGAACTCTAAAAATGAATGCACCACCCGTTATTAGTTTGCTCGTGTCCGATCTGGAAATTTCGACCTGAAAAATGAACCCTTTGGTTGTCGATGACGAATTAAAGGCGATTGTGGGAGCTGATGACACCCAATCTGCGGCTGAATTAGAAGCAGCTTTCAACGCTAGTATCAAAACAATATTGGTTTACTTGCGTCAAATTGGCAAGGTAAAAAAGCTTGACGTCTGCCCCACGAATTCAGTGATCATCACCGCGAAGGACGCATCGAGACGTACCTTGCACTGCTTAACAGGCACACAAACGAAATAATTTTGTTGCCTGCGGTGAAAAATGGATCCTGTTTGACAATCGTAAGCGAAATTGGTTAGATCCTGGATTAGCATCTAAACGTTTTCCTAAACGAAAACTGACCCCTAGAAAAGTGATGGTCCCTGTTTGGTGGTCTAACCCTGGTGTAATGAGTTATCTACCAAACAGGATGAGCATTACTGCAGAACTGAACACAATTATGGAGAAGCTCGCACATCTCCAACCAGCTTTGGTCAATCGCTCGGCTCCGCTGCTCTTGCACGACAACGCGCGTCCTCATACTACACAGCAGACGGTCTACAAGTTACAAGAGCTGGTGTTGGAAGTTCTCCGCCATCTGTCGTACTCACTAGACCTTGCACCTACAGACTTCTACTTTTTCCTGAATTCTAAACTTCTCGGAAAAAAATCAACATCATAGAGGCAGTAAAAATGCCTTTGCAGAATTTGTTGCCTCCCGTCCAACTGATTTCTTCAAGAAGGGTATCAATAAGCTACCAGTGCGTTGGAAAAGATGCATCGATTGCATGGGTGATTACTTTGATAAATAGAAATAAAATATATAGAAAAAAACACGATGACTGATTTCATGAATAACGGCAATATCATTGGTAATGACTTTCAGTATTAATATACCAGACGTACTACAGGGCACCATCCTCACTTGGTCAATATACCACTTTGTCATACTATGTAATTCTCCTCTACATTTATTGTGCGCACTTTGTCGGTCGGACTTCGGTCGGACTTCGACCGGTCTTCGAATCGGTTTGGAACTCTCTGTCGGCTTCTGTGTTCTTTTCTACATATGACCCGTCTGCCACCTTTAAAGTAAGAGTGAAAAATCTCCGGCAGATGCCTTGCCACCACGAATTTTGGCCCTGGCAACGCACTTTCTTTCTATTTCATTAAGAAAAAAGCAGAAGAAAAATATTAGTTTAGTCCTGTCAAATTAAGATATTCCATAGACAATTTTAGACTCGATTAAAAAATTGGTTACTAAAATACGTCAATTTACGTCAGGCGCTGACTAATTTGACAGAAATAAACTAATATTTTCTGTCCTTTTATAATGAAATAGTAAGAAAAAGATGCACTGAACTTTAGTTTAGTTTGTGAACAAGACAATCCGCGCCAATGTATTTCTTTCTATCTTAATAGGAAATAAACAGTTTACTGACTAATTTTTTTCCAAGAAGTTAGTAGATAGACACTGTTGATCATCCAAATTTAAAAATTATAATGGCGACTCTAATCTTCTGTTTTCCGAATCACATGTAATATTCGAGGTCTGCTCCGGCGCTGTGATTTTGTCTCTGTAAAATAAAACTGGTATGTAAATATTAAAAAATAGGGAACCCTCATAGTTCGTCATGTCTGTCCGTGCGTCCGTTCGTATGTCACAGCCATTTTATTCCGAAGCTATTAGGACTATACATGTGAAACTTGGTAGGTAGATGTATTCTGTAAACCGCTTTCAGATTTTATAAAAAAAATATTTAAAATAAAGGGGGGCTCACCATACATGGAACTGAAACTGAAAAAATTTTTTTTTTCATGAAACCTATGTGTGTGTGGTATCTATAGACAGGTCTATAAAAATGACATAGGGGTTTCTGAAACTACTTTTTATAAAGTCAATCGTTTAAAAGATATACGCTCCCAAAGTGGTAGAATGTGTACCTCCCCCCCCCCCCCCCGCCCTCTAACTTCTGTAATAATGGAATGAAAATCTAAAAAAATATATGTCTGTAGATCTTAATGTATACTTTCAAAATGTATAATTGGTTTGAACGAGATCGGGTCAGCATTTTTGTGATACAACATATTTTCTAAAACCGCAAATATAACTTTGTAATTCATACAAACACTATGAAAAACAAAGTTATTTGGCGTAGTTGTAAAAAATGTAAATAACTTAGTTTTAAGAAATTTGTAAGGTTTTGTTTTTCGTCAAGTAAATATACATATTATGTTATATTATATTATAATAGTTACTACGAAACCCTTCATGGGCGAGTCTGACTCGCACTTGGCCAATTATTTTCCGTCATTTTACGAGCATGATCCCTCAGGCGTTCCAAATGTTGGTTTTTAGGGTTCCGTAGCCGAATGGCAAAAAACGGAACCCTTATAGTTTCGACATGTCTGTCCGTCTGTCTGTCTGTCCGTCCGTCCGTATGTCACAGCCATTTTATTCCGAAACTATTAAGACTATACATGTAAAACTTGATAGATAGATGTATTCTGTGAACCGCTTTGCGATTTTAAGATAAAATTTAAAAAATATTTAAAATAAAGGGGGCTCCTCATACATGGAACTGAAACTGAAAATATTTTTTTTCATGAAACCTATACGTGTGTGGTATCTATAGACAGGTCTTTAAAAATGACATTAAGGTTTCTAAAATTACTTTTTCATAAAGTTAATCGTTTAACAGATATACGCTTCCAAAGTGGTAAAATGTGTGTCCCCCCTCTAACTTCTATAATAATGAAGTGAAAAATCTAAAAAAAAACATATGTTGTAGATCTTAATGTAAACTTTCAACCAAAATTAGTTTGAACGAGATCGAGTCAACATTCTTTGAGATACAGTATATTTTCTAAAACCGCAAATATAACTTTGTAATTCATACAAACACTGTGAAAAACAAAGTTATTTGGCGTAGTTGTAAAAATTGTAAATAAGCTACTTTTAAGAAATTTGTAAGGTTTTTGGTATTTTTTTTCAAATAAATATATTAAGTATATTATATTTATTATAGTTACTACGGAACCCTTCATGGGCGAGTCCAACTCGCACTTGGCCAATTTTTTCACCTTTCGTTGTCTTTTATACTTATTCCCCATATCGGTAAACTAATGTTATATAAACATTGTTCACTTGTCAAATATAGATAAATAAAATCAGAAAACAAGACTAAACAATAACTATTTCGATAAAAAATTATAATCACGGTTGCGGGAGGAATCGACACAGGTCTATCACTGACAAAGGCCGCAGGCGAACTGGGCGGGCATAAGAAAGTGACAGAGTCTATAACTTCCACGTGCGAAAAAAAGAGAGCGCAACAATACGCTGGAACCAAAATAAAACAACGTAAGCGCCAAACCAAATAAAAATTGTTTAAAAATAAATTAAGCTATGTATCAAAACATATTTTCAGTCAGAGTTTTCAATTACCTATTATGCACATTTTGAATGTAATTTTGAAATGAAATTCCTTAGGATTTTAGAATTATAGTGAATAATAAAAAAGAATAGAGGTCTTTTCGGAATCAAATTCGACGGAGCAAATTTAACCCAATTGCGTTTTCCTTCGGTCAAAGTATTAATGAAATAGTCAATAATCATTTTACCAAAAATTAAATCCATACTTGCTGGAATAGTGAAATAAATGGTGACGAAAAAACCCCTAATTTATTTTGGTATCGCCTTAAAGACTCCTAGGTTATATCTATCGGGAAACACAGACTCCGGCAGGGAATTCCACTCCTTAGCCGTACGCACAATGAAGGTATTCCCAAAACGTTTTGTGCGTATGGGTGGGATGTCCACCAAGTAACGATGGCGCTTCGCCGTTTGTCTCGTAGTCCGATGATGGAACGGGCTTGGTGGAATTAAATTGTGTAATTCCATCGCACACTCCCCGAAATGTAACCGATAGAAAACCGATAGACTTGCAACTCGTCGTCGATGTTCAAGGCTCTGGAGCTTTGATTCGAACAGTGCATCGTTGCCAATGAGTCTCTTGGCCCGCTTCTCGATAGACTCAAGCGCGTCCAGTTGGTATTTAGCAGATCCATCCCAAAGATGAGAGCAGTAGTCCATACACGACCGAACCTGGGCTTGATAGAGATTGAGCAACTGTTCGGTAAATCTGTAAATCTGATACCCAGTTACTGGGTTGTGGAGGTCAGATAGGCAGTCGCTCCATGTAGAACACTAATACAGAGCTGTATCTGGTTAGACTGGAAGCCGAACTCAACATAGTTGGGAAAAAGGCGAAGCAGATGTTGACTTGTTACATATTGTTCATATACGCAAAGCTTGTTCATTAAGTTTTGATAGCTGTGCCCCGCGGTTTAACCCGCGTTAATTTGATAACAATCCTACTAAAAATATATTCCATTACTTTAAGATTACTACTAAGTTCTAATCTTGACACGCCTGTTTCGCCTTTCGCTAGAGACTGGAAAGGTGCCGAAAGCATGGAAGCTGGCTAACGCACAGCCTGTACCCAAAAAGGGCAGTCGTGCTGACCCTGCCAACTACAGGCCTATTTCAGTCAGGTCCATACTCTGTAAGAGTATGGAGCGTGTACTTAATAGTAAGCTCCTGGCATACCTAGAAGCCAACGACATCCTCAGTGACCGGCAATACGGCTTTCGCAAAAACCGGTCAACTGGGGATCTTCTAGCGTATGCCATTCATATCTGGAGTGAGGCCATTGAGAGGCAAGGGGAAGCACTTGCTGTTTCCCTTGACATCTCCAAGGCTTTTGACAGGGTCTGGCACGATAGCCTTATTTCTAAGCTTCCTTCTTTCGGTTTACCCACTCAACTTTGCGTTTGGATTGAAGACTTCCTGAGGGATCGGTCCATTCGAGTGGTCATTGATGGCTGCTCGTCTCGCCAATTGGCAATTAATTTCGTCGGTCGGTGGGTCTGTTCTCTCAGCAACTTTATTCTTGCTGCACATTAACGATCTGCTAATGCCCGGTACCTTTGGGTATGCAGACGACAGCACAGATTCTGAGAGATATGTGTCCAGCGCGTGAGCTGGTGGGTCACAGATCCAGTCTCTCCGTGAGGACATGGTCGGGCGCTTGAACTTGACCTTGAAGGCTGTCTCCGAATGGGGCGATGCCAACCTGGTCAAGTTTAATGCAGCTAAGACCCAGGCGTGTCTCTTCTCCGCGAAAAGGAGCCAATTTGAACCGGCTCCTACTTTCCGAGGTGTAACTGTGCCGATAACCGACCGTATCGAGCTTCTGGGGGTAACATTAACTTCTACCCTCAATTTTGGCCCGTTTATCGAGGCTAGGGCTCAACTAGCATCAAAAAGTTGGGAATCCTAGCAAACGTGAGACGGTACTTCACACCCGAACAGTTGCTCAATCTCTATCAAGCCCAGGTTCGGTCGTGTATGGAGTACTGCTCTCATCTTTGGGATGGATCTGCTAAATACCAACTAGACGCGCTTGAGTCTATCGAGAAGCGGTCCAAGAGACTCATTGGCAACGATGCACTGGTCGAATCAAAGCTCCAGAGCCTTGAACATCGACGACGAGTTGCAAGTCTATCGGTTTTCTATCGGTTACATTTCGGGGAGTGTGCGATGGAATTACACAATCTAATTCCACCAAGCCCGTTCCATCATTGGACAACGAGACAAACGGCGAAGCGCCATCGTTACATGGTGGACATCCCACCCATACGCACCAAACGTTTTGGGAATACCTTCATTGTGCGTACGGCTAAGGAGTGGAATTCCCTGCCGGAGTCTGTGTTTCCCGATAGCTATAACCTAAGAGTCTTTAAGTCAAGAGTGAATAGGTTACTTTTAGGTAAGCGTGCTCCATCTTCGACCACATCATCACTTACCATCAGGTGAGATGGTGGTCAAACGCGAACCTATTCTAAATAAAAAAAAAAAAAAAGTTCTTTTTCGTAGCGTATGTATGATCCAGCCCATAAACTATCTGAACGCCAGAAAAAATAGCGAACCGTTGCTCCGTTTTAATTGTAAAAAAGGACAAACAATATTTTTATGTATGATATAGTACTATATTTGCTTATACCCAAAGCATTTAATATTATCATTTATGATATCCCACCTACATAACATTATTAGGTATGCATTGTTGTCATTTACTCGTAATGTTTCGGCATACACTTGAAAAGCGGCCAAGCGGTAGTAGGACTCGCACATGAAGGGTTCTGCAGTAGTAAGCGTAGCGCAAAATCATGTTGTTTTTCATAAATGAAAAAATACATTTACGGTTTTTTACAATGTGCTACATCTCAAAAACTACTGACTCTATGTCATTCAAAACAGCCGTTGAAAGTTTTTAATTATTAAGGTCAGCATAATTGTATATATTTTTCACTTTCTCATTAATTTTTAAAGTTTTTAAAGCTATCTTTGAGAACAAAATTAGTCAAGTGCATGACAGACTCGCCCATGAAGGGTTCCGTAGTAAGTACTCAAAATAACTTTGTTTTTCATAGTGTTTGTATGGAATGCAAACTTGTATTTGCGGTTTATGAAAATGTGTTTTATCTCAAAAACTGTTAACTCTATCTCGTTCAAACTAAGTTTCATTGAAATTTTTAATTAAGATCTACAACATGTATTTTTTTTTAGATTTTCTACTCTATTATTATAAAAGTTTGAGGGGGGTTGTTCGGTCCGACGTGAAACAGAACGCACCTTTTGGCCGGCAACATTAATTATCTGTGGACTTGACATAACCTCTCTGACTTGACAGATTGACTTTGCTTGCTTCGAAAAAATGCCGGTCGTCGGAACCCTGTTGAGTTAATTATTTGGTAAAATATTGTTGGATTCGCCTGTCGAGACCGATAATTGGGTCGCGAATTATCTAATTGTTGAAGTGTATTCCCCGTTTGCCGAAAAACCCCGGGATATTGTTGAATCGTACGCCGCCTTGTCGTCGGTTGGCCTGGCACGCGGAATTTGTTGTAAATCGAATTGGATCTCGCGAGATATGAACAGATTAATTGTGTTCAGTGATTGATTGAACTTTGTAATCTCGGATTAACAAGAATCCAGTGATATTTCTCGGAACACATCGCCTTATTGTCTACCACGCGTAGCGCGCGCTTGCTGGAAACGAGTTGGGTGTGATGCTGGTCGGGACGGCGCCATCTGAAGATCGACGCCTTGTGACCGTCCTAGAACCCGTAACTTACATCACACGTTACAATTACTCACCTCATATCACATACAAACCACACTTAGGGCGTGACCTTTGAAGGTCGAACTTGGCGTCCCCAGCACTCAGGTTAGTGGTACATTTTGTTTTTATTGTTGTAGGCCGAAGCCTAGTAGAGGCAGGCCATTGTGTAACCCTGTTTATAGTATTGAAAACAACGGTAGTCTCCACGTATCGTGGAAAAGTTCCGGACACGTCCAGTTACCGTTGGCTGGCCTATTGCAGTCCTGATCAGGGGTGGTAAAATTTAAGTGTATGTCTCTTAAATAAATGACTTTAAGAAAAAGTGGTCTTAGAAACCTCCATATCATTTTTAAAGACTTGTCTATAAACACATTTATAGGTTTGATGAAAACAAAAAATAGGTTCAGTTCTACATATGGGGTAAAATTCAGGGGGGCTCTCTTAATTTTATATATTTTTTTATTTTTGTTTTACATCGGAAAGCAGTTCATAGAATGAAAAAAATGAAAAAAAAAATGAAAAATATTTATTATTTATACCAAGAACTTCATGTACAATGATTTGTATTTGGAGCCTCCTTTTAGGCAAACAATGCCTGTGTTAGGAGACTCCGCTCTTCCATATCTTAGAAACTACATAATTATACATTTAAAAATTTAAAAGTGTTTATATATATATATTTGTTACATAAAAGTTAATTACATCTTCGTTTATTATGGTGCGTATGGCGTGTGCGTAAGATGAAGTGTGGTTTGATGTGATGAGATGTGGGACGGTGTGTAGTGTGGTTTGGAGTGGTGTGGTGTGGTGTGGTGAGGTTTAGCGTGGTATGGTGTAGCGTCGTGTGATGTGGCCTGTTGTAGCGTGGTGTAATGTGGTGAGTTGTAGAATAGTAGTGTGTTGTGTGTAGTAGAGTGGGGTGTGATTATGTTACTCGTGATATATCAGAAGACCTTCTGTATCCTCATAAGTGAGCGACTCTATCCAGTTTTTAATCATTTTTTTACAGTCATAGTGGTTTCTGTCGTGTACATATATGTTTTTATTAATCCTGTTGTATAGTTGAGCTGAGAGATAGAAATATTGTCTGCTTGCAAATTTGGTTTTACATTGAGGAACTTCTGCAATTATATCCTTTCTTCTTTTATGTTTTTTGTTCTTATTATATGGAAGGGTTTTATGTTTTTTTTGTAACGTTTGTGTTATGTAAAGTTTCCTAACTGAGAGTAAATGGCTGGTTTCGTATAGATTTTTAGTTGAGTGTCTTTTGTTTTTAAAATACATAACTTTAATTAGTGCCCGTTGTGCACGTTCCACATCCATAAACCTAGTTTTAGCTGCGCCACCCCAGATAGGGATACAATACAAAAGTATAGACTGGGCTAAAGCAATATAAATTTCGTTTAGAAGGTTCCTAGGTCGCTTATTATCACTCCTGAACATTTTAGTCGGGGCCACGTATCTTAGTGTTTTAAATATCCAGGTAAGCTTTCTAACCCTACCGATCACATGCTCAAGATGAGGGTACCAGGACAGAAACTGGTCAACCATCACGCCTAGGTATTTAGTCTTAGAGACTCTATTAAGGCACGGACAGTCACAGCTTACACTGTCAATATGTCCACATATGTGGACTTTCAAATTGAGGTCTTCACTGGGCTGTGTCCGGTTACTAACACTGAAACATATGTAGTTAGTCTTGGTTGTGTTCAGTGTTAGCAAATTGGTTTTCAGCCAATCAGCTATGTAGGCAATCCCAACCTCTGCACTCAACTTAACATCTTGCCATGAATTACCAGTAAATACAATAGCAGTATCATCGGCGTACGCAAATACCCTTGCATTTCGTAACTTAATATTGCACAAATCATTAATGTATAATAAGAAGAGGGTAGGGCCTAAAACACTGCCCTGGGGTACGCCATATGTTACCTCTGCTTCATCGCTTATGTATTGACCAATCTTTACTTTTTGCTTTCTGTTAGACAGGTAATCTGTGAGTAAACTGAGGGCAGTACCTCTTATTCCAGCTTTTTGTAATTTGTTCACAAGGATAGGGACAGAGACGGTGTCAAATGCTTTTTTGAGATCTAAGAACATTGTCAGGCATTTGTTTCCCTTATCAAGTTGCTCGATTATCTGCGAAGTTAATGCTGTTGCAGCATCTTCGGTACTTACAGCCCGTCTGAAGCCAAATTGTGAAGGAGATAATAAGTTGAATTTGTTGAGAAATTTAGTAAGTCTAGAGTTTATTATTTTTTCGAGAACTTTTGATAAGGCTGGTAAGACCGAGATAGGTCTATAATTATTGACATCATCTCTGTCCCCCCCCTTGTGAACTGGGGTTATAATAGACTGCTTTAGGAGAGCTGGGAAGACGCCCAGCTGGAGACAGAGATTTGCAAGGTGGGTTATCACAGGAACGACTTCCTTTCTTACAAACTTTAAAAATTTCGTTGAAATGTTGTCCCAACCCGGGGCACTATCAGACTTTAAATTCATCAGAATACTGCTCACTTCAGCTTCGTCAGTGTCTAATAATACAAAACTGTTAAGCTGAGATGTATCTGGCTGAGTAGGGGTATGGACATTATTTATGCTTGGTGGAATTTGGTTGGCTAGCTGTTTTCCGATATTTGCAAAAAAATCATTAATATAGTTTATTGAGTCATGAGGGGTAGGTTTTACATTTAACAATCCAGAGTTTTCACTTTTTTTATTATTAGAGTACTAGATATTTTTTATGTTTTTCCAGAGACTTTTATTATTATTTACCGATTTTGCAAGTAGGTCTCGTTCATATTTCCTTTTTAGTTTCTTTATTAGATTATTGCAGTAGTTCCTATATCTAGTGTAAGTTATTTTTAGTATATCATTGTAGGGGTCATTGCGGCTCTGTTTTTGTAGATTATTTCGGTTTTTGATACAGCGAAGTATACCCAAAGTTACCCATGGCTTCAAAATCCGTTTACTATTCGGAATTTTTTTCGAGGTAGTGTTGTCATTAATAATAGAAGTTAAAGTATATATAAAAGTACTAATTAATAAGTCTGGGTCATCACAAAATAGTAAATCAGATAGTTTTGTCTCCTGTAGATCTTTTAGAGCTTGGTCGTAATTTAGTGTAGTGGTAGTTTTTTTTGCCGTATAAATATTTTTTAATTTTGTAAGAGATAGGAATGTGGTGTAATGGTCAGTGATAGTAGAGTTTAAGATAGCTATAGAGGCAGAAAACTTCTTTTTGTTTATGTTTAACATGAAGTGGTCAAGGCAGTTTTGTTCCCTGGTGGCAAGTGTATGTCCAGGCAGTATACCGAAAAGAGATAGCATATTTAGATAACTAACTCTGTTCTTGTGATCTTGAGATGACTCGGTCTCTCTAGCTTTAATGTTAATGTTTATATCTCCAGCTATAATGGTGTTTTTCTGAGACGATTTTATGTCAAGTTCAGTACTAAGAGAGTCAATGAATCTTTCAGTATTAGAGTTAGAAGGTGAACGGTAGATACAATATACATTGCTACCTAGAACATCCAGCCGTAGGCAGGATGCTTGGTCGAGCTGTATTTCCTCAACTCTGTGCTTTATAGAACCTTTTACATATACAACCACCCCATCGTTCTGGTTAAGTTGTCGAGTTGTCATATAGGAATGGTAATTGTTTATTTGCGGAATAGGCTTATTAGAGCTTAGTCTGCATTCTGTCAGGATAACTATATCTATTTCGAGCTTAAGTGTAGACAAATTGATCATAAAATCATCAAAGTTGCGATATATACTTCGTATATTTTGTGAAATAATAGTAAGGTCATTTTTGTTTATTAAAACGTGTTTGTGGAGTTCTGAGTAATCGCAAGCAATAGAACGAGCAATGTCAATCTTGTCTAATTCAGATACAGTTTGTAAAATATTATCCATTAAAACAGAGCGAATCCAGGATGAGTGTATTTATCAAGAAAGTGGCTATTTCAATATACTTAGATAGTAGAATACCATTGACTGTAATCATGATTAAAATATGAGTTTTTCGTGATGAATATGTATTTGTTGTGTAACTTCTGGTGTTTGAATAAATCAGTGGGTTTATATATTGTAGATATGTGTTGAGATTTTGTGTGTTTGTATGTGTGGAAATGATGAGGTTGTGTACAGAGTGAATAGATGTATTAATAACATTAACAAAAAAGCTTAAGGAACTAGGCAAAGTATTATAAGTAAATGGGCAAAACAGTACCAAAAGTAGGTCAGCTGGCATGACTAGAATAATCAATAATATTAAAGATTTAACAATATCGTGAAAGTACACTATAGGATTATAGGAAAATAGTCATTTTTCTAGCAAGAGTTTGTGTACCTGTTCTTCACTTCGAATAACTATAGTTGGAGAAGTTTCATTTTTCTTCGTGTAGACTTTGCCATAGGCTGTCCAGCAAAACTTGTAGGCTCCAGACTTGGTTAGTTCACGTGCCAGGAAGTGGAGACGGGAACCTTTGGCGGTCAGATGTTCCGATATAAAGACTGGTGTATCTTCGTGAGTTTTAAAACCCATATGTTTACAGGATAGTTTGTTTTTATGCTTTATGTTAAATGATTTTGCCATTTTTAGAATTTCAGTTTTCAGGATTGTGGAGCCCGTTTCTACGACAATAGGCGTATTTCTTTTTTCAGCTGTTATCCCGCGTACTCTATAGATGTCTTTTATATCGTATTGTTTAATGCTGCACTCCAAGGTTTTAAACAGACACATGGTCATTTCAATAAGATCTTCTTTTGTCTCATCTTTTTTCCTAGGTACGTTTTTTATTACCAGATTACTTTTTCGGCTTCCCGTTTGCAACTCTTCAATTTTATTTTCTAGGATAGTGATATATTTAATATCTTCTCTAGTCTGGCTTTCAAGCTGGGTAATTTTCTCTCGTAACTCCTCGTTTTGTGCGGAAAGAAATGTAATTGAGCTCTCTATGTTTATATTCGATTTTTGAATCTCAGTTAGGGTTGTATTTAATGCCAATATATCTTTACCCTGTTTTTCAGTGAAGGTCGATAGCATTATTTTCATCTCTTCTTTGAAGTCGTCTAGTTGTTGAGCAAGAGAAACCTCCAAGTATTCCCTGCCTCTTTTAGCGCGCCGAAATACATAGTTAGGTGATGTTTTTTCCGTTCCCGCACTGCTAATTTCCGTATCCGAAAACGATTTATTCATCTGTGAAGTCATATTTGATACAGAGCAATCAGAGTTTATGTAGAGCAAAACACAAAGTGCGCACTGCTTATACCATAGAAGCGCAATCGTGAGCGTGTAATAGCCGCGGCAGAATAATGTTATTGTAGCTAGATATGTGAGTCACTGCACCCAGCCGTAGCGCACGAGTGTTACAATGACGATACACACAAGAGGAATGCACTTGAGCTGGCGCAGCAGTGACAGGAATCCTGTCACAAGATGTATCCTTAGGCGTGAGCTACGCTGTCACAGTGAATTCTACTCACGTGAAGATGTATCTGTCCCTGTCTTGCGCGGAGTGTTTTCGCTCGCCGGTGGTGAAAGGGCGCGTCCTTGAGCGTAAGTTATGCGGTCACAGTGAAGAATATATATCGTTCTTTGTCTTGCACGGGATGTTCTCGCTCGCTGGGCGCTCCGTATCCACGGTGCTATGCGCTCCTGGTACCTCACTTGATTTATTTGACACTATTTTTTGATATTTTTGATTTAATTAAAAATTTACTGAGTATTTTCGTAGACACGTCTGTACTGCACAGAGTCCGAAAGGGAAGAGGAAAAAAGAAAACATCAAATCAAATCAAAAAGAATACATCTACCTATCCGGTTTCACATGTTTACTCCTAATAGATTCGGAATAAAATGACTGTGACATACGGAGTGACAGGCAGACAGATTGACAGGCGGACAGACAGACATGACGAATCTATAAGGGTTTCGTTTTTTAACATTTGGCTATGGAACCCTAAAAATGGGTTTAAGAACCTCAATGTCATTTTTAAAGACTTATCTATAACCACCCCGCAATTATAGGTTTCATGAAGAAAATGTTGTTTAGTTTCAGTGCCATGTATGGGGAGCCTTCCTTAATTTTTTTATCTATACTTATAATAAATCTGTAGAGAGGTCAATTCTGTACATGAAATATATTTCCAAAATAACTATCAGGGGGTGATTAAGGATCGATACTCATGCCAAAAATGCAATCAGTTAAATTTTTGTCTGTCTGTCTGTCTGTCTGTATAACCGTTATAGAAACAAAAACTACTCGACGGATTTTAACGAAACTTGGTACAATTATTTTTCATACTCCTGAGCGGGTTATAGTGTACTTTTCATCACGCTACAATCAATAGGAGCAGAGCAGTGAAGGGAAATGTTGGGAAAACGGGAGAAGTTACTCCATTTTTTAAGCTTCCGTCGCGAGTGCAACCTTAATGGTTAAAGCTACATAAATCATTTCATGACGGAAATGTTCTCCTTAAAATTATATAAAAAATATCCCACGACAGCATATGTCTAACTTTTATGGTTGACTCACAATAACACGTGTAACTCCCGATAGCTTAGCAGTTCGAAGCTTTCTGATTATAATATTTGTCTACTCTTACGTTTATAACACTCTCAGTCACCCCTAATTGAAAAAGTTAACATTATTAACTATTCCATAAAAAAATTGGCCAAGTGCGAGTCAGACTCGCCCATGAAGGGTTCCGTAGTAACTATAATATAATATGCAAATTTATTTGACGAAAAAAAAACCTTACAAATTTCTTAAAACTAGCTTATTTACATTTTTTACAACTGCGCCAAATAAATCTGTTTTGAAAAAAAACCTTAAAAATTTCTTAAAACTGGCTTTTTTACATTTTTTACAACTGCGCCGAATAAATTTGTTTTTCATAGTGTTTGTATGAATTACAAAGTTATATTTGCGGTTTTAGAAAATATGCTGTATCTCAAAAACTGCTGAACTGATTTCGTTAAAACTAATTTTGGTTGAAAGTTTATATTAAGATCTACAGACACATATATTTTTTAGATTTTTCACTCCATTATTATAGAAGTTAGAGGTTGTGTCCGCCACACACACATTTTACCACTTTGGAAGCTTATATCTTTTAAACGATTGACTTTATGGAAAAGTGGTTTTAGAAACCCCGATGTCGTTTTTAAAGAACTGTCTATAGATACCACACATGCATCGATATCATGAAAAAAAATATTTTCAGGTTTAGTTCCATGTATGGGGAGCCCCCCTTTATTTTAAATATTTTTTATTTTTTTTCTCAAAATCGGAAAGCGGTTCACAGAATACATCTACCTATCAAGTTTCACATGTATAGTCCTAATAGTTTCGGAATAAAATTGCTGTGACAGACGGACGGACGGACAGACAGACAGACATGACGAAACTATAAAGATTCCGTTTTTTGCCATTCGGCTACGAAACCGTAAAAAGAATCATATAAATCGGTATAGAAACACCAAAGTTATACATGAAATACGCTTATAATAATAAGCCATCGCGCGTGAATACTGAATCATGCTATAAGGATTATTTTTGAGAACGGTCGCCGCGCTCGACGCGTCTCGCGGTCGAAGCGTTCTCTAGGTACTTAAGCCTCATGTGAACGTGATCTAAACAATATTACCAATACATTAACTTACGCTGATGGAGTCGCGGGCACAGCTATATTGTATCATTACGCTAAGGCCAATAGGAGCGGAGCGCCAATGAAGAATGCTTCAAAATCGGGGTTAAATTTAACGTTAGCCCAAAGCAACTATTCCACGCGGACGAAGTCGCGGGCAAAAGCTAGTTATTGTATAAAAATCGTGAAGCGGTTCACAAAATACATCTACCTACCAAGTTTCAACTCTATGGTCTTAATAACACAGACGGACAGACATTCAGATAATTATGAAGAATTTATAACGGTTCCGATGTTTGCCATTCGGCTACGGAACGCTAAAAATGAGCAAGACAGACAGCGTTTATGCAAATAACAATACACAACTATTTGTGATATACTGTTATGACATGGGAGCTCTTGGCTAAATAATAACAGGCTAATAGGTCGATCTTGAAGGTTAAGCAACACTTGCTGAGGTCGTATGTAGGTAGTAGGTGGATGGGTAACCATTTAATCAATAAATTATTTAAACCAAAATATAGCCTATGTTACTTGCCTGGTAATATAATTTAATATAGTCGATGGAGTAGTTTTCAGTATAGGTTATATGCGTTACGATACGCGTATTGCATGTTTACTCTTGGTTACTTAAAAATTAAGTGTCCAAATCGAATGAATTTAAAAGTATGTTGCTGCTACATAAATACTCTTGATGATATAACTATTTATTTGGATCAGAATTAATATTGCGTTACGAATGTAATCAACTTTTGCTTCTAACAGCGATCTTTTTTTTTGTAAAATTTTAATAATTGCTATCTTAGTTAAGTAGCTGAGACAGTTAGATATATTCCCTCGTGGACTTTTTTGTAGGTACTCATCACATATCACATCATTTTTATATAGCATCAATAGGGGGCTAGCTTTAAAATTTACAGGTTTCCGATACTAATTTATCATCCCCAATTCGAGAGAGTTGAATTGGGGAGGATAATCGCGATGATTTTTCAATAACGCTGAGACATGTTATTATTAATTAACAACTAAAAGGCTACATACAGATTTTCATGGTTTGAACTAAAAAACTAACGGGTTTCCCATTTATGCTTTCATCCCCTATTTTACACCCAGAGGAGTTAATTTTGAAACTGTGAAACACGTGATTTTTATTTTTAACCAAACTGTCATCTACCAATTTTCATGGTTTATACTACAAAAATGTCGATTTTCCATTCAAACTTTCATCCCTTATTTAATTCCTTTAGGGGTTGAATTTCGAAAAACACTGAAACACGTGGTTCTTTATTTTTACTCAGAATAATAACTACCAATTTTCATGGTTTATACTTCAAAAATGACGATTTTTCATACAAACATTCATCCCCTATTTAACTCTTTAAGGATTGAATTTCGAAAAACTCTGAACACGTGGTTTGTAATTTTAACTCAGAATGATAACTACCAAGTCTCACGGTTTAAACTTCAAAATGTCGATTTTTTATAAAAACTTTCATCTCATATTTAACTCCCTTAGGGATTGAATTTCAAAAAATCCTTCCTTATTCCTTGTCTACATTATAAAAGGAACCTTTGTGCAAAATTTCAGATTTCTAGGTCTAAGGGTTTGGGCTGGGCGTTGATATGTTAGTCAGTCAACGTCAAAAAGTTAAGCAACGCTTTCCTAGGTTAGTACGTGGATGGGTAGCCGCCTTAGCATACCGAACTTCCTCTATGCCTCGGAATCGGACTTGGTTGTGAAGATCAGAAAGGCTATCTCAATACTGATACTCGGATATACGGTTGGACTGAAAGCCAGCGCTGGGTGTCTTTCGCCCAGTAAATGCTGAGTTGGTAACCCTTTCGGTCGAATATGCTCAGTGCGGTTTGTTATTATCTTGATGTTGCAAGTTTCTATTGTAATTATTGTGTATCTGTACTCGAATAAGTCTATTTCAATTCTATTCTACATAGTTGAAAAAAAGCTATGCATATGATTTTATTGTGTTCGTGTGGAATACCGAATCATCTAATTAAGAGGAGTGTGGAATTATTGTAGCAGTAACGGTTTGCGAATCCTAAACCGTATCATAAGCTAGATCAATAAATCATTTACAATCATTATTCCCGTAAGGTTGAAGTAATATATTGTGGCGAGAGAATAAAGATTATGATTATAAAGAATTTCAACAGTCTACTACGAGACACTGGAGTTTAGTTTAACAGAACTGCGATGCGATGACTTGGAGATTTTTATTCTGTCCAAATTAATTATAACCATGAAAATATAATTTAAATTTTTCCGTATCTAATTATATTATTGTACGTACCTGACACTTATGTGCACCTAATCGAAAACAATTAGTCAATAAAGCTGCAACTTGACACGGATTCTCTAAAAGAGTCAATAAAGGCTTAGGCACAAACACTTACTTTGCTATCATATTGTATGTAGCTATAATTAGTTTAAATCACGAACAAGATTAATATTCCGTGTCGAAATATTTTCAAAAAGATGTTAATTCAACAAATATGTACGGAGACATATTTTGTGGAGTTTGGCGCTTGTTTAGGGCACCATCAATCAACGTCGCACCACAGATAACTGAAGAAGAATCTATAGAACGGTGAGACATTGGTATACTGTCGTCCTCGCTAACACTAGCCCGTATTGTGTGCTCGTTTTAATTACACTGCGATGCATGGACAGTTTTCCTTTTAGATTGCTTGACTTTGTGCCACAAAAACTATAAAAACTGTTGGTATTGTGGTCTCAATTTCACTGGATCTATTGAAATTATTTTTGCAGTATACCAAACACTTTTTTACTTGTACAATCATCCAGAATTATAACTATAGTGAATCTAAATTTTATATATTTCAGCATTAAGATCTAAAACTAAAAACTCCAATTTCGCTTTATTGCTTCGTTCAGAAAGACAAATGACACAAATTTTTTGACAAATATTTGAATTTCAAACTACATATATTTGTAACCACGAAAAACTTTAACCAAAAAATATGGAATCACATTCAGATTATAAATCGTCAACGCTGTTAGGCTAACATTTATATCGACAGCGTGTTCAAAATCAAATGTATAAAAATGAAAAACGTCCGCAAAGGCGGACGTATTAAATTTTATAAGGTGTAAAATTTTGTAACACGCTCAAGTCGGCCATGAAACGTGATGAATTAGTCCTTTACCACCGTAACGTGTCCGATTAACTTAGTTAAAGTTCACAAAGGAAATGGTCCCTCTCTTTGGCCCTCAGTACAACCGCACTTACTATATTAGTTAGTCCTATTGACTTGACGGGGATTAGCCAGATTAAATGTCAATTTTGACGGTTCAACTATAGATTCTTTGAGCTTTCTAAATACCTGATTCAAGTTTAAAACTAAGTAGATTAGATAGATATATAAATTTCTAGATTTTATAGGTATACATATATGTATAGGATATACATGCAACAATTTACCGATTTCTAGTAGTGAAAATCGTATCAAAATCTGTAGTGTGGTTTTAAAAAACGGTCATATCGTTTTATTTAAACGTTTTTTTTTTTAATTTTTTAAACTATTATAGTCACTAATAGTATCATTAAATCTTAAATCAGGATATTTACAAGTTTTGTTTAGTTTATACAGAGAGCATATAACCAGTATTTGAGTTTATACTACCTACATAGCGTTTAGAATAACTTAATCTCCTACTGCGGTTTCTCAGTTTACACGCACAGTTGAGCGCCTTTCAACCTTGGGGAACCATAAGTCAAAGCCTAAAGAGAAAATATGTTCGCTAGCTAAATAAGCAGTGAAGAGAACCTTTTAATAAAATGCCAGTATCAAGATTGCTTGTCATGAAAGCCAACGCAACTTCCCAATCGCAAGTCATAGTTTTTAGGTTGTTTTCTCAGCATTATTTATGAGTCTTTCATGACGAAAGTAGGCGGACGCCAATTAGCTTTTTTCAGGTATCCGTTACGGAATACAAAAGGGCTTTTGTTCATAATGTTCTTCGCAAAAATTACGTTAAACAAAGACTCGTCAATACGCTACTGTTTACCTATTTATCTTTGCTATTGTTTGTTTCTGGCATGGGGTTAGAAGGACTATTTTTGCCAAACATCGGAAGTTTGTTATTTTTCTAATTTCCGGGAAATTAGAAAGGTAACAGGAATCACACCTGTGATTAGGGCTATTATTGATATCGATAATAATTTCGGAATGAGAATGGCTCTGGGTGATTTAGCGTCTAATGCATGAAATAAACCCATAGCTACGGAGCTTGAATAGTTTAGGTTGTTACTTGATGAACATAACTCAGTATAAATTATACCGCTTTCTCGTTACAGTATTTACGTTTTAGTAAATAGATTAACATTTCTCGTTTCATTTATACTAACGAAAATGTTTTCATGATGGCGCTGAAACCTGGTGATCAAAACAGCAATAATATTTCTAGTTGTATTGCGATAGACGAATTTAGACTCAGAGGATGTTATATCTCCTATGTTGTCCAACGACGAAGAACACTCAGATTTTTTAATACTAGGGTAACTCAAAACGGGAACCGATCCAGTGCGTATCGCATCTACATCAAGCGAATCCCATAGCTCATCGGTCCATTTTGTGAGAATGTTTCAACGCCATACATATGCTGATTTGATCTTTCTAAAATGCTTTTATTTAGCTATTCACAGTTACCTCCACCTACATAAGAGTAAAGTTTTTAAAACCTAATTATACGTGCATATCACACAACTCATCTGCATGCGACTGCGTTGCATCCGACCAGCCTAACTGAACGGGGTTCCGGCAATCGATAGTGGGATAAATATTGAACTTGCCAGTAAACAAGCATACCAGTCAGTGACGAACGGCGGGGCACACATGTAGGTACCTACTTGCATAGGTAATGATTGTGCCTATTATTGGCATTTGGAGAGGACCAGTTTAAAAGTGAACTTCACTTTATTATGGTAAACACTTCCTAGAAAATAACATTGTGGTGGAGGTACGTTCAGCAGTGGACGTTTTATAAAACTATGAAAAACATGTTCTATTTGAAAAGTCTCATTTTATACGTTTCATCTTATGCAGATGAAAACAACAATACCCATGTTCATTCTTGCTTCTATATGCCGAGATGACTTTTAAAGCTAACGTATTATTGAGAACTATAAATTTGATTCTTTATTATATTGGGAAAACAGTAAAACAATTCGTGTATTCAAACTTTGACTAGACACCAGCAAACTACATGAATTATTTTTATTACGCAATATAATCAGGATTAGATTTGCGTTATAAATGCCAATTAGACAGGCCTGTTGGCCTAGTGGTCAGTGGCCCTGACTGCTATGCGCAAGGTCGTGGGTTCGATTCCCACCCAGGACAATGTTTGTGGATGAGCACGATCATTTGTTCTTGATCTGGGTGTAATTTATCTATACCTAATATGTATGTATTTAGAAATATATATGTATAATTATCAGTTGTCTAGTACTCTTAGCTCAAGCTCTGCTTAGTTTGGTACTAGATGGCGTTGTGTGAAAGTTGTGGTATAGTATTATTATTATCATTTATTACATTTTATATACATATTATTTACATTTTAAATATTCCTTTAAAAACAAAAAACATTTAAAAATATAAAAAAAGAAAAATAATATTATTATTACCCGCTTTTACCCGACTACATAATTATGTAGGAGTCAGCTTCCAGTCTAACTGGATGCAACAGAGTACCAGTGTTTTACATACTTATCTTACCTCCCAGTCTAACCATGGTAACTGAGTAACACGATACCCCTTGTCAAGACTCGTGTCATTTTTTTGGCTTCTAACTACCCGTACCAACTGTCCAAGATGTTGAAATGACAGCTGGGACTAGTGACTTAACGCGTTTTTCGAGGCACAGAGGAATTTCAATATATTACAATGGTCACCCATTCATGTTCCGATCTCGCCAAGCGTTGTTTAAACTTAAAGATCGAATCATGCGGTTGTTATTATGAAGCCAGTTACACCCGCGCACGAGATTATGACGGGAAGTTAATATAATAATACTCATTTATTTAAACAGTAGGTAACTAAATCGCTGTCGTACAAAATGAAATTGTTGAAGTTATTTTCATTCATTCTTAGTATAAGAATGTTATTGACAGTTGCGTCGGACTTTACATTTTTAAATTTTTATCTCCAGCATTTTCCCATGGGTTTTCTTTGTCTCAAAAAACTTTTTTGCAAAAAATAAAACCGACTTCCATATCAAAACACTACAAAGCCAAAAATAATTTTAATTTCGGTAGTCGGTGTTATTGGTTTTGCATTTTCTTTTTTTTCACACCGCCTTCCGAAATTAAAATTATTTTTGGCTTTGTTGTGTTTTGATATGGAAGTCGGTTTTATTTTTTGCAAAAAAGTTTTTATTTTCGCGCTTTTTAGTGGGTCAGTGAATTTTCCAAATCGGTTCGTAAATGACGGAGTTATGCGCGAACAAAAAACGCAATGCAGAGTTAATGAAAAGATCATCAACGTAAAAATTTTTTTAGACTTTTGTTGATTTTTCAGAAACGGCTTATCCGATTTCGATAATATTTTCAAGGGACCATTTGGAAAGTATACCCTTTTCAACAAAAAAATAATTTGTCAATTCGGTTGGCCAGCGACGGAGCTATGCCCGAACAAACATAAAAAAAAATAAACAAACATCCGAATTGAGAACCTCCTCCTTTTTTAGAAGTCGGTTAAAAAGGCTAGCGGTTATGTCAATCTCCGGACTTTGACATTCACGAGGGATCCCACACTTACAAACTTTGGCACTTTCTCAAGGAAACATTTTTTTCTACCAACAAAGTTGTATGCATTGCTTGTATACAAGGTGTAACAGAATAAGCGCAACACCTCAGACACCCCAATTAGAATATTAAATTATAATTCTAAAACAACATCCCTAACTAAATAAATTGAAACCAAACCTAGACACTTTTTATAAAATAGTTATCCTTACGAAACGCAAAACGTATGTGCGTCATACAATCAGAGTTGGGCATTATTTGAATAAATTGTTATCTGAATATTTATTCGAATAAAAATTTATTCGCATTAAAATTATTCGCGAATAATTCCATTTTAAGTTAAATGAAAGATTTTTCCGTCAAAATTTAACAACTATGTTTTATGACGGAAAACGATTCAGAAGCTGAGTCTGAACTAACTATCTTTCAGGAATTGCGTTTATTCTGTTACACATTGTACAGGAGCATACAACCCATGGTTGACAGATGGCATACTGCAGAGAATTTGGGATACTCGAATTGCGTTATAAATTCCAATTTATAATTTATCACCATAAACTTTTTTGAAATTCCTGATAGTATCTGTAGAAAGTACTGCTCGATGCTATGGTGACCTAACACTACTTTCTCGTATAGATAAGATATGGTATATTTGATAAAAGTTAAAGTCTTCAATTAAAAGGAAAATAGTTATATTCAAACACTGTAAGGAATTACACGGTAAACTGGTATACTATGTAACTTAACTTATTGGTAAAATGGTAATGGTTTTCTTGAGTGCCTGGTGTCTCCAAAGAGATCTGATCGCGAACTGACTGATATTTTTGTGATCGAGCGAATGTGCATACTTGCGATCGATGCAATTATGCATTTTCGCTGAGTGTTCGATTAAAGTTCGAACATATTCCCAAGAGCGAGAAAAAATGCGGGATGAAAGCTAACATTACGATAAGGTATATAAAATACATGCCAACAATAAAACACATTTTGCTTAAGTAATCTTACCAAGTATAACATCTAAAATAAAAACATAATTCATGCATAATAAAAGCTGAATAAAGGCATAATGATCTACTTAAATAATTACAATTGTTAAAAAAC
Organism: Tholera decimalis; assembly: GCA_943138885.2. NCBI lineage: Eukaryota > Metazoa > Arthropoda > Insecta > Lepidoptera > Noctuidae > Tholera > Tholera decimalis. Next base: position 22,162,498 of record OW964562.2, read on the forward strand.
ATTAAATTAGATTTAAAGTTAAACTATCGAGTCTTCCACAGTAAAGGCGGTATTTTGATTGCCCGAGTCTTTATTTTTGTTCCGTTTGAATGCATTATAGTTTGTGCTAGGCCAGCGTTTGGCATAATTGTCTAAACAGAACCCGATTTCACTTTTATTATTTAGATCCGTTGCACTGAGCGCTTCACTATAAATGTCTCTTCTGGTTTCGGTGTCAGCGGATCCGCTGCTAACTCCTGCTCATGGCGACTCTCGCTGCGGCGTCGAGGTTTGGGAAGCGGTGGGGTCACCGCAGTCTCGTGGCGGCGGGATCCCTCGCCACGTTGCCTGGCGGCAGCCTTGCGGCACAGGCGACATCGCCCAGTTCTCCACATCCAGACTGCTGCCACGCATAGAGCGATCGACAATAACACGTAGCAAATTACGTACTGGTGGACATCATGGGGCGATATATCCTCTATTTCCAGATCGCTTTTCTTTAGTTTTTCTATTGCTTCCCCAAGACTGTTCATAGATATGGTTAAGTTTCCGTCGTCACTTTGCTTTTCGTCAGGGATTTTTATGTTAACCAAGTGGTTGATTTGATCGAATTCAGGCATGTAAATTGATGGTGAGACGTTCATATGGTTGGATTGGTGACGAATCGAATATAATGAGAAGTCCTTGCCTTTGATGACGCACTCTTGACCTATGCCAATGACTCCGGCTTGGCTCAGCTGACGAACTGTTACGTGATCGCCACATATTATTTTTATTGTGTAGGTGTCACAACAAAAGTATAAGTGCTGAGAAGTCAAATGTAATTCAATCCATATATTGGAGCAGTTAGATTTTTCAACTTTGCATTTGTTGGTTTCTGAGTTTTTGTCGCAAAGACTTTAATCATTTTTTAGGTCTAGAATTGGTTTCAGCAACTGACATATATAAGTGGGTCCATGGTGTAGACATGCTGTTAGTTCACCTGTGGACATGCTAAAGTAGGAATCTTTCTTTAGGTTGACTGCTAGATATTCGGAGACTGGTATTATTCTTGTCATACGGGTGTTTGTTTGGTGCGGTATAGGTACTATCTTATACAATTTGAAACTTTCTCTGGACACAAGTGGGAAAGTAACTTCAATTATAACATATTTTTGCGTAGCTCTGGCTTTGACTTTCAGTAGTTTGTAAAGATACTGAAGATCAGTGTCTACATTAGTAATTGGTAGTGTGAGATCTCCTGGCATCTGGCCGTATATGGTTTGGAGTTCACGTTTAAGTTGCGTTGGTGGCAGTAAATGTATACTAATTTGACCGTGGAAGATGTCTGTTAATGCATCGAGCAACGTGTCTTGAAGTCGCCTTAATCCTTGCAGCAAGCCGTTTCCCGACATAGCTAATAATGTAAATTCATTAGTGTATGAAATATTTTGAATGTTACGCTGGAGAATGCTCGCATTTTCTCGCAAATCCATTAGCTTTTTGTTTATTAATTTGTGCTGTTTGTTTACAGTAATCTCCATTTTCTTCATAAGGTTGAACTCTGCTTCAATTATAGAAGTTTGGTTTTTCCATAAATTAGAAAGATGTTTCTCGTTGCGATGTATGGTTTCGATGTTCCTTTTCATATTGGTTTGCGAAACGTGAGTCCAACACTCCGAATAAGTCATTCGCTAGATACCCGACACCGTCGATTAAACCTCGTCGGTGCCGACCCGTCTGCCCTGTAGCGCGTCGCCGTCTAGCGTAGACATCGAAATGCTGTGACAGCAAAAGTTCATTGTAGTATTCGAATTCCTGGTAATCGTGGCGGGCTTGCTCTACGATCATATTACAATGGTTTTGTGTTTCAATAATTGCACATAATTGTTCTTGATAATTAGCTATCTTTTTATATGTGCTTATGCCCATCCAATAGGGTTCCATGTCGTAGTACATGACTAATGCCCATTTGTCCCTGATTAATTGTACTTTTGAAATAGGGTCAAAATAAAGCGTCTGGTTGCTTGGAAATGGTTTTATGTCGTCTGAACCGTATGTTGGAAAAATTAGCATAAGAAAACTCAGCAAAACAGTCAATATTTTTGATCATGGTGGTCTTTTTCTTTCTGGTAATTTCGTAGATGGTTTTGTATGTTGTTTTGATTCCGTTACATTATTTTGGTTAACGGGCAAAACTGAGAGTTTCACAATGGGACGTTTCATGACCCCATTCTATGTTTTTAATGAAACCGCTCTGGTTAGACCATCGTTTCCTGGATGCGTGTCGAGCACACGTCCAAGAGCCCATTTTCCTGGAGGTAGATTCTCGTCATGAATCACTACTAAATCTCCAATATCGATATTTTTCTGTGGTTCCGCCCATTTATTCCTAGATGAGAGTTGTACAAAGTACTCAGTCTTCCATCGTTTCCAAAGATCATGAAATAATTTGTTGGTTAGATGCCATCTAGTTCTAGCATCTTGCTCTGTTTCTATTATAGTAGTTCCTGGTCTTCCTGATAAGAAATGAGCTGGTATGAGAAAGTTTACATCATCGGGATCCTCGGATATCGCACAAAAAGGTCGAGAATTGAGGCAAGCTTCTAGTCTGGCTAATAATGTGGTGTATTCTTCGAAGGTTAGTCTTTGTTGACCGATGACCCTCTTGAGATGGTGTTTTAGACTGCGTACTGCTCGCTCCCATAGACCGCCGGCGTTGGGCCAGCTAGGTACGTTGAAGTGCCATTCTATACCCATTTCCGTTATCTCCGTTATGAAACTTTCACTGAATACTTCCTGAAGCTGGTTAAATTCTTCCTGCATCATCCTATTCGCTCCCACGAAGTTAGTGCCATTGTCACTGTATATATGTCGTGGTGCCCCTTTTCTGGCTGCCATTCTGGTTAGAGCTGCCAAAAAGGCGGAGCTGCTCAGATCTGACACGAGTTTTAGATTGTGGCGTAGTGGTTTAGATGGAGTAAATAATAAAAGAAGACCACAGGTTACAGCATTTATTTTAAAAGGGGGGTGGGTTCGGTTCACATAGGGTTCCCTCACTGGTCGAAGGTATAGAATGGTAATGCCCTGGGCTCAGGCCGCGACGCACGCAGACCGGCGGGCAGATCCCGTAGCAAGCAGCTCGCGCGCAGACGGGCGCAGAGGTTATGCGGGCAGGCCACACAATAGCGCGCAGACGGGCGCAGAGGTTATGCGGGCAGGCCACACAATAGCGCGCAGACAGTCACAGAGGCTGCGTGACACCCGTCGAGCGGCGGACGTAGAGGTGGTTGATAGTAGAAATCCAAGGCAGTAGAAACGAAGGAGAAGGAGAAAAAAACCCTGGAATCACACGAAGGGTGCTTCCGTAAGCGTGGTGCAGGAATCGTGAGCGCCAGCGATGCGTGCGTCTCCCAGCCGTAAGCCCCACGGAACAGTACCCGGGAAAATGGATGGGAAACTCACCATCGCGGCGGTTCACAAAGGTTAAATAGAGATAAGCGTGCGCATACCGCGTGCAACGATATAAAACGTAACCGCGTGCAAGGCGTTTAAGCTCGTAGCTGCTATGACACTGCAGAAAAGTAATACTGCGGCATGCGGACGCTTCACAATTTAGAAACACTAGTGGAAAACAGATGACAATGAAATAGCATAGTTATGATCTCGACAGAAGCCATCTTGACAACCGGGCAATTATATTAATTTACAAACACTGCAGATTATGGTGAAATAAGAGGATTACAATTTGGCAAGATGGAGAGAAAATGGCAGATACGATGAGCACTTACCCTTGGCACAGAGGGGTTTCTATATAAGTTACTTGCAACAGTAGGCGGCGAGAAAAGAAGCTTCGCGCACTAGAGATTAGAATTTATAGCTGGTCACTACTGCATAAGTGTTGTCACTCCGTGAAACCATAGACATTAGAGATTAGTGTGGTAGTCGACTTCTAGTTTAATCGACTACAACGCTACAGTACCCCGCCTGTTAGCGAAGGATTTTCCCTAGGATAAATCCGCTAGAAGGCCTAAACCACTATTACTGACTACCTATACGTTCATACATCCCATTCATGTGCTTCCATACTATTAAACATTCATCCATCCATTCTAAGTCCATCCCTGACTTGGAAGTAGTCCTAAGTCAGTGACGTACAATCACATACGAGAGGTAAGCTAATTATAGAGTAGTTTAACTCGAGACAGTCAGTAGGAAAAACAGCAAGATAAAGCAAGTGTATCTCCATAGGGTTAGGTAACCTTGGTGGACTGTTGCAGGCTATAGGTAATGTTAGGTTTCAAAGCAAGAAGTAAGTTCATCGTTGAATATTAAATCATCAAGGTTCCAACAACAATTTAATAATAAGTTAAGGTTCTATTTTATGTTTAGGTTTAAAATTAAATTTTGTTAAAGTTCAAAGCTAAGAGTATTTAAAAAAAAATAAAAAATTTTTTTTTTTTTGAAAAGGTAAAAAAAAATTTTTGTTAAAGTTAAATAAAAAAAATTTTTTTTTTGGTGATGGTCCATGTATATGTTCAAATTGGTTTAAGTTTCTTTACTGGAATACGCATCATATGTAGAAGTCCATTCGAGTGAGTTTACGAACGTGAGTGTAATTTATAAGAAATAAATCAAGTCCATATTCATACTGTTGCGAGAATATCCGCACGTTATAGACGAAATTCTAAAAGACAAGTATCCAAGGTTGGCAACTACGTCGAGATGTCAAAGTCAGTACGTAAACGTCAAAAATATAATATGTCAATGATCTTAAGGTTTTACATACTCTTTGGATCTTAAATTAAATAGGTTATGTTATGAATCACGCGGAAATATTTTTTAAGAGAATTTATTAATTTAATTAGGGCAGGCTGAATCTAAGTAATATTCAGGATAGGTTTGCTCAATACCAAAAGGTGTTATGAAGTTAAAGTTAGGTTTCCAGTTTAGTGTTTAGGTAAAAGAAATTAGATAAGTTTGTTGACTAAATGTTGTTGGAATACTTCATGTAGATGCTACTATTAAACGATTAGATGTACCTAGTGCATGTTAGGTTTCGGGTTTAGTGCTTAGATTAAAGTTAGATTGTTACTAGGGTAGAATGGAACATAATTTAACCGTGGTGGTAGAGATACCAGCAGTTATAAAGTTTTATGAATAGTTTAAAAGTTATGTTTTAATCTGGTTTAGGGCCTAGACTAATGTTAGAAATGTTACCAGGGTAGACTGGTATATAGTTTAACTGTGGTGGCAGATCACCAACAGTTTAGTTGAAAACAATACAATGGACTATGCTATATATTGTTTTATGAATAGTTTTAAGGTTAGTAGTGAGAAAGTTTTACAGTTATAATTAGGATATAAAGTTATAGACTACTATGCAAGTAGTTAATGGGTAGGTACGGTATTTGTAAAGAAATCTACCGGCTTGAAGCTGTTTTCAGAACAGTAGGTTTAGGAATTAATGTAAATTAACTAGTGTGCGGACACCCATGTTTCAGGGGGCCGTCTTTAAGACATCCATAAGGACATAATAACATAAATAAAAGTTAAAGGTAGTGTACTATGGAGACTACTCTGCCATGATACTAAAGAATCGCCCTGAGGGCCCACTATGTAGTTTCTCATAGTCACGCCGTAAAGTGAAATAATAAAAGAAATTATGTGTGTAGTGTACATATGTGTGTGTGTGTGTGTGTTCAGCAGAAAGGTGGTAATGGAACTGAAGTTATGTTGGCTTATTGCCATGCAGTCAAGGTATTTAGTTCTATTAAAAGACAAATAAATATAGTTAATTTTAGAATAATAGTTTAGAAACTTTAGTCAGTAGGTTTTAAGTAGGATTACCACACTGCAGGTGGGTGTGAAATATGACACTAGGATAGCTATAACCAGAGTTATAGTTAACTTAGGTAGTTAGGTACTAGTCGACCCTCCACGACCAGTATCTTAGGCGGTCGTGGGTGTGTGTTCCCTTGGCATCGTGTGACCCAGTATGGGGTCAAACACTAGTAGTTAGCTAGGCCTACGGGATGCTCTGTCAGAAACTTTTATAAAGATCTAGACTTGTTAGGTATTTAGCATCCTTTAGGTTATCTAGAATTTCAGAGATATAAGGTAAATTATAAGCATCCTTCTTAGTTACTGAATTTAGCTTGTGACTGTCTAAGCAGAACCACAATTTGCCATCCCATTTAGGTGAGAAGTACAGGTGAAGACCAAGGACTTTCACTTGAAAGTTGAGCGAAGGAATGTTGGTGTGAAACCAGTAACTTCACTAGTTGAGTTATTTAGTGCAAATTGAACAACTGGAATATGTAGATCCCAAGAGCGTTGGTCATTATTATTGTAGGTAGAAACAGCTGTTATGATTGTCTTATTTAGAAGACAATACTTAGAGAAACAGCATGTCAGTACAAAAAGATATGCGTTATGGCGTCTAGAGACAGGCAGAGGGCCAAAAATGTCAATACTGAGCATCTGGAATGGCCGAGAGCATTCTTTAGGTTTCCCCATGACCTCCAGTGGGGCATGGTTTACTTGTTTATGAGCTAGACAGATTTTACATGAAGTTACAGCTTTCACTACGTCACTGTGCATTCCTGGCCAGTAGTAACGAAGAGTTAGTCTTTTATAAGTTTAAAAAAAAATGCCTAGATTCATTATGATTAGATTATATTATATTTATTAGATTGTATTATGTTTATCAGATTGTATTATGTTTATTAGATTTAATATATTTATTAGATTTATTAGATTATATTTCTTATTAGATTTATTAGATTATATTTACTATTATATCTATTAGATTAGATTATATTTAGGATTGGGGTTCTTGTGGCACTTGCTTCAGCCTGCTGACCACTGGCAGAAAGATGTGATGTACTAGGGGTGAGTTTACTCAGGAGAGCATTGTTAATTTGTTTCCTAAAGTCAGTGAATGTGCCCTTTTCACCGCCTCTAATGACGACCTCATATTTCAATTCGGCCTTTCTTAGGTGGATAAATTTGATTGGGTTAGCGCTCATTGTGATCTTTACAATTTATAACAAAACCCTAGTAGCTGACTAGAAATTATATAAAAGTAACAAATTAAAAAAATACAGTAGAAAATATAGTAATTACCCACTACTTACCGCCACGATGTGTGAGTCAGGTAAATAGCGACCAGTGAAGAAAACCTTGTGAACCTTACCGAGTGGGCGCCACTGTGGCGTAGTGGTTTAGATGGAGTAAATAATAAAAGAAGACCACAGGTTACAGCATTTATTTTAAAAGGGGGGTGGGTTCGGTTCACATAGGGTTCCCTCACTGGTCGAAGGTATAGAATGGTACTGCCCTGGGCTCAGGCCGCGACGCACGCAGACCGGCGGGCAGATCCCGTAGCAAGCAGCTCGCGCGCAGACGGGCGCAGAGGTTATGCGGGCAGGCCACACAATAGCGCGCAGACGGGCGCAGAGGTTATGCGGGCAGGCCACACAATAGCGCGCAGACAGTCACAGAGGCTGCGTGACACCCGTCGAGCGGCGGACGTAGAGGTGGTTGATAGTAGAAATCCAAGGCAGTAGAAACGAAGGAGGAGAAAAAAACCCTGGAATCACACGAAGGGTGCTTCCGTAAGCGTGGTGCAGGAATCGTGAGCGCCAGCGATGCGTGCGTCTCCCAGCCGTAAGCCCCACGGAACAGTACCCGGGAAAATGGATGGGAAACTCACCATCGCGGCGGTTCACAAAGGTTAAATAGAGATAAGCGTGCGCATACCGCGTGCAACGATATAAAACGTAACCGCGTGCAAGGCGTTTAAGCTCGTAGCTGCTATGACACTGCAGAAAAGTAATACTGCGGCATGCGGACGCTTCACAATTTAGAAACACTAGTGGAAAACAGATGACAATGAAATAGCATAGTTATGATCTCGACAGAAGCCATCTTGACAACCGGGCAATTATATTAATTTACAAACACTGCAGATTATGGTGAAATAAGAGGATTACAATTTGGCAAGATGGAGAGAAAATGGCAGATACGATGAGCACTTACCCTTGGCACAGAGGGGTTTCTATATAAGTTACTTGCAACAGTAGGCGGCGAGAAAAGAAGCTTCGCGCACTAGAGATTAGAATTTATAGCTGGTCACTACTGCATAAGTGTTGTCACTCCGTGAAACCATAGACATTAGAGATTAGTGTGGTAGTCGACTTCTAGTTTACCATACATACAAAAACTGCTATGTATCCCTTAGTAGTTTTGATTCCTCGTCCTTTGTTAGCCTTGACCTCTACGAAACCTGTGTAATCTACACCGCAGTGATAAAACGCATGTTCTGGATTCACTCTTGGTTCTGGTAAATCTCCCATGAGTTGGTGTTGCCTTACGGGATTATGCTTTCTGCAAGTGACACATTTTCTTATATACTTTTTAGTTGCCATATATCCACCGATAATCCAAAACTGCTGTCGAAGGTTTGCAAACGTTAGACGCGCTCCGCCATGGAAAGTCAACTCATGAGCTTGGCCTATGAGTAATGTGGTTAGCAGATGATCATGTGGTAAGATGATGGGATGTTTCATCTCGAGACTCATGTGGGCATTTTCCAATCTGCCGCCTACTCGTAAAATTCCATGTTCATCTATATTTGGATTTAACTTCAAAATCTTGCTTTTGGAGTGCACTCTTCCGTGTTTGTTTAAATAATTTATGTCGATTGCAAATTCCGCCTGCTGAATGTTTTTAATTATCAGCTGCTTGGCACGGCGAAGCTCGTGTAATTCGAGGTAGGGTCGGCGAACTTGTTTATGCGAGGTAGGCAATCTCAATATCCACGCAAAAATGCGTATGATTTTTGTAATTGAGCTATATTTGTTAATCAAATAATTGATAATTTCGGTAATCGACGATTTTCCTGGTTGGCTAATGACTACCGCGTTGGTTTGTTTTAAAATAGACGGCTTTACTTCTAAATTCGTCTCATAAATGGTTTCGTGGTTCTCTTGGTTCGTGTACGATGGGAGCCATGACGGCCCTTCCCACCATAACTTGTGGTCTTTGAGTTGCCTGACAGTCAAACCACGACTTGCACAGTCAGCTGGATTATCTGTCGTCTTAACATATCGCCAATGTGTTGATGGTATGATTTTGGTGATTGTCGTTACCCGATTTGCTACGAATGGTTTCCAACGGGCTGGATCTCCTTGTATCCATCCTAATACTGCAGTTGAATCAGTCCAACAGTAGACATCCGTAGGGTAATCTGATAAGCAACTTTGGAATTTTTGCATTAGCTGAGCTAGCAGGTGAGCGCCCATTAACTCTAGTCTCGGTATGGATAAGACTTTGCTGAGGGGTGTCAACCTGGCCTTCCCTGCAACTAATGTGATGGTTGTCCCTTCTTTATTTACTACCTTACAGTAGATTAAACACGCGTATGCCTTGTTTGAGGAGTCGCAGAATCCCAACAATTCTATATTTTGTTTTTCTCCCATTCCTAGCCATCTGTTGACCTGCATAGTGTTTATGTCCGTAAATTCTTGTTTCAGTTTAGTCCATTCGGAGCTCATTTTCTTCGGTAGGTGGTCATCCCATTGTAATTTAGATAACCAGACATTTTGAAACAGTAGTTTCATGGTAGTACTTAGGGGAGTTAACCACCCTAATGGATCGAACAGCTTGGAAATGTCCGAAATTAGAGCTCTCTTGGTAATAATTGCAGGAGATTCGGGTTCTATCTTCGAGTTGAAGGTGAAATTATCCCTTTGCGGGTTCCATAAAATACTGCAAACTCTCATGGTCATCGCTTGACATCTCTATCTTCTGGCTTATGTCTTCGTTCTCCCAATATTTGAATAGGTCCTCTGTATTGTTTAGAACTACATTGCATTGGTAATGTGGTTTCATGGAACCGCAGAGTAGCCATCCCAGTTGTGTCTGTTGAGCGATTGGTTGCTCGTCTTTGTCTCCTCTCAAAATACCTCCTAACATTATTTTGCTGTAAACGTCTGCACCTAGAAGCATGTCTACGGGTCTGCTTATATGAAACTCCGGATCGGCCAATTGAATCCCTTGGATATGATTCCACGATGTTGGTTTGGTAAACGTGTTATTTGGCAGTCGTTTTATCAAACTGTTCATAACAATAACGTTCTTCTCGCAAGTAAAATCACTATTTGCAGACTGTAGTGTTACTTGTATCATTCCTTTCGCATTATTTTGTCTTTCACCGACACCAAATATTTGACCTTTAAAATAAGCCCTCTTTAATCCCAATGCTTGGGCTGCCCTTTCATTAATCAAAGATAGTTGTGAACCCTGGTCAACTAAAGCTCTCATCTTGTGCTGAGTTCCATCCGCTCCCGTTACTTTTATGATAGCTGTAGCTAAAAGTATTTCTGACATGTCATCCCAAGACACGTGAGATGACCTAGATGTGCTTTTCTTGGTTGCAACATTGTTGGTGATTTCTTCTGCTGACGCATCTGTACTTTGACTTGCCAATGCTTCGTGAAGCAAAGTGTTATGTGCAGCTAAGCATTTACGACAACGTTTTTTCGATTGACATGGTTTCTTGTTATGACTGCATAGACAGTTTTGACAGTAATTTAATTGCTCAATTTTGTTTAGTTTTTGCTCGTGCGTCATTTGCAAAAAATCAGGGCAACGTCACAATCCGTGTTCAGCATTGCACAATGCACAGGTTATTGACCACGACACATAACATGAATTCATATTAGGCTTGGGATGATCTTTGTTGCCCGATTGATGATGATTCCGGTAAAAAGTTTTCTTCTGGTTTTGGTTGCAGTTTTTATGTGGTTGCTGCGGTGTGGTTTTCTGGTTAGCTGGTTCTTGCTTGCAACGGGACGCTTGTAGTGCTGTAAATTTCGTCTCTAAGAACTTCAGGAATTCCAGCAGATCGGGTAGCTCTCTAGGATTCTTAACCGATTCTATGTATTCGGTGAAGGTCTCGTTGTCAAGCTTTTGTGCTAGTAGATGCACTAAAAGCGGGTCCCAAGTTGCTATATCCACTCCCAGATTCTGAATAGCGTGAAGCGTCTCCTTGGTTACGTCATGCAGCTTCTTAATCATGGCCACCGATTGCTGTTGCATGAAAGGAAGGCCGAGGAGAATGTTAATATGGGACGTAAAAATTAATTTCTTGTTACCGTACCTGTGATTTAAAATCTCCCAACATACTCGATAACTGTCAGAGCTAATCTGTAAATGATGAATCAGACGCTCTGCTTCTCCAGTCATCTTACTCTTAAGGAACTGCATTTTTTGCGCATTGGACATCGACGGGTTTCTATCGATCGCTTCGCTAAACAAGTCTTTGAACGGAACCCACTGGTTGTAAGTCCCGTTGAACGCGGGGATGTCCATCTTTGGAGCCGACTTTTCACGGTGCTTTACTGCCCACATCTTTTTATTGATGTCGTTTGTCAACTCACTGTACTTTTCCTCGTGCTTGCAGAATTCCATTTGGTACGTAATATTGTCACCTCCATCCTCACCTTCAATTTCCCAATGTAGTTTGTCAATCTCGCCCCATCGGCTATCCAGTGATTTAAGAGCGTTCTCGAATTGCCATTGATTCTCAAACTTATCGACTTGTATATTACATACGGTTCTCATAAATGCCTTAAAATGTACGTTCTGCTTCTTCACTAACTCGTTCAGCTTGCTTGTCCCACTCTCCACATAGAACAATTTATCTCGCTGCGAGGACTCCTCACAGTAAGATGAGGTACCTTGCCGTGCATGCGTTGCCTCATCTTCCGGCTTACGATGGTCAGCACTCAGGTGTTGCTTAGTTCGGATGCCTGGCGATGGTTTCACTTCCTCCGTTCCTGGTCTACGGGGGCTATCTTCCTGAAGATGCGTTGTGCTTAAATGCCTCAGGGTTTTATCAATAATCTCCTTAATTTTCAAATAAACTTCCTGGGCTGTATCGAGACAACCCTTTTTGAAATAAATGTGCTCAAAGTTCGCAAGCTCACACATTTTTCTATGATTTTCTTGGTAATCTCGCCAGTATGCTTCCAACATGTTAGCCTTGCGCTTGTAATTATCGATGGTCTTCCTCTCGGATCCATCCTTTTTTATATTGGTTAAAAACTTGCTCAAGATTTCATAGAGCTCTGTCTGGTTGATGAACAAAGAACCGGAATCCATATTTGGAGTTGTTGAAAATGGTTAGTATAAATAAATGGTTCGATCTGACCTTATCTGCTCCGACCGGCAAATTGCAGCGATCCCCTGGTTTGCGTGGCACTGTGTCACTGGTAATCACTGGTAAGTAAATACTCGAAGGACCATGTAGAAAATACTGTTTGATGCTATAGTGACCTAACACTACTTTCTCGTATAGATAAGATATGGTATATTTGGTAAAAGTTAAAGTCTTCAATTAAAAGGAAAATAGTTATATTCAAACACTATAAGGAATTACACGGTAAACTGGTAAACTATGTAACTTATTGGTAATGGTAAAATGGTAATGGTAAAATGGTAATGGTTTTCTTGAGTGCGTGGTGTCTCCAAAGAGTACTGATCGCGAACTGACTGATATTTTTGTGATCGAGCGAATGTGCATACTTGCGATCGATGCAATTATGCATTTTCGCTGAGTGTTCGATTAAAGTTCGAACAGTATCCTCTCAGACACAAGACTTTTAGGTAGTGTTTTAATCTTTGAAAATACATAACATAGTATGCAACATTTTATTGAATAATATTTAACTAAGCAACCTTATTATAATTATGGTTATTTTTTTATTTGAGAACAGGCTCGCGTTTGACCACCATCTCACCTGATGGATGGTAAGTGATGATGTGGTCGACGACAAAGCACACTTACCTAGAAGTAACCTTTTCACTCTTGATTTAAAGACCCCTAGATTGTAGCTATCGGGAAACACAAACTCCGGCAGGTAATTTCACTCCTTAGCCGTACGCACAATGAAAGTATTCCTAAAACGTTTTGTGCGATGGGGTGGGATGTCCACCAAGTAATCGCACACTCCCCAAATTATAACCGATAGAAGACTTGCAACTCGTCGTTCGAAATATCGCGAGTAGGTCGGTATTTATAATTGGATGACAAAAATTTCGTTACCTACTTGTTTTTCTTAAATTATGACTTTTTTTTTTTTACTAATTGTTTGTTGAAGAAGTAATACGGGTAATCCCTAAATTTGCTATAGTTGGACCAAAGTTTGGTGAATGGTGCCTTAATACCTGACTGAAAGAACCTGATTTAAATGAGGTAAGCTACTCGATGCTAATAAAAAACCATAAAACTACACTCAAGCACAAAAGCGCAAGCAACTTTATAATACTTATTTAAAATTTTCAACTCCATAAAAGCTCAAATAGCCATTGTAATGTAGTGTCGTTTCCCGGCCACGCCCGCTGTATGGCGTGTGTTTATGACTGACACTCTACGTCGTCTACAGCCGCCATAACTTTGTAGTGATGACATCGTAAACCACTATGCATCCTCAGGAAGCCGATGTGTATGATTGTACTATTCCATAATGTCATTTGAAAATTTATAGTGACATAAACCTGCATAGTGCTGTACTTCTTTCCTTCTGCTCATATTATTTATTTATTTATTAAAACTTTATGCAACACAAAATGTCCAAAGGCGGAATTAATGCCATAGGCATTCTCTACCAGTCAACCATGGGTGGTGAAGAGATAACATGGCATTATGATTTGTCCAGCGCGAATTGTCTTGTATTTGAAAATAGACGTTGACCTCTGAATTTGTTTTGATGATAATTAAAACGAAAAAAGTGTAATTTGTTATAAATAATAACAAATTAACAAAAATAAAATAATAGCATTTCTAATAATTTCAAAATACCGTTTTTTAAATATCCAGTGATAAAATCACGTCCCTAAAAATATTTTATGCCACAAGTTCGCTTTCTACTGCCGTATTCAGCGAAAGCTTTATGTTGATTTTTCAGTTTCTCTTCACAATGTTAGTACACGAAAACGCTTTGAAATACTTCAGTTAGTGTTTTCACAAGTTAGGTTTTGGACGTGAAAGTGAATTGTAAAGTTTAATTTTGTTTTATATCGAAATTGCATTTTACAACATACTATGGTGACGGTATTGACTAAATATAAATTGAAGTGAGTAAAATCACTTAAACGATGAAATTGCGTAAGACGTTGTTCTGATACTCAAGGTATCAAAGTAAAGTAAGGTAATATACATAATTATGTATATTGCTCAAGACCATTCATATCGGAGAACTATTCAGACGTCCTCAGGTATGTCTAGAAGATACAGTACACTATTCATTGTTAGGTACACATCATTAATCTTTAATTGCTTAAAGGAAATCAACAAGTAAAAGTTCATATCTAAATATAATGATTTATGATTATTCTTTTGTTTCCTCTCCACATGATGTTAAATAACACATTATATTTATATATAACTAGCTTTTGCCCGCGGCTTCGCCCGCGTTATATTACACTTTGTCAATAATTCTTTTTGCCAATCGGTACACCTTTTTGGGTGGGCAAAAAACGCATATAAATTAAAAAACATCACCAGTGTTCATCCATCCCCAAAAACAGACAGACAGTTAGTATTTAAAATTTACCTTTTTAAAACCAAAAACGTTGATTACAATACATTTTTGTAAACTGCGTGTCTGGTTTTCCCTTCATTGGCTAAAACGTGTAAATTTTGTGGGCTTGATATTCGTGAGCACGCCACATACAGTTGCCCATGGGAAAAGCAGTGTTTTCTAAATGTACACCCGCGACTTTCAGTGTCTGTCCTTGAGCTTTGTTTTGGGGAAATTGGAGTCTTTTAAACTGGGATGGCAAATCGGTCGGGATTATGGGAATGTCATAATTATAGTTTTCGAATTGTATCTTTGTTGCTCTTTCACGCAAAAACCACTGAACGGATCTCAATGAAATTTGGTAAGGAGACAGTTAACATCCTGTAAAAACACATAAGGTAATTTTTATCCCGGAATTCCCACGGGTTTGGGATTTATATATACATTTTTGTAAACTACGTTTCTGGTTTTCCCGTCCTTGGCGTGTTGATTTTGTACGCTTGATACTCGTGAGCACGCCACATACAATTAATTGCCCATGGGAAAAGCAATCTTTTTCTAAATGTACACCTGCGACTTTCAGTGTCTGTCCTTGTGATTTGTTTATGGCCATTGCGAATGCCGCTTTTAGGGGAAATTTGAGTTTTTTGAACTGAATGTGAGGAATAAATACGTTTTCACCGCTTGCTGTTCCTGTCATAATTATTTCTTGAAAACATTGCATCCAAGGTTTGCATTTGTAGTCGCATGCCATTACAGAGCATTGGTGCACCCTGGTTACGCATCAACAGGACTGGGACACCAAGTTAAAGCCTCAAATAATGTGATGGGGTACCCTGACAATTCCAGAGAGTTGATAAACTCTACAGAGTACGACGTCACTTGCTTTGTATCCATGCCAATGTCGACGAACAGATACTCAACAACATCACAATCCACATGAGACATAATCTTTTCGTTGATCTGCCCTACAATTTCGTTAGTTGGTGCCAAAATTACTCTTTCACGCAGCCATTCTTTAATCTTTATCCCTCATATTTGTTTTCAAATCAGAATAAACGTGATTTATTAAATTATCTGTATCTTGGACTACGTTCACTATGTATGTTACTACAGTTTCAGCTTTAGTTTCAGTTTCAGCTTCAGCTTCAGTTTTGGTTTCAGCATCAGTTTCAGTTCCAGCTTCAGTTTGGTTTCAGCGTCAGTTACAGCTACAGTTCCAGTTTCAGATTCAGTTTCAGTTTCAGCTTCAGTTTTGGTTTCAGCATCAGTTTCAGTTTCAGCTTCGGTTTGGTTTCAGTTTCAGCTTCAGTTTCAGTTTCAGCTTCAGTTTGGTTTCAGTTTCAGCTTCAGTTTCAGTTTCAGTTTGGTATCAGCGTCAGTTTCAGTTTCAGCTTCAGTTTCAGTTTTGGTTTCAGCATCAGTTTCAGCTTCAGTTTGGTTTCAGTTTCAGCTTCAGTTTCAGTTTGGTTTCAGCTACAGTTCCAGTTTCAGCTTCAGATTCAGTTTTGGTTTCAGTTTGAGATTCAGTTTCAGATTCAGTTTCAGCTTCAGGTTTGGTTTCAGTTTCAGTTTCAGTTTTGGTTTCAGCATCAGTTTCAGCTTCAGTTTTGGTTTCAGCATCAGTTTCAGCTTCAGCTTTAGTTTCAGTTTCAGCTTCAGTTTGGTTTCAGCGTCAGTTTCAGCTACAGTTCCAGTTTCAGCTTCAGTTTCAGTTTGGTTTCAGCATCAGTTTCAGTTTCAGCTTCAGTTTGGTTTCAGTTTTGGTTTCAGTTTCAGATTCAGCTACAGATTCAACTTCAGTTTCAGCTTCAGCTTCAGTTTTGGTTTCAGCATCAGTTTCAGCTTCAACTTTAGTTTCAGTTTCAGCTTCAGTTTGGTTTCAGCGTCAGTTTCAGCTACAGTTCCAGTTTCAGCTTCAGCTTCAGTTTTGGTTTCAGCATCAGTTTCAGTTTCAGCTTCAGTTTGGTTTCAGCGTCAGTTTCAGCTACAGTTCCAGTTTCAGCTTCAGTTTCAGGTTCAGCTTCAGCTTCAGTTTTGGTTTCAGCATCAGTCTCAGCTTCAGTTTGGTTTCAGTTTTGGTTTCAGATTCAGCTACAGATTCAGCTACAGTTTCAGCTTCAGTTTCAGTTTCAGATTCAGTTCAGCTCAAATAAATCATCCCGTTGATATCTGTTGCCACACGATCTTCTCCTATTTTCAAAAGGGCAAACGCATATTGCCCCGATTTTGAAATAGAAATGATTCGTATATTAACTTGATTGGTTAAAATTTAAGCGACACGGTTGGCGTAACTGTTAACTGGTGCATGACGTGGGTTCGACCCCAGCTCTAAACAAAGATTTGTATAGCCTACATGCAGTTGTGTAGTTTAAAAAAAAAGTTGTGAGTGGTTCTTGAATACGCGATTTGAATGAATTGAGAGGGGGAATACAAAGTCCCAACACCCCTTTACATCCTTAAGGGATGATTTCCAGGATAAAAACTATCCTATGTCTTTTCCAGGGTCTAAAACTATCTCCATAGGAAATTTCATCCAAATCGGTTTAGCGGTCAAGTGTATTATGTGGGTGGGAAGGGCGGGGACATCATTGATTCCCTATGCAAAATTCCAACACCATTTTTACATCTTTTAGGAATGATTTCCGGGAATAAAACTATACTATGTCTTTTCCAGGGTCTAAAACTATCTCCATACCAAATTTCATCCAAATCGGTTTAGCGGTCTAAGTGTATTATGTGTGTGGGTAGGGCGGGGACATTATTGATTCCCTATACGAAATTCTAACACCCCTTTTACATCCTTTAGGAATGATTTCCGGGACGAAACCTATGCTATGGTCTTTTCCAGGGTCCTAAACTATTCCCATGCCAAATTTCATCTAAATCGGTTCAGCGGTTTAGGCGTGAAAGGTAACAGACAGACAGTTACTTTCGTATTATTATAATATTAGCTTGGAAGTATTGATGGATATGGAAGTATGGATAGTATGGATATGAAAGTATGGAGTTATATTATTAGTATTAAAGTATGGATAGCTTTTGTCCGCGACTTCGTTCGAGTGGGAGGTTTTCCCCGCGTAAATCCCAACCTCGTAGGAATTCCGGGATAAAAAGTAGTTTATGTGTTTTTACAACTGTCTCCTTTCCAAATTTCATTGAGATCCGTTCAGTAGCTTTTGCGTGAAAAAGCAACAAATATGAAATTCGAAAACTATCCTGCGGGAACCTTACATCGGGATAAAAACTATCCTATGTCCTTTCCAGGGTCCTCAACTATTCCCATGCCAAATTTCATGTAAATCGGTTCAGCGGTTAAGGCGTGAAAAGGTAACAGACAGACAGACAGAGTTACTTTCGCATTTATAATATTAGTATGGATAGTATGGAAGTATGGATAGTGTAAGTATTAAAGTATGGATAGATTTTGCCGGCGACTTCGGTCTTGTGGGAGGTTTTTCCCGCGTAAATCCTGATCCTGTGGGAATTCCGGGATAAAAAGTAGCTTATTTGTTTTTTCAGGATGTCAACTGTCTTTTTACTAAATTTCATTGAGATCCGTTCAGTAGTTTTTGCGTGAAAGAGCAACAAAGATACTATTCGAAAACTATCTCACGGGAACCTTATATCGGGATAAAAGCTATCCTATGTCCTTCCCAGGGTCCTAAACTGTTTCCATGCTAAATTTCATGTAAATCGGTTCAGCGGTTTTGGCGTGAAAAGGTAACAGACAGACAGACAGACAGACAGACAGAGTTACTTTCGCATTTATAATATTAAGTATGGATAGTATGGAAGTATGGATAGTGTATGTATTAAAGTATGGATAGATTTTGCCGGCGACTTCGGTCTTGTGGGAGGTTTTTCCCGCGTAAATCCTGATCCCGTGGGAATTCCGGGATAAAAAGTAGCTTATTTGTTTTTTCAGGATGTCAACTGTCTTTTTACTAAATTTCATTGAGATCCGTTCAGTAGTTTTTGCGTGAAAGAGCAACAAAGATACTATTCGAAAACTATCCCACGGGAACCTTATATCGGGATAAAAACTATCTTATGTCCTTCCCAGGGTCCTAAACTGTTTCCATGCTAAATTTCATGTAAATCGGTTCAGCGGTTTTGGCGTGAAAAGGTAACAGACAGACAGACAGACAGACAGACAGACAGACAGACAGACAGACATACAGAGTTACTTTCGCATTTATAATATTAGTATGGATATGGATGGAAGTATGGATAGTGTATGTATTAAAGTATGGATAGATTTTGCCGGCGACTTCGGTCTTGTGGGAGGTTTTTCCCGCGTAAATCCTGATCCCGTGGGAATTCCGGGATAAAAAGTAGCTTATTTGTTTTTTCAGGATGTCAACTGTCTTTTTACTAAATTTCATTGAGATCCGTTCAGTAGTTTTTGCGTGAAAGAGCAACAAAGATACTATTCGAAAACTATCCCACGGGAACCTTATATCGGGATAAAAACTATCCTATGTCCTTCCCAGGGTCCTAAACTGTTTCCATGCTAAATTTCATGTAAATCGGTTCAGCGGTTTTGGCGTGAAAAGGTAACAGACAGACAGACAGACAGACAGACAGACAGACAGACAGAGTTACTTTCGCATTTATAATATTAGTATGGATTACTTATGTATTGTATTGTATTTATATATTTGTATGTATATACAGAGTTGATACGACAGAGGGGCATTAAATTACACTACGTATACTATAGTTTTTAATTTGATACAGTTGAAATATAAAAAGAGCCAAAAAAATTTTTTTTCATACAAACTAAATAGCTTACTAATCAGAGTAAAACGCAACCATCCTTTGTAAATAAATGTGACTGACCTTAAATACCTAGGTAACAAAGTGGCAACGTAGCGCGGCGTGTGTTATCTCTTGTGTTGGTCAGATTTATCGCTTTAAGGTGCATCTCATCAAAATCATTTGCGACTTGAAAATGGTACCTAGTATACGCAGTTTATATTATTTTCTGTTTTATGAGTTGTAACGTTACAGTTTCCCTGGGTAGAGGGAAATTGTAAGGTTGCAATAACTAATTAGGAGGAAGATGACCAGGAAAAGAAATCAAAGTGAGGAAATGTAACGTTATTTATAAAATGTATACAATGTTGAATCCTAAGGCACAAGAGATGACGGGAGGGTCTATGATAAGTGGAGCGGATGATAAAAGCGGAACGAAGAGGTGGCTGCAGGACGAGTGGTCTTCGACGAATGGTCTCAGTAGCAGAATGAAGAGGGCAGCACGAAGCGGTGGCTGCGGACGGCTGGCCTTCAGTCGGTAGGCTTCAGCAGCAGAACGAAGAGAGCAGCACGAAGAGGTGGCTGCGGACGGCTGGCCTTTAGTCGGTAGGCCTCAGCAGCAGAACGAAGAGAGCAGCACGAAGAGGTGGCTGCGGACGGCTGGCCTTCAGTCGGTAGGCCTCAGCAGCAGAACGAAGAGAGCAGCACGAAGAGGTGGCTGCGGACGGCTGGCCTTCAGTAGGTAGGCCTCAGCAGCAGAACGAAGAGAGCAGCACGAAGAGGTGGCTGCGGACGGCTGGCCTTCAGTCGGTAGGCCTCAGCAGCAGAACGAAGAGAGCAGCATGAAGAGGTGGCTGCGGACGGCTGGCCTTCAGTCGGTAGGCCTCAGCAGCAGAACGAAGAGGGCGTCTGGAGGTCCGGACCACGGCTTGTGTATCAGGAGGCGACCAAGCCGTTTTACTTGCAGACTTCTTCACTATTTGTGTTCCAGGCGTAGACTGACCCACGACTGACCCGCGCTCCATCATCTCTCTCATTACATCGACATTTCGGTTTTTGAATAGAGGTTCTAGAATAAAAAAACTTTTTAGCAAAAAATAGAACCGACTTCCATATAAAAACACTACAAAGGCCAAAATAACTTTAATTTCGGAAGGCGGTGTCAAAAACGAAAATATATACAAAACTAAAGACACCGCCTTCCAAAATTAAAGTTATTTTTGCCTTTGTAGTGTTTTTATATGGAAGTCGGTTCATTTTTTTTGCAAAAAATTTTTTTTTTTTCACTCTTTTTAGTGGGTCGGTTTGTAATTTATCTAGTTACAAAAGCCAAAATGTCAACTACTTATCACCTTTACAAAATATTGCTTTTCCCGGTGCAGAGCTGTTAATTTTTGAGGAGTTATTCTGGTTCATCACCATCAGCTCTACTTCACCATATGCATTGTGACGAGCATAAAGTGCTTAACATCTATATTCAAGTAATCTAATCGCAATCAACGAAATACTCATTATTGAGTAGTTTCGGTGGCCATCTGGGGTCTTCATCATCAGTTCCACTTCCTCAAATGGTGCTTTTCGAGAGCAACTGCACAAGGTACTATAAGAAATACCTAAAACGCTATAGTTGTGCCTATAATATTTGAAGAGTTCCCTCGATTTCTCCATGATCCCATCATCAGATCCAAACGTGACGACAATGGGACCAACTAGAAAGTATACCCTTTCCAACAAAAAAAGAATTTCAAAAAAAAAAAAAGTTCAAGACGAATTGTAAACCTCCTTTTTTTGAAGTCGATTAAAAAGAAAAATAAAAGTAATTTATCACGAGGTACAATATCAGTTATATATGCGACCTAATCTAACTCCAGCAATGATTTAAGAAGAAAACTAGTCCTGTCACTAATGACTTTACAGAAACGTAAACAAACAAAGTATCGTATAAAAAATTAACTTAATATCAGAATATTAGGAAATCCTAAACCATGAATGATTTTATAACGTAAGAGGAAACATTACAGAGTACGCTAATTTAGCCCTCCCCACTTTAATTAAAGTTTTGAAAGTCCTTCCAAAGGTTGTCTGGAAGATATCGCTTTTAGCGATAAGACCACCATTGTAACCAGAGAATTAAGAAATAATTTTAAATAGGTGTGTTTAAATTTTGGTGTACAATAAAGTATATTCTATGTATCTATCTATAACTTTTCTCGAACATGTAGTAATATTATTAATGACTGATGTTTATTTTGTAAAATAAATACGGTATTTAGGTACCTACCAAAATAAACTGTAAACTCATGTAATTCAGGTCCTCATTTTTTCGCTTTAGGTATCATTAAGGCAAATGAACGCACGCATAACTTTTACTACATTAAAATAGCACCACCTACATAAAATCTTAACACAGTTAACACTTGGCTTATAAATATCTACTAGGGATAGAGACCTCGGGCACGCCGCAATTGCGGCGGTAAGACCCCTCTTTGAGGAGTGGCTAGATCGGCGGTCACGGCGTCCTGACCTACCGCATGACGCAGGTCCTCACCGAACACGGAAGTTTCGGGAGGTACCTGTGTCTGATGGGTAAGGAAGAGACGCCTGGGTGTCATCACTGCGAGGGTCGCCCTGAGGATACAGTCGAGCACACGGTGCAGGACTGCCCAGCTTGGGCAGAGCACCGACGTGTCCTCACGGCGACAATCGGCGGAGACCTCTCGCGCCCGGCCTTGGTCGAGGCCATGCTGCGGGGCGAGAGGGAGTGGGAAGCGGTCGCCTCTTTCTGCGAAGCAGTCATGCTTCCGATGGAGGAGGCGGGCCGCGTGAGGGAGAGGATGGCGTCCTCCCTCCAGCCCAGCCGCAGTGGTAGACGCCCACGGCGTCGGACGTTGGCCGACGATCTCCGGCCACCGTAGGCGCGGGCATGCGGACAGCGAGTAAAGGGCAACTCGCTGTCCGACCATGGACCATGCCCGGGTCGACAGCGCGTCGTGTTCCACGCGCGCCTCAAAGAGCGTCAGCAACATGACGAGGCCCCCCCGTAGAGGGCCGAAGCCTGCCGGGGTCGTGGGACTTATCCCATTACCGTGACCCCGGTATGTAAAGGGTTATTGAAGGAACACCGTGGATTTTAGTCAGTAAAAGTCTGACAGTCCCTCCCACCCTGCCGGGAGTGGGAGGACTTATTTGATAATTTTACCACGTTAAAAAAAAAAAAAAAAGGGTTAGAGACCTAGTGTCCTGAAGTTAGCTTACTTTAAGCTTAGTTAAGGCACCAGTCTCTCTCACAATACAAAAAGTGATAGCCCTATATTAAGGCGCAATATAATCCCACTGACCTTGCTCAAACGGGCGCTATCAGAGAGAATGCCCCGCGCACCCCCTCATTAAAATTACGCGTAGTGTCATACCGTGCGCGGCGCGACACACACATAAAAGTAGTCAGTAAGACATTTCAGAGCAGTGTTTCAGAATATTGTTAGGTACCTACCTACCTACTTATTTATTTGTAAATTATTGATCCACTTTTGTTGTTGTATTACTAAAATAGAAAATATTATAATTATAAATGTAACCGGGTGGCGAAATGTAGACAGTTATTATTAGATTTTTTTCGCAACTTCGCTTACAAAAAAAAGTAAATAAATTAGTACATACCTGTCGGCACCGCGTCGACCTTGTCAAATTACTCAACGATAAACTGCGCGCCCCACTTCCGGCACCTTTCACTTCCGCCGGCACGTGACTAATAGGGCGTGCACACGCAAGTGAGGGGCATTCGATCGTTGGCTCTTGAGCCGAGCGGACCTCTGATTGTATTTCGTGTTTTATTTGAGTTATATTATCGAGCAGTGATTTGTGAAGTGCTTAAATAATTGTATTTAAATAATGTGTAAATAAAATGTAATGAGTCATCACGATGGTTTCATTCCGGACTACGTCTTTCATCTTACATACCTACCTACTTACATAAAATATAAAAAAATAGAGCTAGTGGAAAACCTACGCGTAAATAGCTATGCCTAAAATTTTGGATAATTATCCTACTTGACAAGCAAAAACATACCTTCTGCATACATATCGAGAACTGAGGACGCTTTGGCCATCGTGCAATCTTCATATGGCTACGGCCAGCATTTGCCGAACGTGTTAGGGTTGTACAAAGATGATAAAAAATAAATAAAACATTACTTAGATAAAAAATCATTATTTATTTGATGATCACAAATGTAGGAACATTATGTGTGAGTGTTAGTTATATATGTGTTCGTTTGTTGTGCTCTAGGAAAACTAAAACAAAGAATCATCAAAATCATTTTGTTTTTGATAATCCTTTCGTAAATTGATTTTTAGTTCAATAATCTAGACTTACATTATACAGGGTGTTTAATTTGCATTTTTTTTTGTATAGGTACTTAGTGGATCTAGAGTGTGAGAGTGAGAGAGAAAGTGTTTGCTTATAAAGAATAAAATTTTCTCAAAAATATCAATATTATTCTTTCAACACATGAAAACTGTTGAGCATCTGGCATTAGTCTATTTTTGTTAGTTCCAGAAATTGAGTATGTCCACATCCTGCGACTATTGCACCAGCTACGGCACATGTATTTAAATTCATTTTTTCTGGGGTGTTGTCTCCCTCTATTATAGAAATCTTATTGCATAAACGACATTTCAGTTTAGATTTAGTCTTTAAACCTGTCAATCGTCTAGATACGATTTTAATTGATTTTAAACCGCAGTCCAGAAGTCCGTGGCTTGATATTTCCTCTACCAATCGATATTTACACGCCTACCAATCGATATTTCTTCGGTTTCCTTAAAACAAAGCAAAATAAAAATCTGTTGTAATACTGGGCTGAAGAAATATTTTTATGTTCAAATAAACAAGTTTTGATCAAAAAAATATACAATGTTGAAATTACCTCTCTGCTTCAAAATGTTTTGCTTGATTTAGTTCCTGATGTAAATTTACATCGACTTCAATGAGTGATGATGGATTTTCAGTAGGTACTAGGTCTGCAAAAACATAACAATTATAATATGTAGAATAATAATAATGTATACAATAATTATATTATATACATTTATTTTTGCGATAAGTATGTTTAAAGTTATTTACTTATGTAATCGTTTGTCGTTTTCTATATGAATGGTTGTTTATGTGTTATGTTTTGTTTATGTATGTTTGTTGATTTGCAATAGTTTTAACTATTTAGTTGAATTACTAGCTTTTTTTTAAATTTTGTCATCTATGTACAACCCTATCATGTACGCTTGATAATGTGTTTTTATTTTGTTTTAGTCAATGTTCATCTAGGTATCTAAACAAAAGTAATCTCAACTTCAATCAAAAATGGTTTTGATTATTAAACTAAAAACTTACGTAAGTATCATTAAAATTGGCCTACGTGCTTGGACTCTAGAGCATCACAAAGGAAAAAACATAGATACTGATGATCACATTATCACATTACCCTCTTTTGTGTTTCACAGTCGGGTAAAAAGTTCCGGGCTCACTAACAGGGCTCCTTTATCAATCAAAGCCGCGTGCAATGTGCCCGCCTAGCGTACTCCCGAGTGATTGTCAAATAAATAATTATTTTATCTCGTCTTTCGTTTATTTTATCATTATTTGTACAACCCTAACACCAAGAGATGTTCAGACAGTTTTCTAAATTCTTGGTACGCGTACAGAAAGTAGGTATGTTTCTGATGTACTTCTACTAGGAGGCTATTGCGTAGGTATTTTCGTGTTTATACACTACTAATTTTTAATTAGTACAAATACTTAAAGGGCTTATTAGAAAAGGTCTTGTTATTATATATGTAAAGTCTCACTATATAATATTGATAAATAGCAAAGTTATTAGCGTTTGTTTATATCCCAAAATGTCACTCAATTTACGGACATATTGTACAGGCCATTCATGTATTCATTAATCGTGATGTCGCGGTCACGCGGTCTCGCTCAAACTTGCCCCGCCTCCAACAGCTGTTATCGTAATTGTAGGTAGCTTAGACGCATCTTTAAGCTTTACGAATTAAAAAAAAGTAAAATAAAAGGTTCACGAAAAATAATAGGCACTTATTAAATTCAAACTTTACCTACATACTTTAATTGGGCCATTTGCTTGTGTTGTTCAGTATCCACCTGCAGAACTCCATCCTTGGTTCATTATCCACAGTAGTCAATTCTTGACCCTTTCTTTAGTGGTATGGGTGAAATCCAGACGAACTAATGATCGTCTATGCACAGTACTGGCTGATATTAAAATGACGAGCTGCGTCATTCATACTTCGCCGGGGATCTTCAAAGTAGTCCACTACATCGTCGTAAAGGTTTTGGGCCGGTCTTCCATGTCCTTGGCGATGGGCCGTTGCGCGGAATGATCAATGGTCGAGTAAACGTTGGTAACCACAGTCCGAACCTTTGGCTAGCGAGCATTTGGGTACTCTTCCCTGTACATACGAACAGCGGCCACCAGACCAAAAGTACACACGCAACATAGCCACGTACTCCCGAGATGAAAACTGGTAAGCCATCGCGACAGTAAAAACGTAACAACTTATGTTTAAAAAGCACGCGCACACTTCCGCTAACAAATTGGCACTGTTTGTTCGTTCACTCGTTGTAAAAAGGACCGCTGGCCAGAGGGGGCGTGGCTTGAGCTTAGACGCGAGTTTGCCGGGATTTATGAATGACGATCTAACTGGACTAGCACTGCGCGTAGTATTTTCTAGTAGCAATTGTTATGAATGATTGATTCAATTATGAGTTTACCAGTTATGACAAATTTTCGTAGACAATTTTGGGGTTTCGTTTTTTTTACTTTTGACTACATAAATATGATCAGTAAAGGGTACGGATAGAGCCCCATTTTTTTTTGTACTAATTAAAAATTAGTAGTGTATAGGAGTGATGTATCTGTTTGGCGATTACTATTTTCTAATCTAACTGTGCCATGGAGGCAGTCAATTTTGATGAGTAGGCAGATACTCGACACCCAATCAAGAAGCAGTATCATCCGGTTGTTGAGTAGCAAATTGCTTGTTCGCCAATCTAAAATAAAAAATAAAATAAAAAATTGATATCCTATGTAGAATTGGCAGCACAGCTGGCCCTTTTTTTTCTGGGTGGGAAATTCATCAAACGACCCCTCCCGCTGTGGGTAGAGCGGAAGGGAATGTCAGACTTATACTGACTAAAAACCCACCCTGCTTCTTCAGTTGCCTTTGCGGTTCGAGGCCGCGGTATCTCGTTAGAACATTACCGCAACCCCGTAAGGCAATAGCCCTATCGGGCCCCGTCAGTGCTGCTGACAGCTCTTTGAAGCGCGCGCGGAACGTGGCGCGCTGCCAATTCGGGCCTGATCCTTACCGGACAGTAAGCTACTCCTGCTCGGCGTCCGCAGGCCCGGCTTCAAAGGTGGCCGGAGGTCGGCTCGCGATCCCTGACGCCCGGAGCGTCTCCCGCGGTGGCTGGGGCGTGAGGAAGAAAGTTGTCTCTCCCTCACACGTTCAGCCTCCTCCTTCGCTAGCATGACTGCTTCGCAGAAAGAGTCTTTCTGCATCCCATTCCCCCTCGCCCCGCACCATGACCTGAACCAAATTCTGTGGCCGAGTGAGCGATTCGGTAAACCAATTTCAATTATGTTGAACTAGTGCGCCTCACCATCAACGATCACTGCTTAGCATCAGATGGGATCGCAGTCAAAACATGCTTACGTGTTTAAAAAAAATCATTCAATTCAATTTACTAGAAATATATTTTTATCAACTATCTTTTTAATATTCTTTATTTACGAAGTTATTTACTTATAATAATAAAGTTTCTTACCGTCTTTTTGCTATACTCTGAAGTAAGTGCTTTTGAAGAGCAGCTTTCCATCTCTTCCCACTGTTAGTTTTATTTCCCATCCTTAATCTTTATTTTGTTGCGAGCTGCGGAAAAATTCGACACACATCCACCCTCGATAACGTTCCGCAGAACACTGGCGCGGTGACGGCAGTGAAGAAATGAGCAAACGTATGTCGTTAAACGCAAATAAATTTGTATAAAATTAAATATTAACTTTATAATAAAAAACAATCCATCATTGAACGCAGTTTAGCATTTAAAATTTTATGAAATATTTTTGATTTTAGTTACAGTAGTTAATGAAGGGATAAACTGCTTTAAAACTGAATTTAGAGGTGTGTTTGAAGATTTTTTTTAACGCATTAAAGTATGTTTAATTATGTTTTTAATTCCATCACTATATGCAAAAAAGACGTAAAAATAATATATTTTTTTGGTTCACAAAATTATGTAAGGTTTAAGAGATACGCTGATTTAAAAAACAGCATTTTTGACCGTTCTCACCTTCCAAACCTTCACCTTAATCTGTAAAATCTTATTGTAATACATGTTTGTAGTGAGACATAAATGAAATTATCCTTTTACCATGCACCGATAATTAGTTATAAATCAACGCTATTGAAGGTGTGAAAATCACTATCACTAAAGTCTCACAATCGAGTATTAAAACTCCTCCACAATTTTTTAACACACAGATTGCTCTGTTGTTTAGCAACGATAGCACATCGAAGCGTAATTAAATTTTCGCCCACTATCCCTGTGATAATGCCACCGCTACATCCAATTTCAAAGGTAAACAATACCAGGCGAGGAGCCGAATCAACCTCATATGTTTCTTACATCTCCACCCTACCGTTAATATCAAAGGTCAAGTCAATAAGAATGTCTGTTTTAAGTAGAAATACGTACCTACATAATAAAATACTAGCTATGCCCCGCGGTTTCACCCGCGTTTATTTGAGGATACACTTACTAAATAATATATTCCATTACTTTAAAATTATTACTTCATTCATTAAAAAAGCATCCACGATATAGGAAAAGTGTGTGGGGCAATGTATTTAAAGGGAAGGCTCAGACTTTTCTACGTCCTACCTGTTCATAAAATATATATTATCATCTTTTTCTGAGGATATTTGCTCTACCAACAATTATTTACCGTAATATGTATCATAAAAAAACACATGAGTTTAAAACTTTATACAGTGCAACAATTACTTTAAGGTAAACACCAAATGATTAAAAAATAATTACATTAATTTAAAGCTTTTTTTTTTTAGCGTGGTAAAATTATCAAATAAGTCCTCCCACCCCGGGCAGGGTGGGAGGGACTGTCAGACTTTTACTGACTAAAATCCACGGTGTTCCTTCAATAACCCTTTACGTACCGGGGTCACGGTAACGGGATGAGTCCCACGACCCCGGCAGGCTTCGGCCCTCTACGGGGGGGGCCTCGTCATATTGCTGACGCTCTTTGAGGCGCGCGTGGAACACGACGCGCCGTCGACCCGGGCATGGTCCATGGTCGGACAGCGAGTTGCCCTTTACTCGCTGTCCGCATGCCCGCGCCTACGGTGGCCGGAGATCGTCGGCCGACCTCCGACGCCATGGGCGTCTACCACTGCGGCTGGGCTGGAGGGAGGACGCCATCCTCTCCCTCTCGCGGCCCGCCTCCTCCTTCGGAAGCATGACTGCTTCGCAGAAGGAGGCGACCGCTTCCCACTCCCTCTCGCCCCGCAGCATGGCCTCGACCAATGCCAAGCGCGAGAGGTCTCCGCCTATTGCCGCCGTGAGGACACGTCGGTGCTCTGCCCAAGCGGGGCAGTCCTGCACCGTGTGCTCGACTGTGTCCTCAGGGCGACCCTCGCAGTGGTGACACCCAGGCGTTTCTTCCTTTCCCATCAGACACAGGTACCTCCCGAAACTTCCGTGTCCGGTGAGGACCTGCGTCATGCGGTAGGTCAGGACGCCGTGACGCCGATCTAGCTACTCCTCAAAGAGGGGTCTTACCGCCGCAATTGCGGCGTGCCCGATTAATTTAAAGCTACAGGCACAGGTAAAATATAAAAGTAAACTTATATCTGCATATAATAATATGCCAAATATTTAAAGCTTCTTTGTTTTGAATATTTAGCATGCATTTAGTAATTGCAATATGACCAATAAACATTATAACAGAAAAGAAACATTGTAGAAAAAAAAACGAACGATAGTTGATTGACGATTGTCAAAACGTCATTAAGTAAGGCTTGATTGAAGTTCTAGACGAAATATTTTTCTACAGGCGTAAGCGTTTACCGAAATGCCATAATTTAAAGGACTAGCTGTTGCCCGCGACTACATTTGCGTCGAAGGTTTTTCCCGTGTAAATGCCAATCCCGTGGGAAATTTCAAAAATCCTTTCTTGGGGAGCCCCAAGGAACATACATACCAAATTTCAGCTTCTTGCGCCCAGTAGTTACGGCTGTGCGTTGTCTATCAGTCAGTCAGTAACGGAAGCGTTTTATATATGTATATTGATTAATAACGTGACATTTCGATAACTTTCGATCTGACAAATTATCGTCTTTGGCTCACTATCGCTGCCAGATTGCTACTTTTCTAGAGGCTCAGTTAGCATGTATATAGTACTTTTTACAAATATTGTACTCTTTGACAAACGTTATCTGTACCTATATTAATATTAGCAGTAGCGCGGGGCTTCACTTCCGTGGACTTATCACGATAAAATTATAACCCTCATTCTTTGGAGGTTGACTAAAAAGTAGCCTATTACCTCCCTCAAGCTTCCAGCTACTTCCGTTCCAAATTTCTAAATCCACCCAGTACTTTCGAATATTAGCAAGTTTAAACAAAGAAAAAAATTATTCCGCTTTATAATATGAAGCGTAGATAATAAATGGCAAAGGAACTCTGTCTGTCTGTCTGTTACACTTTCGAATCTAAACCACTTTGACGAAATATATGGTACAGAGATAATAGATTATTTTTTCTTTTTTTTTTATTGATAACAACAGGCTTGCGTTTCACCACCATCTCACCTGATGGTAAGTAATGATGTGGTCGAAGATGGAGCACGCTTGCCTAGAAGTAACCTATTCACTCTTGACTTAAAGACTCCCAGGTTATAGCTATCAGGAAACAGACTCCGGCAGGGAATTTCACTCCTTAGCAGTACCACAGTATAAAGATCGTACAGTAGGTTGACGCCTTTGATCTTGTGGAAAATGCCGACAACGTCTAGACAGTCTCGCAGCGGCCAGGGTTGTCACAAATAAACAATATTTATGAAATGTTTTTTTTTATTGCAGATCGACATCGTTAGCAATATTATTACGTAATATAATAATGAAAACAATTTTAACCTGCTCTTTACTGCACGTATTATTTAGGAGTTGAGGGTGAACATAAAAATGCAGATGAGGCGTATACAAAGAGATTTAAAATTTGAACTGATGCACGTAATAATTAGGTACTGTGACACTTACTGTACCGTAATGTTGCTTAAGTGAAGGTTTTTTAAATAAATAAATTATAAAAAAATGATGTACGCCATTTTGGATTTCAAAAAGGATGGCATTTTCGTAACAAGCACCCCAATCAACCTCAAAATTGACACCCATATCAAATTATTAAAAAGAATGACGTCTGCCATCTTGGATTTCTAAAACGATTGCATTTTCGTAACAAGCACCCCAATTAACCTCAAAATTGACACCCATATCAAATTATTACAAAAAATGACGTCCGCCATCTTGGATTTCAAAAAGGATGGCATTTTCGTAACAAGCACCCCAATTAACCTCAAAATTGACACCCATATCAAATTATTACAAAAAATGACGTCCGCCATCTTGGATTTCAAAAAGGATGGCATTTTCGTAACAAGCACCCCAATTAACCTCAAAATTGACACCCATATCAAATTATTAAAAAAAATGACGTCCGCCATCTTGGATTTCAAAAAGGATGGCATTTTCGTAACAAGCACCCCAATTAACCTCAAAATTGACACCCATATCAAATTATTAAAAAAAAATGACGTCCGCCATCTTGGATTTCAAAAAGGATGGCATTTTCATAACAAACACCCCAATTAAACTCTAAATTGACACCAATATTTTATTTAAAAAAAATACGTACATCATCTCGAAATTCACCTTTATTAAATAATAAAAAAGTTCACCATCTTCAATTTGAAATTACTATTTTTCGTTATCTGTATTCGAATAAAGCTTCAAAGTATCGTTATCATTTTGAATAATAATAGAACACCTAATAATATTAAGTAGGTATAAAAATATATAAAACTAGCGACCCGCCCCGGCTTCGCACGGGTGCAATGTTTATATTAAATATAGGCAGCGTTCGCGAGAATCGTTAACGTACGGCAGTTTTTTCGACGCCTTACTCCACAATTTTCACTACCACAAAAAATCCTATCTATTTTCCGGGATAAAATATAGCGTATACGGATTCGGAAGAATCCCTCTAAGTAATGGTAAAAGAAATTTTGAAATCGGTCCAGTAGTTTTTGAGCCTATTCAATACAAACATACAAAAATACAAAGGTTTCCTCTTTATAATATTAGTATAGATGTCCAAACCCTCACGGCCCTGTGCGATTACCTATCTATACTAGTATTATAAAGCGGAAAAGTTTGTTTGTTTGTTTGTTTGTTTGTTTGCTTGAACGCGCTAATCTTCGAAAGTACAGGTTGGATTTGGATGAAATTTGGTATGGAAGTAGCTTGAAGCTTGAGGAAGGTTATAGGCTACTTTTTACCCGACTGCAAAAAAGGAGAGTTATGTTTTTATCGTGATAGAATCTACGGGAGCGAAGCCCCGCGTGAGTACTAGTTAGATATAATTTTTTTACCGTCCGCCGTTCGGCTATTTTGTCAGCGTTATCAACGCGGCACGACATTACAAATAAAACGATAACAAAACATTATTAATTATTAACCTTTCTTCTGTGTGTGGAAGCTGATGAAACCGGAGATCTTTATTTAAACAAGATGACGACTTGCAATCTCTCACAGCATACGTCGTATGTACCACTTTAAATAAATAATTAAAAAACAAACACGTGCTAGCCCCGAATGATGTCTCCCAAGCTGCTAACATAGTTTTGTTCGCAGCTTGGGATCGGCATTCCCGCGTCTCGCCCCTCACACCCCGCACGATTGCCCTGTCTAGACGTCTTCGTCGGACGACTGTATGATCTTTAGACTGTGGCAGTACGCACAATGAAAGTATTCCCAAAACGTTTCGTGCGTATGGGTGGGAGAAAGATATAGGCATTTCTTGCTAAAACCAAAGTTGTCACGCGAGTGAAGTCATGGCTAGAAGCCAGTCCTTTGAAATTATGAATATTAGAAGAAAAACTAGTATATTTTATATTTTGACGATCAATTCGAACCATGCAGTAGCTTCTGACATTTTATAACTGCCATGTAGGGCTATGTGAAATATAATATTTTTGATTTGTCTTCTTTTCTTCTTCTTAGTCGTTTCACACTTGACAGAGTGGTCGTGGTTTGCGTGACAACAGTTTGAGTGACAAGTTCTGTTATACGGCGCCATTCTTGTCGGTTGATTTGACACGTTGTTAAAATAAGCTAGGTTCGTCGGTAATAAATATTATTCGGAGTGAGAGGTAATCAAGTTCTGTGTCACGGTGGCTCGACGTCGTCGCGTCGTCGTGAGTTCCGACATCAATTTTATCAAATGCGCTTGCCAACGCGATGTGCACACTGAGTCCCTGCAATTCAATTGTAACGTGATTTATTTAATTTACTATACCGCACATACCATTTTCGTTTTGAATCAAAGTCGGCGTAATTATGGGATTCTGTTTTAAGTTTAATACCTATTGGGATTTGTGGAAAGTATGATTATCACTAATGTAATACGAAGAACGCGAAATTAGTCCGACCGAATTTTGTACAATTCAGTTTTGGAGCTGAAATGATCCTCCTGTGTTAATTTTGTCGTTCATCCTATTTGACTAATAGTTTTTGGTATAAAAGTCATAATGTTGACTGCGGTGTTCAAAAGTCATTCTTAAATCATCGCGTCGGTCGCGTTGTCATAGTCTTTATATCTTTTATATTATGCATTTGCCGACGAATATTAATACTGAGCTGCATATGGTAAGCTTAGTCTGAAATAATCTATTTTGTAAAACTGTCATGCATTTTGAGATTTGACTATCCGGTTGAAGCGATCAATGTTCGCAATATTTGTTCAACTTCAAAAGTGGAACCTGAAAACCAGAGGATCTAAAAATAAAAATATATTTTACAAAATCTTGCCACAACGTCATTTATAATTCTCTGGAACAAAAATCATTTTTTAGATGTCAAACTTTGTTTCTTTTAAGTAAGTTAACTAAAAGCCATCATCAACTGAAATATCTTAAACTCAACTAATATCATAACGTTATTTGAAAAGTTGCTTTCTTTATAAATATTTTGAAAGACAAATTTTCTTTATGAAAGTTTTACCACTCTTTCAACATCTTGGGAACAATCAGTTTGCTTGGGCTTCATTATTTTTATTCAAAATGTCACCCGAAATACATAGTATACTAATTACACTCCAAGAAGGTTTTCCTTTGATATTTTTAATAGTGTAATATTGGAACCCTTTGCGTGAAGTGTATATTTTGTCACAATGTTGAATTAAAAGTAATTCAAGTAGTAGAATTTGATTGGATGGAGTTTCTCAGATAGCTACATATCTATGTTTGAAAAATAGGCAAGTGTTCTTCTTCTATTCTTCTAGGCAACCTTGCGGGTGAGATAGGCCAAATGCGTTCCCATTTAATACATATAAAAACATAACTCTAAGATTGGAAAATGGATAACTATGTTCTTATAGTATTGAGGGTACGTATTCATTAAAATCTCTGTGTTTGTAAAACTTCCTCGAGGTCAAAGATGCTTATTGTGGGAAAATCATCAAATGACTCCTCCCACTCAGGGTGGGAGTGGAGGGAGTGTCAGATTTCTATTAACTAAAAACCCACCCCGTTTCTTCAATTGTTCATGTGGGTCGGAGACGCGGTATTTCGTTAGGACATTCCCGCAACCCCAGTAGGCAGTAGCTCTATAGAGCCCCTTCAATGTTGCTGACTGTGTTTTGAGGCATGCGTGGAACACGACACGCTGTCGACCTGGACCTGGTCCTTACCGGACAGTGAGCTACCCCTGCTCACCGCCGGTAAGCCTGTGCCTACAGGTCCCAGTGATCGGCTTGCAATCCTCGTTGCCCGGGGCGTCTCCCGCGGTGGCTGCGGCATGAGGAAGAGAGTTTTCTCTCCCTCACACGTTTAGTATCCTCTGTCACTGCTTCAGGTCAAAGATGCCTTGGACTACATAAAATGTTTCACTTGCCATAGAGTTGAAGTCTAATATAACATGCTCATTTCTTACTTTTAATTCACAGATAAGTATAATCTGATAAATACAAACACCTATCATTTCGTATTCCCAAGCATACATGACACAAAAGGAACTTATTACGAAAAATACGTTCAAATATGTAGTTCCAAATAATCGCGATACAACTTTTACAAAGACGCTCTCGCTATGCACAATCCGTGTCACGGAACTATGTTGCAGGCCGTCCCCAGTGTGTCCCCAACTCTACGCCCTCGGCGGTTTGAGCTAGCATTACTACTGCATTTACTTACGTCATCCCTCAAGAGATGTCGTCTGCTTCGTACGAGATCGCCATATTTTCAACCGACGAAAAAAACGGAGGAGGTTATCAATTCGACGCGTATTTCTTTTTGAATTGATGGTCACCGATTACTTGAAGACGGCTGAACCGATTTGGAAAATTCTTTTTTTGTTTGAAAGGGTATACTTTGAAATTAGTCCCATTATCACCAAGTCAGGATCTGATGATGGAATTCTGGAGAAATCGAGGGTAATCTTCAAATATTATAGGAACATCTATAGTGATTTGAGTATTTTTTATAGTATCTTGCGTAGTTGCATTCGAAAAGCACCATTTGTAAAGTGGACCTGATGATGAAGACCACAGATGGCCACTGGCACTACTCAATATATAAGTAGGAATAATAAGTATTTCATGGGTTCCGCTTGGATTACTTGAATATGGTTATTAAGCACAATATGCTCGTCACAATGCATATGGTGAAGTGAAGCTTATGGTGAAGTACCAGGAGAACTCCTCAACAATTAACGGCCCAGCATTGGGAAAAGCAATATTTTGTAAAAGGTTATTAGTAGTTAAGATTTAGGCTTTTATAACTAGGTAAATTATAAATCGACCAACTAAAAAGAGTGAAATAAAAACTTTTTACCAAAAAATTAAACCGACGACGTCCAAAAAACATTCCGACTACCGAAATTAAAGTTATTTTTCACTTTACAGTGTTTTTTGGACGTCGTCGGTTTAATTTTTTGGTAAAAAGTTTTAAGTAAATTAATAAAAAAATCACTGTTTAAGCGGATTTGATCTGTTGCTGCAGTTTTATGTTCGTTTTATTTGGCGGCGATTACACTTTTCCAGCTGTTGTAGTTCTGATAAAGTTATAGCCAACTTTTCTAGTTTACTACCTGCAGAACAGAAGAAAAATAGTGGCGTAATTGGATTGTATTTCGATTTTAAAAACAGATTTAGTTACAATGCCAAACTCGGTTAATGGTTTTCGCAAATGAACAATAGAGAGCTTTCGGTGTAAATTCAAACATGAAATAACTAGTTGGAACTCGAGCAGACAATAGTTTCTCAACATTTACAGGTAACTTAATATCCAAATTTGAAACCTTTGATCTCGGTACAATAACAGTGAAGTTTGGACGGCTTTAAGTTGCGACAATACGAGATGCAAGTGTCGGCGTGCAGCCGTTCAGACGTCTTAGCGCCGACGAGATTAACAGATTAGACACAACTTGTTAGTTGCGCAAACAAACATTTATCAAACATACTTAAAGCTTTTACAAAATTGAGATGAATGTGTTTTTCGGGTAATTTGTGTTTAGCATTTGATTAATTCAGTTCTGCTATTACAGCGATCCGGTATTATTCTCAGAGCTTAGCTACTAAAATTGTTATCTCTCCCACTGGATAGGTAAAGTATTTATTAGCTGAAGCGACACCTAGACAAATTAAGATAATCCAATTTAATTGTTCAAACAAACTAATATAATTTATGACTAAGTTGGTATAAGAAAGCCATTTTTCTAATACAACATAGACAAATTTGGTTTCCATTATAGAAACTGGTCTTAGAATTTCTGTGTCCAATATTGAGCGGTTTTGAATCCCACCAAGAAAACCCAATCAGCTTTTATCCGATACAGCGATCCCTGGGACTAACGGCCGAATGCCGAAGCTTAAGACCAGACCTCTATATCGTTATATAAAGAAATTGTAGGTGCCAAGCCTGTGAAGTATTAAAATACCAATATTTAGTTTCGAATTTTTGCATCTTGCAAAGGGGACTCAAGACGCGAGTCACGGCGTTCCCGAGCATCTGTGCCACAGGGAACACGTACCCCAGACGTGAATTTTATTTCACGCATCCGATACCTACCGTTCGAGAATTGAAAAAGGCATTTCACCGCATCCAAGTCGGTCGATCGCATCGAATATCGCTTTAAATTTTTACCTGTCACCGTATTTTTTGCTGAAACTTGGTGAAAATTAGAAATGGCGTGTTTGTCACGTATGAAAAAACGAATGGCTTTGGAAGCGTGACCGGAATTCGGTCCTGTAGATTGAATAGTGAAAGTTAAGTTCTTATCCAGGTCAGGACTGAATTTTGTTTCTAGTGAGAATGTTTTCGCGCTAGTTAGGCAGGAATATTGTCCAATTTTCTGGAAATAACTGAGCCCATACACACGGTAATAACTTCGTGCAAGTTCGGTCGTCATAATTTAAATTCAGAACAGTTACAAGTGAACCTGACAAAATTTGTCTTTGACGTTAACACAAACAGTTAATATGAACTACTTATTGCCATGCACAAGTTGCAGAAGTCAATTATGGAAAAGCGGGTTGCTTAATAGCGCACACAGGAGTTAGACTAACGACTTTTGCACTGCTACAAACTCCTAGTCATCATTTTCTATTGGCATAGCTAATCGGTTGCATCCGTTCTACGGTAACAGTCGCTCCCTTATGGAAGGAAACGGATTGTTGTTAAAAGTTATCACTATAATATGGAAGCAGCGACCTACTTTATAAAAATTACCGTAAATTCATCAATTACATTTCTGCTTATTAGATCAATGCGAAAATAAAAATAGAATGCTCATCGGAAAAATCATAAAATTTAAATTCAAATTCCTCTGTTTAGTACCGTCAAATATATATATATATATATATATATTTATTTATTTATTTATTTATTTATTTTTACACACACAAGTTATGACAACACAGACAGTAAATACAATGCACAAAGTAACAGAATACAAAACACTTAGCAATGGGCCCCAAACTAGGCTAAGCCTGTATCTTGGTGGCCCAATATTAAAGCAGAGGTTGACAGAAACCTACTCGTTACTCGGTTCAGAGTGACACAGCACAGCCCGTTGAAAAAATTTGATATATAATTAAATATTAAAAAAAAAACAATAATTGACATCTTTGTAGCCTAAATTTAACAAATTAAGGTAATTTAACAAGACAAAAAAGGAAAAAAAAATTGTAAACAAAAAAAAGAAATTATAGTAATAGTTAATGACGTTAGTGAATTTGAATTGAATAAGATTATGTCATACATCAATGTCGTAATGGTATTATTAAGTGGATAGTGCAAGAGTGATTCAGTGTTATTGAGTAGTGTGTAGTGCTTTTGCAAGTGAGTGTTTGTGCGCGCATGTGTGTGTGTGTGTTATTGCGAATGAACGGGTGATTCAGAAAATAGACAATAGACAGGGAAGATCTCATGAGTCTGTTTCTTGGTTTTAAAATTAATTAACAGGGCATAGAAAATTTTCTGTTTCGTCGTAAGTCAGGTTCCGAAGCCATGCCTTTAATATAGTTTATTATATTATTGAAGTGTCTTCAAATTCACTAGGTAACATCACACGATCCAGCCGCCCACTTGCATATTGAAATTTGAGCTGCTATGAAGCGCCTCTCAGACCACACCTACGTAAACAAATTCAAAGGAGCCGTACACATTGCTGGAAAAGAATTTCGACTTTCAGAAAATGTAGTCTAAATTGAGAATATTAACATTGCTAAACCGGGAGCAATCCTCACTTGAAACTGATAATAAATAAAATAATTATTTACGGGACTTAGAGTTACATTCGTAATCACAGAAAAGTGGTAATTTTTGAAACTATTACTAATAATAAAACTAATGAGGAGGTAAGATCTGTAAGGTTAAGCAATGCTTTTCGAGGCTAATTTGTGGGCGATGGTATTGGTGGTGAACCTTAACTTCTCAAGGACCGCCATTATTTACGTCAACTATTAGTTGAACCCCGCTGGCACACAAATTTGTTGCCAGCGGGGCTCAACTAATACTGGTTTACTGGCACGTTTTTGAGCCGCTGGGGCTCTAGAGGTTATTATATCAAGATCCCTCCATGCCTTGGAAGGTACGTTACGCCGTTGGTCCCGCCTGTCATTTCTACACACATCGACAGTCGTTGCGGGTAGTCAGAAGCCAGAAAATCTGACACTGGCCTAGCCAAAGGGTATAAGTGTTACCCAGCTACTGGGTTGTAGAAGTCTGATAGACAATCACTCCATTGAGAACACTAGTATCGATTGGCTGCACTGGACGCTGAATCCGACATAGTTTTATAAAAGGCTTTTCCCGATCTGGGTGAAGCGGGAGGGTGTGTCAGACTTTTACTGACTACCCCATCCGTGTTTCATCATATGCCCTTCGTGTTCCGAGGCCGCGGTAACTCTTTCGAACAATTCCGCAACTTCGGCAGGCAACGGCCCCCTTATAGGCCCCGACAATTTTGCTGACACTCTTTGAGGCGCGCGTGGAACACGACGCGCCGTCTACACGGGCCTGGTTTCAGTCGGGTGGCGAGCTACCTATTGCTCGCAGCCCGCAGGCCCGCGCCTACGGTGGCTACGACTTGTAGGACCTTGTGACTCCCGACGCCCGGAGCATCTCCTGCGGCGGCTGGGGTGCGAGGGCTGTGAGACCTGCTTCTCCCTCGCGCGTCCCGCCACCTCCTTTGCTTGCATAACTGCTTCGCAGAAAGAGGTGACTGCTTCCCATGCCTCCTCGCTCCGGACAATGGATTGAACCAGGGCCGGGAGCGAGAGGTCGCTGCCTATCGCCCCTCCACTGTTTTTTTCATTTTATTAAGCAGCCAACAATGTTGCTAAAATTCACATCAATAACAATCATGTTTTTTTTTAATTTAGAATGAGCCCACTCTTGACTCGATCTCGCATGATGGTAAGCGATACATGGTCTACGATGGAACGAGCGAGCCCAGAAGATGCCTGTTTACTCTTGCTTTAAAGGTTGAAAGGTCATAAGTGGCAGGGAACACAGAAGCCGGCAGAGAATTCCACAGCTTGGAATCGCGCACAATAAATGGGACCTCTCCAACTAAGCTAAATATGCTTGTGTCTGGTACGGGTTCACGGTAATAGTGTTAGAACCCGCGTCCCCTCAATCACAAGGCTGACATTTTAGCCATTAGGCTATTGCCACTTGTTTGTGCAGTTGCTAAGTGTTTGGCTGCTGCGCGGCGTACGACAAGTTCATTCTCGCCCGATACAAATATGTCTACTGGACCTGAGATGGTTGTTGTTTATGACCACGTCCACGATATAGGAGAAATTTATAGAGAAATAAAACATTTTTTCTTAACAAAATGTAAGTATCCAATCTAATAATATAAATGCGAAAGTCTGTCTGTCTCTATGACTTTTATGCTTTCACAACTACTATATCACAGCACCCAATTGGATGAAATTTGGAAAGGCAATAGTTGAAGACCCAGTGTCAAACATAGGTAACTTATTTTTTTTTTAAATAGCGATCGATACTAAGGGATAATTTCATGAAAGTTAATTTTCACAAATTTATATTCAGTACTTCAAGAGCTTTTGCTTAAGTTATAACAGCATCACAAGACCATCTTCAAGGCAACGTAGCCCTTAACAGAGTCACCATAGTCTTTGTCAGTCGTTACAGTAGGCAAAATACTTATTATTTTGTTCATGGTATAAATAAGTCGAGCCTAACAAAGATCGAATCAAGCTAGACAAATGTATTGCTTTAGTCGCTAATAATTTAATTTAATGTAAAGTTACCATTCACCATTCTAAAGTTTTTTATTCAACAGAATCTAGATAATATTATTGCTATTTGTCACTCCGATATTCATTAAAATACACCATAATTGCCTTACTTTTTCCAACTATGTTGAGATAAGCTTGTAGCAGTGGCGAAGGCTCTATACAACCCGATTCCTACCAGCTTCCCTTTTAAATATGGCAAATATTAGTCCATTATTTTATATTTATTTATATAGGAATCTATTATTTTCAATTAAACAAATAATTATTTACGAAGTTACAAGATTTCGAAGTCAGCCACAGGGCCACAGTTACTGGAATTCACGCATCACACTTGAGCAAGGTAAGTATTTTTTGGTCCGGCTTCCCTTTTATGAAAATTCACCCTTCGCCACTGGCTTGTAGTAGTCAACCTGGATGCAGCTAAGGACAATTATTAGACTTGATCTTAACAACTTAGGACCTGCGTAGCACGATACAACGTGGCTTGATTGGCAAGTGAGATTTACTAGTTTCAAACTTACCATAACGACTGTCAGAGCGGTACTAATGACAGACGAGACTGATTAACCCGGATCGCACAGTTGGGTCTATTTTTTTTATTGATAATAGGTTCGCGTTTGATCACCATCTCACCTGTTGGTAAGTGATGATGTGGTCGAAGATGGAGCACGCTTACCTAAAAGTAACCTACTCACTCTTGACTTAAAGACCCCTAGGATATAGCTATCGGGAAACACAGACTTCGGCAGGGAATTCCACTCCTTAGCCGTACGCACAATGAAAGTATTCCCAAAACGTTTTGTGCGTATGGTTGGGATGTCCACCATGTAGCGATGGCGCATCACCGTTTGTTTTGTAGTCCGATGATGGAACGGGCTTGGCGGAATTAGATTATTATTAGACGCGCGCCATTTTGAAATGCACGTATTTCTTATGTTTTCTATGCGACGATGCCAAAGTTTTCAGTAGCTGGACCTAATCGTCGGTCCTCCCTGCAGGAAAAAGCCGTTAGTTTTGTTGCAACCGCATTGGTGGATAAACACGTCTAAACATGAAAAATGTGAATATGACCGAACAATTACACAATTAAACTTCGTATCGTAATTTCGCGCCATTTGTTAAAAAGTATATAATTTATTTATTTTGTGATTTGATTGATATGTATCCTATTAATTAATATTTTAGAAGAAAATTCTAAATTTAGTTCAAGGTTTGTAACTTTAAGACAGCTTGTTATTTTATTAGTATTTTGCAACACTTTTAAAAAAAAAAAAACAATAAAAATATAGTTTTATATAAATTTGCTTTTATTTAACCAAAATCTCTTAAACGATAGTAGTTTTATCCAATTATTATAATATATTAGTAAATGTCTTTTAATTATTGAATTTGTGGCAATTTTCTATACAGGTCTCCTAGACCCAACCCTACTATCGTTGTTTCTCATTTTGACTGTGCTCACGTTAAGCATGCTGTACGAGAGATGGCGGTATATCGATATTTTAATAACTTGGCAAGCGTTGCTTTACCTTGAAGACTTTACCGTACGACTATATGTTACTTAAAAGAAAAAGTATTTAATGACACAAAAAACGAAATGCATACAAAGTAAAAACTTATCCAAAATTTCCTTAGAAATAGGGACTTAAATTAATCTTTTAATTCTTACTATGATATTAAGGATTAAAAGATTAACATGTAACGAAAGAAGGCAAAAATAGAAACAATTTGGATAACTCAAACCAAAATCATCATTTCAATATCTGATAGAATTGGTTACTGGCCATGTATCAGTGTGAGTTCATCCTTAAGCAGTAGATCCGAAGAGCGTTTCGAGCAGCTTGCAAAACTTACAATTGGTTCCTCGGTAGAGTGTTGTAAATAATAAATAGTTTACAATAGCTTCCTCTCTCTCGACGATTGTATATTTTGAACATTTTCTATAGGTTGCCGGTTCTTTATTGTATAAGTTTTTTATAGCAATACATGAAGTATTGAAGCTATCTTTCCTTACATAATTTAAAACTTTGTTCTTGAATACAGTAAGCGAGAAGATAAAATTCTTTTTGGCACTAAGTATTACGTGTACCTACGTAAAATATGATAAATATATTTTATATTTTGTGGCCATAGGTACTAAAATTTAAGTCACATAGAACTTACATATTACATACCCAATGCTTCCAAATCCAATCCCAAATAAACACGGCCAATATTAACATTTGAAGGAACACTTGTTGATTTTAGATGATTCTCTGACTCATTGCTTATTGCATAAGACATAAGCATATTATGGTGAAAATACGTTAAATGTCCTTTGTAGGGCCAATCAGGACCAACCGATTTAAATCGATTGCGAATGAGAAGCCCCTCATAACATGGTTTAAAATTTCTTGTACAGCATTCAATACAATATTGTTAATTTAATTTCATATTTCTACAGTTGTAATTAAAGTTAAAACAGGACTGAAGAACTCTTATTAAAACGTTAACAAAATTCCTGTTTGACTTCCTTTAAAATTCTCAACAAATCTTACCAATCAAGTTGGCATTACGAAGTAATTTCAAAGGCCTTAAATTGGACTAAGTTAAAAATATTGATAACGGTTTTCCAGATCTAATTTTATCGTTGTTACCATGACGACGAAACAATACCGAACATCAGAATAGAATTGAACAGGTAGGTACAAAGTTCAGTCCTTAGAAAAATAACGCATAGAAACCTAGTACGAGTGTAAAAAGTGAGGTAACTAAAACTTATCCATTGTGGCTAACTTTTCTCGGCGAGCCGTCAGTACTCAAGGTCACATTCCGCCGAACAGAGCTCTCGAGTAAATAATTTAAAACGACCGTTTGTAGCGTAAAGGGAAGTTATAGTCCCCCAGGAAAACAAAAAGTGCAATCAAATTAAATTTCAAAAGAAAATACTTTCATTTTATATGTAGCGACATCTATCTCGCTACATACAAACTAAAAACTATAGAAATACTGTATCGCGGAAGCAAAGTTTACCGCTCAACTAGCCTACATACAAATCACCCGATCACAAACATCGGGCAGTTGCCCAACAGACAAAAACACCTGTCTGGTCGGAGGATCCTCCCTTTTCAATGGGAATGCGGGACTTAACACCCTGTTCCGCACATCCCCAATGTTCAGGACTGCAAAAGGCCCAGTTC
Organism: Tholera decimalis; assembly: GCA_943138885.2. NCBI lineage: Eukaryota > Metazoa > Arthropoda > Insecta > Lepidoptera > Noctuidae > Tholera > Tholera decimalis. Next base: position 22,206,126 of record OW964562.2, read on the forward strand.
AACGGTAACTGGGATGTCCTAAACTTTTCCACGATACGTGGAGCACTCCACCCCCCGCGCAAGTTGTACGGGAGCCCCGCGAGCGCCATTTGGTCTCCCCTCGTCAGGGAGAACGCGCATTGGCTGCTAGGCAGCAGTGGCCGGGTCGGCGCCGCTGCCTTTCCCCTCCGTTGGCGGAACGTCCCCGGCTGGAGTCGCGCCCTCCACCATTCGGGCATCCGGTGGGATATGCCCCTCCAGTGATGGCGAGCGGCTCGGGACACCGCGCGGACGAATATTTTGATTGTTGGCCTCGTCGTGAACGAGGGCAGCCTGGATGCGGCGATCGGTCGCCGCCCAGGCATCGCTAAGAGATTGACGCCTGCCCCGCTAAAGGACCCCCCCGATCAAGACGGTTTTGTTGCCAACGGCCTCGGTTAAGGTCTGGGGACCCTCGGGTGACTCGATTGTGGTCTGTGCCATTTTGGACACGGGAGCCCAGGGTTGCCTTGTGTCGTCTTGGTTAGCGGGACAGGTTGGCCTGAAGGTGAACGACCTTTCAGGCAAGATTTGGGAATTGGCGAAACGGCTGTCACCACTGTTGAGGGAAGGACCTGGTTTGAGGTCACCCTTGTGAGTTGTCCTTACCCTAAAATTGGTGCTCCTGCCCTTGTTATAACTGAACTTGGTTCAATTGTTGGTGACTGATCGTCACACTAAGAACTCGCATGCCAGTTGCAATGCGCTGTTGGCCATTCTGCAGCGAGAATTTTGGATTTTGTCGGCTGATCGCGTCAATGAGGCGAGGCCCTTTGCTGGCGTCGTAACGGATTTTGTTGGTCCCCCTTTGTTGAAGACGTCCACCCTTCGTAATAGCAAGATTGTTAGGGCTTATTTGTGTGTTTGTCTGCCTGTCAACCAAGGCAGTACATTTGGAGCTGGTAACCTCCCTCTCGACAGAGGCCTTTGAGGCGACTTTGGAAGGATTTGTGTCTCGCCGTGGGTTACCTTCGTTGATTAGGTCTGATTGCGGTACGAATTACAAGGGTACAAGTAACTATTTGAAGGAGGTATACGCCTTCCTTAATGAGAACCAGGTTGATGTTGGTAATAGTTTGGCCCGCCGAGGGGTCACTTGGTTGTTTGACCCGCCAGCCTGCCCCCCATTGGGGGGGTATTTTTGGGGCCGCGGTGAAAGCGGCAAAGGGACGCTGGCGGAGATTGTTGGGAGACACCGTTCTCACCTTTAATGAACTAGCTACGGTATTTGGCCGCATTGAAGCTGTGTTGAATTTGCAACCTTGTCAAGACTTCCAATTGATTAGCGGACGGGTAGGCCCGTCCGGGGGGGGGTAGATGTTCGGTCCGACGTGAAACAGAACGCACCCTTTTGACATAAAGAATTTGATTTTGACATTACTTGACTTTGACAGATAGACTTTGCTTGGTTGGAAAATGTCCGTTCTTGGGACCTGTTGAGCTAATTGTGATTGGTAAAATATCGTTGGATTCGCGTGTTGAAACCAATAATTGGGTCACGAATTATCAATTGTTGAAGTGAAATCCCCACTTGCCGAAAACCCCGGGATATTGTTGAATCATACGCCGTATTGCGTCACCTCGTGGCACGCGGAATTTGTTGGAAATCGAATTGGATCTCACGAGATATGAGCAGATTGATTGTGAACAGTGTTTAATTGAACTTTGTAATTCCGAATTGACTAGAATCCAGTGATATTTCTTGGAACACATCGCCTTATTGCCTACCACGCGTAGCGCGCGCTTGCTGGAAACGAGTTAGGTGTGATGCTGGTCAGGACCGCGCCATCTGGAGATCGACGCCTTGTGACCGTCCTGGAACACGTAACTTACATCACACGTTTCAATTACTCACCCTCATATTACATACAAACACTTTGGACGTGATCAAACAGATCCTAGGTTGCCGTCTATAGCTCAGGTGAGTGTTATTTGTAACTATTTGTAGAGCCTCAGAGGCTATTATGTAACCTTGTTTATTGTTTGAAAAGCAACGGTACGCTCCACGTATCGTGGAAAAGTTTAGGACACCCCAGTTACCGTTGCGCTGGGCCTTTTGCAGTCCTGAACACCCAAATATACATTATTTTTACGTAAATCGATCATCAAACAAAAATTCTAATAACCCAACTTATCACAATTCAATGTTGCTATATGTGAGGAAAAAAAAATACCCACACTACTTTTTTGTATTTAGTTTTGTTTTAAAAAATATAGTTTTGGTGGCGATTATGTGTGCGTCAAACTAAACTATATTTATTTACAGCTACTATCTACAGTATTTTAAAACTAAAAGTTACTGTTACTTTGAAGAGTGGTATAATAATTATTACAACTTTATTGATTAAGATTTTTCATTTAAGTAAAGTTCTCAATCATATTTTTCTATTTCATAAATACAACACATACTTTTAATTGATATCAAACGAGATTTTCAAGCAATTAAATAATACATGTCTATAATATTATTATAAAACATCACACATCAAACATTCTGAACGTAATTAAACATATACCATTTTGTTTACCTTCCGTAAAAATATTACATGAAAAAACACCATCTTATCCAGTTTCATAACGTAAAATACTTGGTTTGATCCACCAATGTAATAGTGCGTTTTCCCATTTTTGTGGGTAATGGTCTGGCAATGGTATCACTGAAAGCTATATTTGTGTATGTTTGAGGAACGTAGACACATTCGGCTCACGCGCACAAAGAAAATGAAGTGGACACACAAAATCGCTCGTGTTTTGTTCTAGACACCGTTTCTATGCGTTATTATTCTAAGGCTGAGTCCTACATAATACGTGTATCTACCTTCACAGATTCAACAATTATGACAAAGGTATATCTGCAAATTCGTGAGGTACAGAACCAAATTAGAAACTCGTATTTGGTTGAGAATGGCTTTCCGAACAAATTGAAAATTTTCTATTAAGGGAAATCAACAAAGCATTACAAACGAAGTCAATGAAAAAAGTCAAAGCTGTAGTAGAAAGTACCTACTCCAGCTGAACGTTCGCAAGTAGCGAAGCAATTATTGGAAAACTAACTGATATAATTAATTGAACCATTTGAACTCTTTGTGATCGAACGGTTAGTGTGTTTGATCGATTTTTCATCCTGCTTTGTTCAAACAATTTACTTGCACTAGTTTATTTTAATGTTATTTCACTTAATTAACGCTTCATAATCGAATGTAATACTTTCTATATGCAATGTGAGCAGCGGCGGCCCAGTGGTAATGAACCCACCTTACGAATTTTAGGCCCAATCAGGCATATTACTTCGGGTAATATATCATCACAAGTGCTCTTAAAACTATGTGGGAGGAAACTAAAAATTGCCTATGTGGACTAACAAACACAGACATGACATTACGACTCAACCCATCTCATAGACAGAAGGCTGTCCCAGTAGTAGTGCTGATTGTGTTATAATATTATGTAATCGAATTCAGGTTCAAAGTAAGAAAACATGTTTATTTGGCACACACAATGTAACCACAAAAAATTAAGAGATTTAATTTCGAGCAATAATATTATGTGCCTCGGTAAAAGGAGGAGCTCGGTGCTCGGATCGATCTTCACGAGAAAGCACGCCGTTGGTCCCAGCTATCATTTGTACATCTTTGACAGTCATTACGGGCAGTCAGAAGCCAGAAAACCTGACACGGGTTTTGCCTATGGCTATGTTACCCAACAACTGGGTTATATAGGTCGGATAGGCACCCGCTCCATGTAAAACACAAATACATAGTTGGAAAAAGGCTAAGCAGATAATGAAGAATATTGTTTGCATCGAGGATGCGCCTAACTTCAGCAAAATCAAAAGATGCCTGGGGCCATAACATGACGTGTTAAAGCGAGAGTCGTTCGAGCGAGAAAGAGGGATGAAGCTATGCACCCTATATAGCTCCATCTCTCTTTCTCGCTTAATTAATAACATTAATAAGTTTCAATTCAAAAAAGTCATGGCCTGTCGCCATGACTTTTTTGAATTGAAACTTATTAATGTTAAGTGAAGGTATGGGCACATCATTTTTGCAAGGTAAAATTAAATCTACCGCTAAATAAATATAAAACACAAAGGTTTGTGCACCACCAGAAAATAAAGAGTTATACCGGTCTGATACCCTGATCTGATCCCCTGGGGGAGTAGTTTTATTTTATAATAATTGTTTATTCCGGTCTGATCCACCACGCAGGGTAACACAATTAAAGTTACATATTTTATTCCGGTCGGATACTCTAACAGAGTTTTTGGACCATATATACGTACAGGGTTATTAAAATACTGTTTGAACATAATTCTTATAGTAATGGAAACGTGTTGTATACGTGTAGTATTGAGAAACAAACACCCTTAATTTTCCTCTTGGCCAAGTAATAAAAAAAGCAATGTGTGTAAAATTCACATTACTAGCAAACTTGTTAACCCCTCCAACTAAGCTAAATATGCTTGTGTCTAGAGTGATAGATATTCATCTTCGAGAGATATTCTTTTAATAATAATGGGAATAGGTTTAGGTGGGTTTCTTAATTTTTCCTATTTAGCAATGCATATAATAAATTCACAATTCAAAACAAATTTTTTGTATTTTTTATTTAGGTTAAAATTTTGTTATTGAAATAAGATGGTCAAATATTAAAAGACCAAGTGGTTGATTACCAGTGATAGTTTCAAACAAATAAAAACTAATATTTTACTACATGAACTATTTTTATCTTGACTGTACTTAGCATTCGAAAAGAGTAAGGGGATAAGACCTGAATGTCAAAGTTTGTAGGGAATCAGACCGGAAAAAAAAAAATACAAGCAGAGGATCAGATCAGGGGGATCCGAACGGAATAACTCAAAATAAAGAGCCAAAATTAGACTAAAACAACCGATCGTTTAGTTTCGTCATTTATTTTCTTTGACGTGGTTAACCTCGTAAATAAATAGCCATCAGACTGGCTGAGAAACCCACTTGCTTCATCCATGCACATCGTGCAAATGTCTGAGAGAACATTACTCTAGTCGATATAAAAAAAAGGAATTCGACCATGTTCCAGAACATTTTTATATTACGTGAGAGAGTGCGAAACTAGCACGCAGGGAGCTTGGAAGTAGCGCACACTAAATTAAGAGCACAAGCGGCGAAATTAAAATCTGCGGTTACATTCACGAGAGGTTCCGACGCTAATAAACTTATATGAATAAGCTTTCCAACAAGAAATAAGTATTACATTTACAAAAACGTTGTAAACGAAGAGACGTTTTCTCTGAAAAAATGCTTTCGTGTGTAAAGGAGTCATTTTATTCAGTTTAATGTAACAGAATAAAATTGAATAACAAGAAATCGTATTTGAGTCACATTTTAGCTATTTTATGTAGCAATTTAAATGAATAGTAGAAACGGAATACCCGGTCGCATTCTTACACTGTTTCACACGCTGTGTAATATGAACTTGCTGAAATGGCTATAATTATTTAGCCACGGGCTCCTCAGACCCTTACAACCCATGTTTACGGAAAATACCCAGAAAATGCAGTACGCAGTGGCCCTTCATTATTTTCGGTGTAGTTTCTTCATCAAATGACTTCTCTTGCTCCTTCAGTGGCTCTTGCGGTCCGGGGCCACGGTATATCGTTGGAATATTCCCGCAACCCTGGCACGTTGCAGTAGGCCCTAGATACAACTTTCCTATTAATTATTTTTATTATTGTTGTTTATTTTTATAAAATTAGTTATCATAAATGGATACCATATTATTGTATATGTATACTTGTTAGGTAATCATGCCTCCTCCTCAGTCGTGCAGTCTTGACAGAACGGTTGACGATGATGCCTTTTCTCTAGATAAAGCAGCCCGTGTGACGCGCGTTCACTTCCTGCGGTCTTCAGCCTCTCGGAAGCTTTGCACTAAGGTCGTCTCTATTGCCGTTTTAATTAAATCTTTCCAACGCGTAGAGGACCGACTCTATGACCGCTTGTCTTCCACAAAAAGTACCCACTTTGGTATTCCCGACTACAATCTATCTGTGTGCCACATTTGTCTCAGATCCTTTCAGCCATTTTGGCTTGATTGAGTAACAAACAAAACATTCACATTTACAAGACTAGCACAGATTAGTATGGATTAGTATAGTAGTCTTATAGCATAAAACTAGGTGATTATTCATATCGGTATCATTTGTTTCATAGATGTTGATTTTAAAGGGTCTTCTAATAGTTATTTAGTATTGCAATGAATAAAGCCATTCTATTGTACTGTTTATAACTTGGAACGCTACCAAGGTATCCAGCATCTGTCCTGGCAAAGTTTTAGTTTACTCGTAAATTGATGTGAACATGTTGGTACGCATGTTGCCGCTTAGATACCCAATTCTATAGTTTTGGTTATGTTTTAAGGAATAAAATTGATTTGCTGAGCTTGTACTTAGGTTTTGTTCGAAAATTTAACTCGCATATGCAGTTGCGTATGTGCAGGTGTACTTTATTGTCTATCTTTGTTGATATGTTACCATCTGGTGAGATACTCATGGTCTTATCATTAATATATACTTATATTTAAACATAGCTGCCTTGCGCCAGTCTCGTAAAGCTCAAAAATTGATCGTTTGTTTTGATTTTTCCTGCTTTTCTCGTTGTTATAAATAGGGTCGTTTAAAATCTTATAATTTGTGAGATACCGCTGCCACGGAACGCAACTAAAGGAACAGGGCGGGGTTTCAGTCTATAAAAGTCTGATAACTCCTTCTTCACCACCCAGATGGGAACTAAGCGGGAGGAGTATTTGATGATTATCACCCAGAAATAAAAGGTATAATTAATAAAATAAAGGTATAAAAATGTATAATTATACCTACCGTCATTATTATAAGTAAGCCTAATATATTTTTCATGGAAAAAGTGTATAAAACGCACTGCATTTCATCGTGATAAATTCATGAATAACTGAATTGAGGAATTTCCGTTGCATGAAACAAATGTTGTAAACAATGGACAAGCACGTTCACAAAGACGGACTTATTGCCCTAAGCATTCTCCACCAGTCAACCATCTCTTCACCATAAATAGTAAACTTATTATAATAGATAATATATTTATAGTAAAATGTTTTTCACATGTCTAAAATAGACTTACATACAAATACATACACACACATACACTTACATATACTTTTTTTAAATTCAGATGAAATGAACCCTACATTATACATATCTAAGAATGCACCTAGCATCGTGCAAATGTAATGAGGTACACCACTGAAATATTCCAATAAAACACAACTAAACATATTTATAAATTCACCTTTTCATTAATCAATTCACTCACATAACTGTGCTCTTCGTCCTTCTTTATTACGGCACTACATTGCATTTCGTTACAAGCATATGCGAGCAGTTGCAGTTTCATATTCAGGGCATTCAACTTTTAAAGTAGGGAAGGTTTGTTCCAGGTTCCTGATAAGACTAATTTTGCACAAATCTATCCGTCTCCCTTTGCTGAATTATGTTGAATCAGCTCCAGTGTAAACGGATGGAGCTCTAGAATTCACATTGAATGGCTGCTTATCGGAACTCCACAACTAAGTAGTTAACTGAGTAACACAATTACTTTTGTTGGGGAACTTGACTTTTATGGATTATTTAATTAATAAAATTACAGATCGTTGAAAAATACGTGTTGCTCGATATTATCGTTGCTTATACAGTACTGTTATTAGTGACATTGGCAGATAAATTAGACAATATTTTATGCATATAGTCTCTGGCCCTTTGTGTCCTACAAATAAACAAACTAAATGTTGTGCTGCCAACAGATAGGCTCGCGTGTGACTACTATTTCACATGATTATAAGCGATGATGTGGTTAAAAACGAAGCACGCTTACCTACCCATTCACTTTTGCCTTAAATACCACACCAGTGTAATTTTTTTCACATTGACTACCCAAATGGACAATATCATGTGCGTTTTAGGGTTCCGTAGCCGAATGGCAAACAATGGAACCCTTATAGTTTTGTCATGTCTGTCCGACTGTCTGTCTGTCTGTCTATTCTGAAACTATTAGAACTATACATAGGAAACTTGGTAGATAGATGTATTCTGTAAACCGCTTTCCGATTTTAGAAAAAAAAAAAAAGTTTCAGTTCCATATATGGGGAGCCCCTGCTCCGTGGGAGAAAAATATTTTCAGTTTCGGTTCCATGTATGGGGGACATGGAACCGAAACTGAAAATATTTTTTTTTTCATGAAAGTTATGTGTGTGTGGTATTTATAGACAGGTATTTAAAAATGACATTAAGGTTTCTAAAACCACTTTTTCATAAAGTTAATCGTTTACAAGATATACGCATTCAAAGTGGTAAAATGTGTGTCCCCCCTCTAACTTCTATAATAATCTAACGAAAAATTAAAAAAAAATATACGCTGTAGATCTTAATGTAAACTTTCAACTAAAATTGGTTTGAACGAGATCGGATCAGCAATTTTTGAGATACAGTATATTTTCTAAAACACTGAAAAACAAAGATATTGGGCGTAGTTGTAAGAAATGTAAATAAGCTAGTTTTAAGAAATTTGTAAGTTTTTTTTTTTAAATAAATATACATATTATATTATATTCTTAGTTACTTCGGAACCCTTCATGGGCGAGTCTGACTCGCACTTGGCCAATTTTTTTGAAATACTTATGCGGAATCCTTAAAGATCAACTCGAATGGAATAATTTTCTGAAAAAATACAGATCTGCAGAGTTCAAAGTTTTTAATCTACCATGGTCACTAACAGTATAACTAAAACTTAAAACGGGATATTAACATACCTATAAATATCCCGTTTTAAGTTCTAATTATACTAACAGCAGAGTTGTTTCATAAACCTAGTAGTAGTAGATTTAGGTAGGGACATATTGCTATATATTACGATTAATAAATATTATTATATCAGTTTATTTCAGTTTATATACTGGCTATACTTAATCTAATTAAAATATATTTTCTACTTAGTTTTTTTTATGCACCTGCCCTGTTATCTTTTCGCCACCCATTTGAGTGGTATACTGTAGAGAATGCCAAATAAATTAAGTCCGCCTTTGTACTATTATATAATAAACGATTATTAGCCATGAGGAATGTAACTATGATGTCATACTTTATACAGCATAGATCTAAAACTACCATAAACTAAAAATAGATCTCCTTACCTGCGCTAGCTTCCGAGCGATTTAGTATGCATTTAACGCATAGATGCACCCTTTGTACTTCAATATGCCTACATACATAAAAGTGCTTTATTCCGTTCGTTATTCTTTGGAACAAAGTTATCTACAGTGCTATTACGAACGAAAATATCCTTGAGTGATAATTAAGCTTTATTCATTTTACTGTGTCTCTATTCTTTTGTGGATGTCAAATTCCAGGAAATAACGGTAGGAAGTATTAAAAATAGAATTTTCTTATGTTAAGGGCCGTAAATTATGTCTTCGTTTAAAGAATCTTTATTATCTCAAAAACACATTGTACATTTTACTTGTGTGAAATTCAAGGTAAATAATTTAGTTGTCGTCTAATGATGCAGCATGCAGTAAATATATATACAAGGTGTAATTTAAAGATGATTTGATCTTTGATGATTGATCTTTGGATGATAAACGATATGGCAAGGGCTTTTCTAATCCTATGTCTACTTGTGTGTAGCATATTAGAAATTTCAATACATTGATACCAGAGACCGAATTTTTCAAATTACGAAGAACGAAGAGAATTATCGTTTTATTGGCAAATGACGTGAAAGTGATGACCCTCATAGTGCTGTGACACGTTTGTCATTACTGGTATTCAAGAAACATATGAAACCAATAATTTGGGGTCAATTCTGTGAGTCACTTATTTTGAGCTGAAACTTTGCATAGAGACTCCATACCAGATGTTGTCTTCAGTCCTTTTAGATAGATATGGGGTTTCCGTTACACGTTGTATATACGATACATTTAATATGGGGAAAAACAATTACAAAACATATCAGAAGGGTAGGTGTATCTAAGATGTCATATCATATCTGGCCAGCTAGAAACCAAGGTAATCTCATATGTCCTAAGTATTCAAATCTTGACGCACGCAAAGAACAATTATTGACAAGTACGCTAATATCTACCTTCAAGTTTTCCTTTTTTTTTGGGTGGGACAATCATCAAATGACTACTCCCGCTCTGGGTGGACCGGAAGAGAGTGTCAGACTTCTACTGACTAAAAACCCACCCTGTTCCGTCAGCTGCCCTTAAGTTCCGGCGCTGCGGTATCTCGTTAGAACATTCCCGCAAGTCCGGCAGGCAATGGCCCGAGGGGGGCGACGCGCCACGACGCGCTGCCGACCCGGGCCTGGTCCTTACCGGACGGTGAGCTACCCCTGCTCGCCGTCCGCAAGTCCACGACTGCGGTGGCTAGAGATCGGCTCGCGATCCCCGACACCCGGGGCGTCTCCCTTGGCGGCTAGGGCGTGAGGAAAAGAGTTCCCTCTCCCTCGCGCGTTCGACCTCCTACTTTGCTAGCATGACTGTTTTGCAGAAGGAGGCGACTGCATCCTATTCCCCCTCGCTCCGCACCATAGTCTGACCAGGGCCGGGCGCGAGAGTCACCGCCACCGATCGCCTCCACGAGGATACGGCGGCTCTCTGCCCAAGCAGGGCACACCTCGACCGTGTGCTCCACCGTGTCCTCCAGGTGGTTCACAATGACGACAGTCGGGCGTGTCCTCCCGCGCTGTATCCGAAACAGGTACCTCCCGAAACAGCCATTTCCGGTTAGCACCTGCGTCAGGCAGAAGGTGAGGACGCCGTGATGTCTCTCAAGCCACTCCTCAAAGAAGGGACTTATAACCGCGATTGCGGCGCGCCGATTCTTTAAGTAATAAAAAAGTATCAAGCGTTTGGCTCCTACAACTCCACATGGGTACAAACATACATACATAGACTAATAAACACATTACCCTTCTTAGTGTCGCACAGTCGGGTAGTAACCATAAAACAGACTGATTAAAAAGTCCATTCAAATTTGTCTTGAAACTAAAATCGAAATCCGCCAAGACCATTTGATAACTCTTTTTAACTAAAAACTTCTTTGACATAAAGATTAATTTGAGTCCAACAGGTTTATATATAAATAAACAGGTTAATATATTTTTTAATTCCTGTGTAAACTTGATTCATTAAACTCTGTTAATAGCGACAGCATTTGCCAAGTAAGTACAACCGTAAAACGTTTTACTGCACATGTGAAAGCGAAGTGAACTAGGAAAGGAGAATGATACATAATAAATTAATTTATAGAACAAGTTTTTAGTGTAGAAGAATGAAGTCATCAAAGCTTAAGTGTTTCTGGTATATTAAGCCCAGGCGCGTGCATAGGATTATGACAGGGCATGCGGCGGAGAAAAACACACAAAAACTTCTTCTTTTATAGATTTTTAGCATAGCCACAGCCACGCATCGCCACCATGCTACGATGCGTGGCTGTGGCTATGCTAAAAATCTATAAAAGAAGAAGTTTTTGTGTGTTTTTACTCCGCCGCATGCCCTGTCATAACCTATGCACGCCCCTGATTAAGCCTTATAAATAAAAAAATAATATAGGGATTATTTTTTGAACATCTTGAAAAACCTGTACTACCATAGTAATTTCTTTTGTATCGTGAGTGCATTTTTACTTAAACTCAGACTTATAACCAATGTTTGTAAGTCATACATAACGTTTACGCCAGTGTGGGAATCGAACCCGCGACAAGCAGCGAAGCAGCCAATCGCCCAACTACTATGACAACCGTGTTGTTAAATAATGAAGCTTGTGGTATTTGTTATTTTAAACCAGTTCAGGTCATGATATTCAATGCTAGTCTACTGTCGAGTATGAAACCTCCTGGATCAAATACTATTAATGGCATTTCTGGTTTCTATCTTCGTCCACTCAGCTGAGTTTAATCAAGCAGTGTCAATAGGCAAGTGTTTGCTTTTAAATAGATAATGTTGACGTCGCATCTTGCCGGATTCAATCGATATTTGTTGTTCCGTAACACCCCTATAGTTTCGCTATGTTTGTCCGTCTCCGTCGTTTACCTAGTGATTTTTTATGCAAAGTAGATATAACTGGACACGTTTATTAATATTAATCACTTCTACAAAGTTGTAGAATAAAATTTGCATAATATTGTTTACTTTTACCTACGATACCTCCAATACTAATTACGGGAATTATATTCATTTTGTAATATTTCGTAGTGTATAGCAACGTTGGATAGGCCTTAAAAATGTTAGCTGAAATCATTTTTCAATTCAGAGATCCGTCCACAAAATATTTAGCTTTAATATTATAAAAAAGCGTCAATAGCCTAATGGCTAAAGTGTCGGACTTGTTATCGAGAGGACGCTTGTTCTAATTAATGCGTACGCAAGTTGTTTAGACATCAACAGAACAATTGATACACCGGTCGGCCCCACGTCTCGCCATGTTTTTTTTGACTGGCCCGTTGGTATAGTGGTCAGTGGTCCTGACTGCTATGCGCAAGGTCGTGGGTTCGATTCCCACCTAGGACAAATGTTTGTGTGATGAGCACGGTCATTTGTTCTTTGTCTGGGTGTAATGTATCTATAATATGTATGTATTTAGAAATATATATTGTTCAGGACTACAATTGGCCAGTGCAACGATACTGGTGTGTCCGGAACTGTCCACGGTACGTGGAGCCTAACCGTTGCTTACAAACAACAATAAACAAAAGGCCTATAGCCTCTGAGGCTTTATGAATACATTATTACCACTAACCTTCTGTGCTGGGTTCGCCAAGCTTCGACCTTCCCAAGGCCACGCCCCAAGTGTGGTATGTATGTAATATGAGGTGAGTAATTGAAAGTGTGAAAGTCAAGTGTGTGGACGTTCACAAGGCGCCAGTCTCCAGATGGCGCGGTTCCAACAGCATCTCAGCCTAAACTCGTTTCCAGCAAATGCGCGTGCCACGCGGTGAGGCAATAAGGCGATATGTTCCGAGAAATATCCCTGGATTCTCTTCAATCCGGAATTACAAAGTTCACTTAAACACTGTTCACAATCAATCTGCTAATATCACGTGAGATCCAATTCGATTTCCAACTATTTATTTCCAACTAAGGCGCGTGCCACGAGGTGGCCACAACCGGCGATAAATCCAAAACTATCCCAGGGTTTTCGTCAAATGGGGATTTCACTTCAACCAATAGATAATTCGCGACCCAATTATCGGTTTCAACAGGCGATTCCAAACGATATTTCAATTACAATTACAATTACAAGAGGGTCCCGACGACCGGCATTTTTTCCAAGCAAAGTCTATCTGTCAAGTCAGAGTAATGTCAAGATCAAATTTCCTTATGTCAAAAGGGTGCGTTCGGAAACATTTGGTACTAAACATATATGTATATAAACATATATCAGTTGTCTAGTATCCATATCACAAGCTCTGCTTAGTTTGGGACTAGATGTGTGAAAAGTTGTGGAATATTATTATTATTATTATCATAATAAAATACAAAAAGTTCTACTTCTCAATAAACTAACAAGGCTTCACTAAATCAACACGAAACTAAAAACCCAGATATATTAGAGGCGCTGGCGTATACAGAAACAAAAGATGAATGTTACATCAATTAAATTAATAAACACTATACAACTACAAATTTCAAGCTCAAAATGTCAAACATCATAAGCCAGGGCCGGCTAGGGATACGATATCAATCTAAAATCGATAAAGCTTTATGACTAAAAGAAACAATTTTTTTAATCGATAATAAATATTAAATCGATGCTAGAACCCCTTAAATCAATAAAATATATGCCATTTCATTGAATTCTACAATAAAACAGACATGTTATTAATCGATTATAATGAAAACTCAAAGTCAAATAGCTACAATATGTAAATGTATATCCAGTTAAAATTATTTGTCTATTCTATAAATAAAAATTGATTAGCGAGTGAATCATCGAAAATAGATATCTGTGAGCCCGATGTTATCGAAAATCGTTTCAATTGCGTTCGGGTTCAAATCGTTTCAATCGGGCAAATAACTATATATAAAAAACCGGTCAAGTGCGTGTCGGGCCACGCGCAGTGTAGGGTTCCGTAGTTTTTATAACAGTCAAGTGCGTGTCGTATTCACTGACTGATCGTTTCGTACCATGCTCTAACTAAAAATTGACTTGACTTCCTATACAAATCCTCACCTGATCCGACAATTTTGCACGGAAAGTTTCAATTTTATTTAGAGATTTGTCTAAAACTTGTCATAGCCGGTGTTTTGAATTTAAATACGGACACAGAGCTACACTACTCAATCGTCACGAGAAGCTAGCACGATACAACTGGCGCTTAGCGCCATCTATCGACATTTCTATAGAGTTGTTCGAAATTTTCGAGTCAAATACAATTGGTCGACTATTACTCGTAAACTTGTAAAGCCCACTTATGTGTGATAGTTTTCCTTTAAATTTCGTTATATATAGGTACTACTGTCGTGACATTTGAACCGTTTAGTTGATAGAGGGGGGGACACTTGACTCTAACGAAAATTGGTACTTTAAAGCTTGATAAGTCACGAATGGTTTACTTAATCAAAAAACGGTCTTACCAAACCCCTAATATTTTTGAAAGACCTATCCAACGATATCCCAAACTATGGGAAGAACGAAAAAAAAAATTATCATCCCACTTTACATGTATGGGAGGTACCCTAAATAATTGTTTTTTTCAAAATTTTATTTTACCCCTTTTTTGGCGTCATTAACGTGTATACTCATGCCAAAGTACAACTTTCTAGTACCAATAGTTTTTGAGCTAAACCGCGGACAGACGGACAGACAGACGGACATGGCGAAACTATAAGGGTTCCTTGTTGACTACGGAACCCTAAAAATGAATAATAACACCAGAGAAAGACTGAGCACAAAGGATTAATTATAGTTATTGTAATATTATAATAATAATATACATGTAGGTTATTGCTCGGAGTCAATCGAGCCCAGTAATATAGATAATGCCAAGGATTGGAACTTCGCTAAATGCGATTTCGAACAACTCTATTTATTATTCTCTGATGAAAACATTTGGGAGGAGGTTTTGGAATCAAAGGATGTAAAAGAGGCTACTCTTAAGTTTTACAGCATTATCTATAATCTCTTTGATATATGCATTCCTAAAAAATGCAGACGGAAATCGGCAAGTAGGCGATATCCTATATGGTTTACAAGCGATATCATCCAGGATCTAAGGCTCAAGTTAAAACTCCATAAAAATTGGAAACTAACTAAATGCGATGACGCATATTTGCTATTTTCTGGCCTCAGGTCAAGCCTTAAAACCTGTATTGCAGATGCATATTCCTTATACATGAGGAATATAGAGAATAAAATTAAACTTAACCCTCGTCAATTCTGGTCGCACATTTCTAGCCTGCGGTCCAGAGGTGGATTTGAACCGAACATAACATACAAGGGCTCTACTTTTTCGGGTACTAAGGCGGCTGGTGCTTTTGCAGATTTTTTCTCGGCTGTTTTTCATCCTGACGTTCCGCAGCTTAATGCTGATCATGTCGGTACGTCTGACCATTCTTGTAACAGCAATTACATAAATATACCCCCCTTGTGCCATGTAGACGTTGTTAAAGGTATAAAAAAACTTAAACCTAACAGTTCTATTGGTCCCGACAATATCCCCCCCTTCATAGTTAAAGACTTAAGAAATATTTTCATTGATCCTCTTTGCCACATTTTTAATGTAGCCTTGCAGACTGGTACATATCCCTCTCAGTGGAAAGTTTCTAGAGTTGCACCTATTCCTAAGACCCAAAACAAAAGTTCCGTTGAAGAATACCGCCCTATCGCAATCCTATCTTCCCCGGCGAAGGTCTTCGAAAACATCCTCCATAACGCTATCTATGAGCAAATAAACAAATATCTTTGTAATGAACAGCACGGTTTCAGAAGCAAAAGGTCAGTTGACACAAATCTCCTGACGCTAGTAGATTATATCTCGTCTAGTTTGGACCGCGGGCGTCAGGTAGACGTACTTTACTTCGACTTCCGGAAGGCGTTTGATAGGGTCAACAATGACGTGCTGCTAATGAAGCTTAGCAAAATAGGGTTCGCACCATCTCTCCTCCGTTTCTTTGCAGACTACCTACGTGATCGACAGCAGTTTGTTAGGCTTGGTATGTACGTGTCAGGTACCTATCACACGCGTTCCGGCGTGAGTCAAGGCTCAATTTTGGGGCCTTTATTATTTCTCATCATGGTCAACGATCTTCCTCAAGTTCTGCTTCATGCTAGATGTCTCTTGTATGCTGACGACTTGAAACTATACCTGGAAATAAACTCCGAGCGTGACAGTTTGGCACTGCAGCAAGATATAGACGCCATTTACAAGTGGAGTGTAGACAACAAGATGGAGTTTAATTCGTCCAAATGCTTCGCTATGACATTCGGTCGCATGCGGCACCCAGTTAATTTTGAATATAATTTAAATAATAATACCATCACAAAGTCAACAGCCATGAAAGACCTGGGAGTCACATTCGACCGAAAGCTCACCTTCCACGACCATATGGCCATGGTAGCTAAACAATCCTACCAAAGGTTAGGTTTTGTTCTGCGTAATTGCCGCGATTTTCGCTCCGCTCATGCCATCAAAATAATATTTAATGCGCTCGTGCGTACTAAGCTGGAAACCAGCTCTTGCGTGTGGAATCCACATGAAAGTACCTACGCACTTTTATTAGAAAAGGTTCAAAAAGCGTTCCTTAGGTACCTATATAAGCAGAAACATGGCTGCTATCCTTACCTCTATCCGACAAAGTTCTTACTGGGTTGCCTCGGATACAACTCCCTAGAGGTAAGGCGAGCTCGAGATCAGCTCACAGTAGCCTGTAAGATGCTCCGTGGTACTCTTGACGCTCCTGATGTGTTAGATGTGCTGGCGCGCTTCTTTGTCCCAGACAATTACTGCCGGGGCAAAAAGCACAGGCTGTTTGCCGTGCCTCCATGTCGTACTGTTGCACGTGCTAAGTCGCCAATTCCTCGCACTCTGGCCGCGCTTAATGATCTCTTGGATTCTAATCCAACAAGCGATCTGTTTGCGGATGGATGGATGAAGATTTTATTGGTATGTCAGATGTACTGTGAGAAGAATTCATGAAAGTGTTGTTAAAACGTTAACCTACTTTTTACTTTGTTTATTTTGTATATTTTAGAATTGTCTCTTTTAATTTTAGTTACTGTCATTGGTTGTAAACATAACCGTTGTAATTAAATTAAATAAATAAATAAAATAAATAAATAAAATAAATAAATAAATAAATACATACAATGACATGTAAAGTCGGTTAATTATTATTATTTTTATGTGATTTTGTGCAAAACATCATGATCAGGATCAAAATGTACTAATTATATAAAACGGAACATCATTAGAAGGAAGAAGAAAGTGTTTACGGAAACGTGCCAATGCAAGTTATTGTATTTCAATAAATACAATAACTTTTTAACTTAAAATTAAATTCCCTATTCGAAAATCAAATCCCCAACGCAGAAGGTCATATAAGTTTATCTTGAGGCGTGAGAAAATTTGATACCACTTTTTGTCATTCTCCTTTGTAATTTGATAATAAAACCTTTTTTCACGGTTTACGGCACAAATGTCTACGCAACCTCACAATTTGTGCAATTTAACATGCACTTGCATCGTTTTTAAATTGAATCAGCAAACGTCTTCGAAAAAACTTTCCTACATAATCGACTTGCATTAACTTCAAATCGTCTTTAGTTTCAACGAGCACTATTTTCACGGCAAAATATTGAATGGTTACCAACTCCCGTGACGCATAAATCCGGCGTCGCCTTCAATAATGTGGGACCACTTTCAACAACACACGCTTATCGACTGCCTTAAATCTCTCGCGGTGAGTTGAGCACTCCACAATTTATTGTTCTCATTGGTTTGCGAAACGGCCACATCGCGGAAACCAGACTACGCGCGTGTAAACGTCCCTCAACACGAGAATTGGGTACTAATACTTTTTTATTTACATCTACAAAGAAACACACTTGTTTTTTCTTCTCGCCTCTTTGCGGAGGAAGGAAGGATTTTGATATTTCCTGCGCTTTTTATTTTCTTGATAGGTGATGTTTTGCTTCGACGGAACCCGCATGGGATTTGTATTCGACTTTCCTTTTTGGTTGGTTAGTAGCGTGTATTCGTGTTTATATCAGATGCTTTAAATGTAACAAAATGATGATCTATGCTTTGTTACTTATTCGGAATTGAGCTATACCACTTTTCAACAAAACGCTGTGTAGGAATAAAACGTGAGTTTTAGTCTGTCTTGGTTTTTTTTACTTATAACTACTCCCCACTTTTCCAAATCATTTATAACTTCACATAGATACTTTAACAGCCAAACGTGGAATATTTAGACAAAACGAATATTTGCTCCTTTCAAACCATCAATTTCGTATCATTCATAAGAATTCACAAAAGAATTTTGAAATGAAAGCGAGAAAAAATACGATGAAATAAAAAAATAGAAAAATATGATTTAATATTTTTTTCTAATTCTGGTGTCCCTTGGTAAATTCCATGGACGTTTGGAATTATTTGTAAAAATAACAGTCAAACCAGCGTTAACTAAACATTTAACGGATTTGAGGAAGGTCTTCTTAAATACGAAACGTAAATATTTTGAAGGTCTCTCTCAATCTGTTCAGGTAAATCTCTGGCGTATTTCTTTCATATTTTATTTACTCAACAACATTTACCAGGAGTTGACTTATTACAGGAAAGAGACTGGATGAAACTGTTTACCGAAAAATAACTTAATAAAAATTATTACTTGTCTAAAATCTACTATCTGAAGACACAAAATTAACGTAGAGACGCCAGTACATCAAGCTACAACAATCTGTCAAATTTTCTTTAATAGATTTTCAACTTTATTGTTAAAGAAATTAGGGTCAAGGTTGATTGAGAAAATTTGACAGTTTCGGGTAGCTTCATGTGCTGGCGTCTGTACATCATCATCTTCTTAGCCTTTTCCTAACTATATTGAGTTCAGCTACTAGTCTGACTGGATGCAGCCGAGTGAACTAGTGTTTAACATGGAGCGACTACCGATTTGACCTCCAAAACCTAGTAGCTGGGTTACAGTATACCCTTTGTCCAAGTCCGTGTCAGATTTACTGGCTTCTGACTACCCGTAATGACTGTCAAAGATGTCCAAATGACAGCCGGTTCCAACAGATAACGTTCTTTCCGAGACACAGAGGTATCACACCGCTAACTTATTTCTTATAAAAACCCATTATTCTACGATCCGGGAATCGAACCCAGACCCTCATGTTCAGCAGTCACGCTTACGACCGCTAGACCAACGAGAGACATAATTATGATACAAATGGCACATTAAATCCAGCCTTGGTGATCATAGTTTTACTCACATTCATGAGACCTACCAGGCTTGCATAAATTCTTAGGTGCTATCTGAAATAGTACATCGACAATCTCTACATGCAGTTAAGCTTATTCCTCTCCGAAGTCACGCCGCAACGCTCAGTTATCCGCCATCCGCATACCCAATACTGAATATTTTCATATAAACTAGTACTTCGACCTCGAGGTGTACAATATTTGCCGTGAAACTTAGTCAACTTCAACCTTGTTTGCCACAACACAAAGTCCAGCGAGAAGCAAACGAAGTGTTTTGAATACTTTGATGAAGTGACCGTAAGTACGTTCGTGACTTAGACATGGAAATATACTGCAGAAGTGTTACGAGACTATGCTTGACGGAGTTCACACGTAATTCCATCCATAGCATCAAAACTATAATCAGCCAAGAAAATTCAGACTTTAGTTCGGATTCTTCATATCTTTTAAAACAAGGATATAGCCATTCTGTTCAGATAATGTATCATTTCATACTTCCTTAACTATACATAAAATTTACGCCTATTCCCGTGGGGATCGGCAGGAGTACAAAACTCGAACAAGACCCTATAATAACACACCCACCGGTTATTAATCCAACATTACTTTATACTTTACTAGCGGCTGCTTTGTAGGGGCAGCATATTTTAAACGTTGACCATTTTTGCACGTAATTTTGAATCAGAGATATCTTCTAAACTCAAACGCCCAAGATAAATAATATATTTATTTGAATAGAGATTAAAAATAAATTGGCGAAAATAGCGGAGTAGATAATATATAGTTTTTAATAAACCTGTAATTTTTGTTATTTATTAAAGCGGCGCACGCCAATAAAATATTCAGTCACATGTTTTTTTTTATATCTTTAACATTTTTCGTCATATTTCAACCAACTTAAACAAAACCAATATTATAGTCGTTTTTGAGTTGTTATTGTGATCAAATAGACAGAGAGATGCGACGGCAGACTTTGTTTTGTAATAATATGTAAGAATTTAAGGCCTATCTTGGTATGAACTTGTAATCATCGGACTACAAGACAAACGGCTATGCGCCATCGTTACATGGTGGACATCCCACCTATACGCACTAAACGTTTTGGGAATACCTTCATTATGCGTACGGCTAAGGAGTGGAATTCCCTGCCGAAGTCTGTGTTTCCCGATAGCTATAATCTACGGGTCTTTAAGTCAAGAGTGAGTAGGTTACTTTTAGGTAAGCGTGCTCCATCTTCGACCACATCATCACTTACCATCAGGTGGGATGGTGGTCAAACGCGAGCCTATTATCAATAAAAAAAAGATGACATGCGTGTAACTGAAAGTGTGATGGGTTTGAATGTTGATGGATAGAGAGGTAAAGATGGATGGATACTGTGTGAAAGAAAAAGGAGTAAAGGATGCTGTGACTTCTGACAGGGGAGAATGGTAGAAGAAACTGTGTTTCGCTGTCCTCAAGAAACTGGGACAAGGGCAGGAAAATGATGTACGGATTTTTTAGTTGCAAAAGTAGAAAATACTTTTATTAGCTATCCCTCTTTTTTCCTCTGATCTTTGGTTCCCACCTCAGTCTTAGAAGACAGCAAAACCACTTGCCTTTTGCATTGCGGTGTACTTACTTTGAGCACTACTTCGCAGGCTCGGCACTAAAGGACTTTAGAAAAGCATCCCTATTACAGGCGGTTTATGTACATTGCTGCATTTACCTCAGAATGTTTTTAAGCAATAAATTCAGGCATTTCTTTGCGGAAGTTCACTACAAATAAATGTTAAAGCAAGAGTAAATAGGCATCTTCTGGGCTCGCTCGTTCCATCGTAGACCTCATCTATCGGGTACCATCAGGCGAGATCGAGGTCAACAGTAGATTCATCCGTAATAAAACAGGACAATATTTACCTTTATGTTTTATTTATGGGAATATAACAAAAATATGTCATGTTTGTTAACAAGAATGATTTTATTTAGAGTCCAAGTCGGAAAGCATTTTTTATTGATAATAGGCTCGCCTTTAACCACCATCTCACCTTTTTTCTCACCGTTTTTACTAAAATAAAATAAATAATTGATAAGTATAGTTTAAACTTAAACATGTAGGTATATGCGGGAATTGAAATCATTAACCTAATTTGTATCTGAAAGAAAATCCCCTAAATTCATAAATATATGTCTAGTCGTAAACCATTACAATGTGAATTCCGACAAAAAACATCAGATTCGAAGTGACTTTAGCTCTCACAATCTAGAAATTTCAATTCCATTCAAGATGCTAAAGAATAACGCCCTTCATAAATTCACTGCGACACAAACTTAGACACTCCGAAAAAAATAAATTAACTTCTGACTTGTGTAAAGGAGTACTCTCTGAATAGAATAATTTATGAAAATGATGAGATTATTATCCTCAAATGCTGTTATTACAGTGGTGTTATAATATGTATGCTAATAATCAAGCCTACAATTGTAGGCTGAAACTTTGTTACTGAGTCCCTTGGGCAAATTGATAGACCTTCGTATTACATAGCATAGTAATACTTAGTTATAGTTACCACACATTTGTCCATAACTAACCTATCGTCACGGCAAATGTTTCGTGAGAGAGGCAGGCCCCAAAATAGTAATCTAACGTTCGAGCCATTTAACTAAAGGTCCATTTATCTTAAGTATATGTAGGTTGGTAGGTGAAAACGTTACAGAGAGTTGAAAATCATAACATTGTAGCTAAGACAAAGTTGTTACATACGATACAAAACTTGGCAATGTTTTCAACCAATACTCGAATATGTGGGTAGGTGTTACTTTGTTATGCCATCATAAGGTGTAGGTAATTAATAGTTCACTACGTCTTAAACCTATTCTTATATGTAAATTTTATTGTGTTTTTAGTTATTTTTCACGGAGTGTTACTATTTAAACTAATATTCCAACCTACCTTAACGTTTATAATGATGAAATTATATTTTATTTTGCAAATTAGAAATTAATAACACTCTTACACGTAATATTTTACGTGAGAAGATACATCAAAACAAACTATGGTATGCTTCTGTAATTAACACATCTTGTTAATTTTACACGAATTACGAGAGATCTATTTAGATAGGGCTCACATTTCTAGCAATCTTGTTAACCCCTTCAACTTAGCTAAATATGCTCGAGTCTGGAACGGGTTCACGGTAATGGTGTAATAATAATCGTTATTTATTTCACAAAGACACTTATGTCTCCCAACTGTTCCATAATTGTAAATGTGTCAGAAAATGTACAGCCATTTCTGTCCTCATACAAGTACAATAATGTTGGATTTAAATTGCAACAATGTATAATTTGCCAGTCACGTCATGGCCTGTCGCAATTAGAGCACAACGGATGTCTAAAAGCGCTTTAATGTCCCATGTCCCTTTTCAAATATTTTTGTGTTGATTAAAATGCAAATTATACTTAGTTACCGTGGGTGACATAATAATGATGCACTTTGTCAAACTTTGTTCGCATTTGAGGACGTATTCATTGATTCCCGTTGATGGATGTGTAAGAGAGGATAATTGCAGAAGTGGAGGAGGCTTAACCTAAGTGATGATGAATATAATCCTACTAGTAAGAAGTATTATATACAGGGTGGCGATTGGGTTAACACATTAAATTGTACAGCAGGTATTACAAGTTGTAGGGATGTCTGTTGGTAGTTGAAAGATAAACACCCACCTCACAATCAAAGTTTATTAGAAGACAGAAGGAGAAATATTCAGTCTAGAGTGTAGGCACAGATTAGGCTTACAATAGCAGTAAATACACTATTAACTATATGGTTTTTGGTCGCAAATAAAATCAACGTGGGCTTCGCAGTGGTGTGATAATTAGGACTGAAGGTAGGTCTCCGCGAACGCATTGGCAGCTATCTTCGGCGCGAGCGCAGCGATGTATATCTTTGCGTATGTACTTGTGGTACGAAAAACCTTTTTAGCAAAAAAAAAAATAATTAATTGTAGTGTTTTTATATGGAAGTCGGTTCTATTTTTTTTGCTAAAAAGTTTTTTTTTCACGCTTTTTAGTGGGTCGGTTTGTAATTTATCTAGTTACAAAAGCCAAAATGTCAACTACTGATCACCTCTTACAAAATATGGCTTTTCCTGGTACAGAGCCGTTCATTTTTGAGGAGTTCTCCTGGTACATCACCATCAGCTCTACTTCACCATATGCATTGTGACGAGCATAAAGTGCTTAACATCCATATTCAAGTAATCTAATCGCAATCCACGAAATACTTATTATTGAGTAGTTTCGGTGGCCATCTGTGGTCTTCATCATCAGTTCCACTTCCTCAAATGGTGCTTTTCAAGAGCACCTGCACAAGGTACTATAAGAAATATCCAAAACGCTATAGGTGTGCCTATAATATTTGAAGAGTTCCCTCGTTTTCTCCATGATTCCATCATCAAATCCAAACGTGATGACAATGGGACCAATTAAAAAGTATACCCTTCCAAACAAAAAAGAAATCGGTTCAGCCATCTGCGAGTTATGAGGTAACATACATTAAAAAAATATTAAAAGAAAAAAAGTTCAAGACGAACTGAGAACCTCCTCCTTTTTTTTCGAAGTCGGTTAAAAACTATCCGCCCTGTCGAATACTACCGAGTGTCATCTGGCGATGCTTGCGAATTATTTATTTTATACGTTTTTATGATGTGGATGAATGTTTGTGGTGCGTTTTGTTTTTGTATGTGTGATGTATGTTTGTGTGCTAAACAATACATAAATTAATTATTTATGTTAAGTTTTTAATATATGAAGATACATAAATTAATAAATACAATAAGTTGCCTACACAAGTTAACAGTCCGTTAAAATAATAAAATAAATAATTTTACTAAAATTAAGAGAATGCATTTTTCAAACAAAATAAATGGCGTTATTGGTAAAAAATAAAAATTCATTTATAATATTACATTGTATACACCGGCGGAGCATGAGCCTAGTGATTGTTCAGCTGATTACGTTTATGCCATACATGATGTTGTGAAATATTAAAATGGAAAAAGGTCCCACGGATATAATATTGTTTACTATTAAAATATTATAATTGTATATGATAAAATAGCTAATATAGAGTACGTGGTTCCAATTAATTTGATAACCTAATCGCAATGCTGTATATGTTTAAGTATGGGATACACGTATGTTGATAACCTAGTTTCTTGTTGCCTCCGTGGTCTAGCAGTCGCAAGCCTGGAGTTTGAAAGCTGGCGGAGTTATCAATTCACCCACCTTGCCACTTGCCACTGAAAGAACGTTAAGGGTGTCCTGCACCTGACCTCTCTACGGTCGTATCGGACTACCGTCCCAGCGGACTATGAGCGTAAACGACCAAACAGTACACCTGCACCCGCGCACATACGCACTTACTCATCTCCTGCGCCGTTGACTAATCTCCGTTGTTATTTATCGCCGTGGCTAAATCGGTCAGGAGGACTAAAAACATATAATAATATAACCTAGATTACTTACGTCATATAATTATTTAAGCCGAGAGTAAGTTCCCTTGGGATAATTAAGCCAGGATTTTACGCGGTATGAGCCGCAAGCGACATCTAATTAAAAATATTTGTGTTCAGCCATCTCTTTACAGTCGCTTATCAAAGCAAAGGTAATAAAATAAAATAAGCAACATTAGGCTAACAGTTTCGTCTATTTATAGAGCTCATCACTATTTACGTGTAACAGAACACAATATCAAGTGACCTATCGCTTACAGAATAGTAGCACATTTGCTTTCTAGGCTGAAATTGTCTGCACACAATGGGGCGCGATTTCCACCATTTATTTTCGTATTCAACATACACTAGTTTTATTACTTAGCAGTTGTTTTGAATCGAGCCCGAATATACACCCAAGCCCTAATAAATCAAATACAAGCTAATCCCTAAACAGGCAGGTGTGTTAATCTATTTATGTTCCCAAACATACGAGTAAGTATCAATTAGTGACTCGTGTTTGAGAGCTTTCTCATATTGAACGGAGCTTCTCTGTGTTACGATCCTTAGGATAGATTGAACGGCCGGATCCCATAATGCAACCGGGTAAGTTGATAGGTTCTACCGTATTCTGTTTATCGTAAACTGCTTCAAAAAACAAGCTCCAATTTCCTAAATCCTCGACCTAACGTTATTAAGCCTTTGCAAAATCTGTTTTTCAAAAAATACGAAGCCGATCTGTTTTAGATCAACGCGAGACCTTCTGGATATAGTTTGTATTTAGATTGCCTGCGGAGATTGGTACTATTAGAGTTCTACTGTAATAAAAGCCAAGTTTTTGTTTAGATCTTGTGGACAAAAATAAAACGATAAAGAGATATGTCCGCTGTGTAGATACTTTGTCGACAAATGGAAAAGCAATTGTCCAGCAAATGAATTCATTCGGCTAAGCTAAAACAAAAATGACAATATTCTAAAAATAAACTAAAGAGAATTGTGTAAAATGTTTGTAACAAAGTAAAAACATTAAATTTTTAAATAAAAATAATAAGTGCATTTTATCACAGTAATTTTTATAAAGTTTAAGCATCGTGGCGAACTCTCAAACACATTAATTTTGCAAAATATGCAATCTTGATTATTAAAATGAATAAAGTGCTGATTAAACCAAATTTTCTTTTTTATAACATGAACGTTTTATTCGAAAATATTTTCACATTTTATCTAACGAGATCGGAATGGGCGGTGGCTTTTATCTGTCATTTCATGTGGTGACTTTTTAAAAATATAATTAGAATGCATTTGGGGCACACAACTAAGTGGACTAGACTAAAACGTTGCGGTTTACTTTAGAATGAATGAGATAATTTGCTGTTTTTTGAAAGTGTTTTGTGCCTTAAAAGACAAAACGCTAAGCTCATAACATGAAAGCTCTATTTCTGTATATTCTGAGGTTCAGTCAGCGATAGCGTCAAGGAAATTGGCAATATGTAAAAAATGACATAAAATATTTGGTACATAACAATGGCATTAATTGATAAAGCCTTCTTGCTTCTTCTAAGAGTGGCTTTATTCTTTCATGAAAACAACTAAAATAAACAACAGAAATCAAGAGAACTCATTTATTAGGATTACCAACAATTGTTTCTACTTAAGACATGTTCTAATAGCTTAACCGTTTAAAAAGGTAACAAGATACAAAAATAAAAAAAGATACAAAAATATTATTATAAACTAAATAACAGTGAATACCTATAAAATTTGTTGAGTAGCACAGTAGATGCAGTAAAGTCACGCACCAAGTAAATTATGTGAATAATATATACTGCTAACAATGTTTGGCTACACTGCTCGCATTGTCCATTACCTCAACCTCTAAGTCCTTGGAGTTGATTCATGATAGTAGCATAATGTTACTAATGCATGCAAAGCTACATAATTGATCTCGAGTAGTCTTTTCTCTATTGTTATTTCCAATTAGACATGTCGAAATCAGTCCCCCAATCAGATTGTATTTTACCCACCGACCAAATCATCATTTGTCCTCTATAATACAATTACTCGCATATACCAATATCCTGATGAGAACCCTTACTACTACTAAAGACTACCAAAGACTTGATTCTAAGGGGCTTAATCAATATGTCTTTTCCCAACATAGATGGGATTAGTTTCTATTCTTATAGGGTTACTGGGTCAAATAATTTATTTCACA